>OX638222.1:19024698-19624698 GCA_951805285.1 Thymelicus acteon
ATTTAAAGTATAATATTATAACAAAAAGAAACCGTGAAAGCAATTCAATAGAATTTAGCACGAAGCTGGCAAAGTTGCTCAGTAAAGCGGTCGTTAAGAGGAAAGGACCGACGAAGTTCCTCAATTCTCCAGGGTTTATCAGGATAGACGCACACCTTGCCTTCAATGGGCACTTTTCACTTCTCCGTAAAAAGCAATTTATGAAGTTAAGGTACACTTGCGGAAAATACGCCTTGCATCAGGCATTAAAAGTTTCTAAACAGTAAAGGCGTATCAGAAAACTCGGTCACTTACTGTTTTATAACCTGTAACAATCTGCAGGATATTTTGAAAAATTATTTTTATTTCCGTAGCTGTAAGTTTATTACTCACGAACTACTTAAGCTAACCTGATCATGATCGTTTTCCTTTTAAATTCATCATATTTACTACTGCATTTTTTCTCATGGTGTCGTCATGACGGATGGATGCATGGACGACCATGGTAAGACTAAGAGCGGTACCTCACCGGGACGCCATGGCGACGTCGCCGGCTACGTATCCAAACAGTTAGTATTGAAATGTATGGCAGCCACCTCACTTGGCGACGCTTTGGCAACGTCGCCAATTTGGAAGCGTAGCCATGAATGCCAGCGCGCTGTGTGGAGTCTGGAGACTTGGCGACCTGGCGACGTCGCCAGTAAAATGTACACGTGCAAGTTACGTCTCACTCACTCAGTGTCCAAACCGGCCGCCAAAACGAACGCACGCGTGTTTTTTACAAAAACAAACTATTTTAATTATTATTCTTATTTATGTTTTTCACATAACACGGTTCTATTTTTCAACAATGAGTTTCGATACAGAAAGATTTATTGTACAAATACAAAATCGTCCATGTTTATGGGATACCGCAAGAACTGATTATTCCGACCGCAATTTAAAAATAAGATGTTGGGACGAAATAGTCAATTTATTATTATTATTATTATTTATTTTATTATTTAGTTTTTTTTTTAATCTTCATATAGTTTGCAAAATACACCACTTCGGCTTTGATCCGATACAAAAGAATGGGCCCACAATTTCTTACGTTTCCTCTTTTTTAACTTTTTGCGACGCACTTAATATATAAGTGCGATTACTTCTACGCACGAAGCGTCCATTCTCGTTAAGAGACTGACAGCGGGTAGCCACTGGCTACTCTTTTGGCTACCTTGGGTCGCCAACGGTAGCCGTGGCAACTACGCCGGCGACGTCGCCATGGCGTCCCGGTGAGGTAGGGCACTTCCATTTTGATTATGGAATCATAAAAAAAAAACAGAAGATAATCTGCATTTAAGTGTTAGTAACGTGGGTCGATTTGAACCCGTAATCATTATTGAATTTCGACTGTAATCATTATTGAAATTTTCATATAAATTTTCATGATTCCCGGAGACAATAAGCCGCAAAAAAGGGGCTCCATCGACTTGCATCAATTACGTTAATGTTAAATTACGCACGTTAGGCTAAAAGATAATAGACGGGCTAGCAGGAAATTCAAATTGATTTTGAATATTATTCCGCCTTTACCCAAACAGCCTGTGTAATTCAGTGTAAACCGATATAAAGTGCTTTTGCGTCTGCTTTTTGAATATTAAATTGTTATGGTTTGTTACATGCTCCTGCATTTGAGATGCTGTGATTAGCTTTCATCTTAATATGTATTTATAAATTACGTGTCACGTTGTTTGTCCGCGATTGACTCCTAAACTACTTAACCGATTTTAATCAAATTTGCACACCGTGTGCAGTCTGATCCAACTTGAAAGATAGGATAGCTTATATTATCTAAATTTATAGTCGCAATTTTATTTTACTTTTGACAGAACGAAGTCTGTCCGGGCTGCTAGTAAATATATATGTACATAATTAATGATTAAACAAACTTACCTCTAAAATTAAATATTACAAGATTCAGCACCAAGGCAATAAGTTTTTACTAAGGTAATGCGTTTTACCACCAGAGACTACCATCTTACTATCAGGTGGGATTATAGTCAACCATTAACTTATATTCGTAACTTTAAAAAGACACCAGCAACACCCAGTAGGAGCCATTGGTGCCATTGTTCGTCAATGGTTGAGCCACGAGAAGTGGAGTTTGACTAATGTAGATTACAACCAAATATACGTACTTCACCAGTTTCAAGGCCTCATGAAGAAACGGCTACAGATAAACAATGAATGCAAATTAAAAATAAAATTACCAAGCTCCCAATTTCAAATCGCTGAGCTCAAGCTGACCTGAAGTAATGAGCGAAGTTTGGAAGTTCCTAATCTCAATTTGAAACTCGATTTATTTTATCCAATGAGACACCGGACGCCCCACTCGTATTCAAAAGCTGGTTCAGATAAAAGTTGGCATTTTTTTCTGTAAAACGATTGCGTAATTTCTTCCTCATTTCTTCTGAATAATTAAATATTTTATTTTGATTCATTACAGACACAGGACTTTCTATTCGCAATCAAATATTTGATTTAGTCGTTACACTAGCCGTTATAGTTTTCTTTTAAAATTCATTCTATTATACTATTGTGTTGAAGTTTTTGACACGTCCAGCTCCAACCATGAACATTTGAAAGATATATTTATATGTCACATAAATATCTGCCCCGGCCGGGAATCGAACCTGGGACCCCTCGCTTCGCAGGCAGGGTCGCTACCAACTAGGCTACAGGGTCGTCAAAAGTCTATCATGAGTCACTTATCATCAGGTTTGTTTGATACTTCATCGACTCTACATTATTATAAAAGGTTATTATCAGTCGATCTCCTTATCACAATGTTTTATAAATGTTTCTGCCACACGAGTTGTGTATGTAATGTAAGGGCCGCCCCTCAGGGGCTGGGGGCGGTATACAGAACAGTGAACCGTAGTCCATAAGACATTATCGTTTCGGACAGGCTTTGACGTATCGTAAAATACGAGTGTAGCCCCAGCTTAATATAATAATATTATTTTAGCTCATAGCGCACTGAATATAGGGAACATAAAAAAAATATGTGATTTTTGCCAGTTTATAGGTAAAGAATAATAACTAACAAAGTAATGTGTTTATTTTTTAAAATAGTTAAAGTTTGAAGACCATGAAAGTCAACCATAATTTACACAATTATATGTATAAAAAATGGTTTTATGTAGGAAAAATAACCATGGTATAAATAACTAAAATAACCATGGTATAAATAACTAAAATTCACAATAAAGCATTAACTGAATAACAATAATAATTGTTTATGTTTCAACTTTCTAATGATACCTATTTAACTTTGCGTTCAGTAAAACTTATTACGAAGAACGCTCATAAAATGGTTGACTGTTGTATTGTAATAATGTTGTTTTTCATTTCATTTCGTATGATATTCAGTATAATAACAACATTTAATATTAAAGTATGCTAAACCAATAATATATTTTTTAAAGCCAGAAATCCTAATAAATCAAATCAAATCAAGTCAAAATCTTTATTCATATAGGTATCACTGATACACTTATGCACGTCATTTTAAGGGTTCCGTAGCCAAATGGCAAAAAACAAAACCCTTATAGATTCGTCATGTCTGTCTGTCTGTCCGTCCGTATGTCACAGCCACTTTTTCCGAAAGTATAAGAACTATACTGTTGAAACTTGGTAAGTAGATGTATTCTGTGAACCGCATTAAGATTTTCACATAAAAATAGAAAAAAAACAATAAATTTCGGGGGCTCCCCATACTTAGAACTGAAACTCAAAATTTTTTTTTTCATCAAACCCATACGTGTGGGATATCTATGGATAGGTCTTCACAAATGATATTGAGGTTTTTAATATCATTTTTTTCTAAACTGAATAGTTTGCGCGAGAGACACTTCCAAAGTGGTAAAATGTGTGTGTCCCCCCCTGTAACTTCTAAAATAAGAGAATGATAAAACAAAAAAAAATATATGATGTACTTTACCATGCAAACTTCCACTTAAAATTGGTTTGAACGAGATCTAGTAAGTAGCTTTTTTTAATACGTCATAAATCGTAAACCACAATTTACCTCGATCAAAGTTACAACGAACTACAAGAACTTTTATATTATGTTACTTGCTGCTACGGAACCCTTCATGGGCGAGTCCGACTTGCACTTGGCCGCTTTTTTAATCTACCAGCTTTTCGGAAGGGTGCTTTGTCACGGACGAGAAGAAAAGCCGTAAAGAAACTCCTCGGCACATCTTTTAAAATAATATTATAAATGTAAAAGTTTGTGTGAACGTTACTCTTTCACGCCAAAACTATTGAACGGACTTTCATTGAATTTAGCACAAAGGTAGACTGTAATCTGGAATAACACAGAGTACTTATTATTCCGCAAAGTCGCGGGCAAAACATTAGTAATATAAAAATGCTATTTAAATAATTTGACATTTTTTTAATAATTCACTTCAGCTGCTAACTCTACGTGTCGAGTTTTAATGTTACCTCCTTCATTTTGCATATTATATCAAACCAAATTGAATCACGTAGGTAAGTACCGACTACCGATCCTAGGCATTCCAATTAAAGAAGAAATGAAAAGGAGAAATTAAGGAGATTAAGGCGTTGAGCCCCATTTATGTAACTTTGTATTAAAGTTATGATCGACAATATTTTAAAGTTGTACTGTTTAAAAGCCGGTTAACAACCGTTAATTAAGTTTCGGCTGGCAACACTTTGATGACACGCGTAATAGTTTTCCATTAGCGCTTAGCACTTTACATTAATTAAGACACCTTTCGGGGTACTGACATTAAATAATATTATTTAGGACTAGCTGACCCGGCGAACTTCGTATCGCCTAACAAACAATTTTTTTTCTAATATAAAAGTAGCCTAAGTTACTCCTTGTTACATCAGCTATCTGCCAGTGAAAGTCCCGTCAAAATCGGTCCAGTAATTTTACAGATTAGCCGGAACAAACAGACAGACAGACAGACAGACAAAAATTGTAAAAAATGTTGTTTTGGTATATGCACCTACCGTGTATACATCCAAATGCACTTAGTAAAAAGCGGTTATTTTAATATTACAAACAGACACTCCAATTTTATTTATTTGTATAGAGTATAGATGTATAGATGAAAATACTTGCTAATAATACGGCCTGCAAGTGAATACCTACTCAACAAAAAAACCAGCAGTAAATGGCTGTAAAACGTGCCTCAACTCTCGTCTAATCAATGTTCAATAAATACCCTTATCAAACAGCGAAACGGAATTACGTATTCGCCTGAAAAAGTTCTGGGAATGAGCACAAAGTTCTCGGGTTTACAGACGGCTGGGGTCCTAACAAGGTCAATTTATACTGGGAATAGCTGACATTTATTTAAGCATATCAAATGTTTATATTATGTTTTCTTTGGCTGGAAGCTAAACCTACATCAAATAGCGAAGTAATGTAAGTACGTAAGTGCTCTCTTCGGTGATAAAGTAACATTTTCAGCGTTTTGATGTTTGTGGCATTTTATGACGTCGCGACATCTGAAGTCCTCAGAAATCGGATTGATGTAGACCGTTACATGTGTAGGCTCGGCCCAATAAAACGACGATATTTCACAATTATTTTAATCACACTTTCCATTATATTTATCACAAAATAAGTTATCACTAAAATCACAGACTTCAACAGAGAAGTAACCTTTGCCTCGGGTTTGCATGCGACCATCCAGGTCGACTGTCGAATGGCGAATGTTTCGATTACTCAGTTTTATGCTCTAACGTCGACATCAATGTCGTCAATATGCTCACTAGCGCCACCAAGTGGCGACTGATGATAGTAGTATGTTTTAGTCAACACCATACTTATATTCACAATAGTACAAAATAATAGCCCCAAGGGTACTTTACACTGTAATAATAGAAAGCACGCTAACAGCTCGGCCATCTGACTTTTCGTACGTCCTCGTACGTGATACCTAGCGCACATTATATTTTGCATTCAATACTGTACAATCATCATTTAAACGTACTCTCCATCAAAATATAAAACAATCAAGAAATTATCAAAAATGCTAATGTTGCTATACCTGTATCTATATGAAACTGAATTTTCATAAACATATTGATCACAACTGTGTTATTAATCAAAACTAATAGATCTTAATAATAGTGCATACAAGAACAATAACTATCCTTCTTCTCAAATAAATTTTTGAGCCTTCAAAAAAAATTAAATATAATATGATCAAATCGATATCATACACTTGATATACATCTATAAAAAAAAATCTTGATCGACATCATGTACATCTATAGAAAAAATCTTTATTTCGTAAGAGTGGTCATATATTACACTTGTTATTTCGATATTCATTTTCGTTTTCAGGTTCAATAGGTACTTTATACTTTCAACTTAATGACTTTCATTGTAATGATCTACGAGTATGTTCAATACATGTACAAAAAATGTAAAATTTTAAATGAGAATTCTACCAAGTAAACTTAGCAATTATTACTTAGCATACTATACTACCAAACTCTACTATTAGGGCCATTAACTGAATTTACTACTAATAATGAAAGTCGTGTATTATTATATCTACGGATATTTCAACCTTGTTACATGAATAAACGATCATACCGAAGCTATATACACGCTCCAAACGGTGGCTACTCGACCCGGAAAAACCTTTCATAACATCTATAAAATGGTTTAAATAAGTCTATAATTATTATTGTTAGAGCTACCTACTATCAAACCTTTACGGTTGCGGTACGTGTTCAAATCGCCAGCTACCTTGCCGCGTGGGACGTCTTCATGCGTCGATCATGCTCCTTACTTAGCTCTCTTCTATGATCAGATCCATCTCTCAATTCATACTTGGCCGTGATGGAAAGTGTCGCTCAAGTTCACCACTCCGTCCGTCACAACCAAGCTTTTCCACTTGGTTCACTAAACCCGACCGTTGCTCAGGCTCATCGCTCGGACTGTCATTTTGGCAGCACCTCAGACGTCGCTCTTGCTCACCGTCTGAGAAATTCAGTGAACCATATCATTACCGTGGTGATATCGCATACGCATCGGTCGTCGCTCAAGCTCACCGCCGGAACGTATCTCAGTTTTTCTCTCCGGTGGTGGTAATAAATGTATCTTTTCATCAAATATTGTCTGTTTCGTAAGGTCCTGAAAAGTATTAGTCATGTCGTCTAGTCTCGTATTATCGTCTTGTCTCATTTCGTCTTGTCTCATATCGTCTTGTCTCATATCGTCTTGTCTCATATCGTCTTGTCTCATATCGTCTTGTCTCATATCGTCTTGTCTCATATCGTCTTGTCTCATATCGTCTTGTCTCATATCGTCTTGTCTCATATCGTCTTGTCTCATATCGTCTTGTCTCATATCGTCTTGTCTCATATCGTCTTGTCTCATATCGTCTTGTCTCATATCGTCTTGTCTCATATCGTCTTGTCTCATATCGTCTTGTCTCATATCGTCTTGTCTCATATCGTCTTGTCTCATATCGTCTTGTCTCATATCGTCTTGTCTCCTATCGTCTTGTCTCCTATCGTCTTGTCTCCTATCGTCTTGTCTCCTATCGTTCATCAAATTCATTCATCAAATTCATCATTTTATTTCAAATTATATCATTTATTTCTATCCATTTCAATTAATGCAATTCAGTTGACGCCTTTCGATTAGCTTCATATCGATTAGCTTCATATCGATTAGCTTCATTTCGATTAGCTTCATTTCGATTAGCTTCATTTCGATTAGCTTCATTTCGATTAGCTTCATTTCGATTAGCTTCATTTCGATTGGCTTCATATCGATTAGCTTCATATCGATTAGCTTCACATCGATTAGCTTCACATCGATTAGCCTCATATCGATTAGCCTCATATCGATTTGCTTCATATCGATTTAGCTTAAGTACGATTAGCTTCATTTCGATTAACTTCATTACAATTTGCTTCATTTCAATTTTCTCCGATTCAACAATTCAACTCAATTGGATTCAACTCAATTGGATTCAACTCAATTGGATTCAACTCAATTGGATTCAAATCAATTCGATTTAACTCAATTCGATTCAACTCAATTCGATTCAACTCAATTCGATTCAACTCAATTCGATTCAACTCAATTCGATTCAACTCAATTCGATTCAACTCAATTCGATTCGACTCAATTCGATTCAACTCAATTCGATTCAACTCAATTCGATTCAACTCAATTCGATTCAACTCAATTCGATTCAACTCAATTCGATTCAACTCAATTCGATTCAACCCAATTCGATTCAACTCGATTGGATTCAATTCGATTCGATCAATTTCGATTTGTTTCAAGTTGATTCAATTCAACTCGATTCAATTCACTTACTGAATGTTCTTTACCAGAGCTTTCTGGTGCCGGTGGTCTCCAGGTGCTTAATCGTTTTTCATCGAATTTCGTCAGTACCGTGGTTTTCAGTGTTGTCGCAGAACCCCCTGACGCCGATGTATATATTCAATCTGAAACTTATAAATACTGTGTAAGTGCGAATTCATACACCAACGCAAATAGACATAAATCATAAGCACTCCATGATATAATATCGTCACGTCATTATTTAGGAATCAGGGTATATGTTTATCATTAAAAAGGGATTCATGTTAAACTGTATTCTGTCAGTCCAGTCTCCAGCAACGTTAGAGACAAAGCAACTAAAAATCAATAGTATATTCCTATATTTTTTTTACTTATATCTGGAGATTAAGAATAAGTGGGCGCTTATGTAACAAAAGAAATTACTCTTCAGATAAAATGTTTCTAGTACAGTAGTACGTACTCCTACTTGTATAATAATATCAATAAATAAATAAAATCTTAAATTCCATTACTTTCAATGCTCGAAAAACTAACAACAATACAACAAATCAATCCAATAAAATGGTTCATGTCAATATTCATCACTCCTTTTGAATAATCGCTTCATTATAGGGAAAAATAATCCTAAACTCCTGTAGGAAAATCTGTACTACCTGTCTGTATCGTCCACCAGGATAGTAATAGCCCGATAAGTAGTCTAGTAATTTTAGTTGACCAGGTTTTATAATCGCATTCCAAGGGAAAAGGATATCAATATGATATTATGACAAATAATACCACAATAATTATGTACATAATATTACGTACATAGTACCTAGACATGGATATTCCTATGACGAATTCCCTCTTCGACTGCAAGTCACTAAATAATTATGATCATCAAATAAATGTATATAATTCGTTGATATACATAATATTAACGGATGTTGCATTGCGTATTCCCATTCTATTCGCTTTGGCTTTGAAGCCTGTTTGATACCTCAATGTTTCATAGCAGAAACACTTGTCACATCACACATATAGATCCATACTCCATCACATTGAACAATAATTGAAATGTTTAAACTCAATTTATATGTCTCTAAAAGTTTGCCCGATGCTCCGCGAATCGCTCTTATCGTTAAATGCCATCTATCGGGTCAATATTATCCTCTTCAACCTAGAACTAACCATATACATTCACAAAATTTCGTTGGAGTCGGTTCGATAGAGTAGGAAGAAGAAGTTCATGTCATGTCTATTTTTTTTTTCAAGCCTTTATTTTTTTTACGGTCCACCGCCTGTCACGCCACACGTCCTGGGTTTAATTCCAGTGAAGCGTACATTTAAATAAGTTTGAGTTGCTGGTCTCAGTCCGTCCAAGGTACTCATTACACACTGTTACACATACTGCTGTGGGGCTATGAGTGTGTAGCATTATAAAACTTTACATTACCTTGTAACTACTTAGAAGAGCAATGCACGCACGTAGAGCACATCTCATGTGTGATTAGGCTGCATAATTAAATCAATTACCGTAGAATCCCGACCGCAGTCCGGCAATCTCTTGTCACAAAGAAATCTGTAATCATAATACATGGTTTAGTTAATCTCAGTCACTATCGCTTTCCAGTTCTTTGAATCCGTTGAGTAGTCAATTATACGTATTGTACCGCTGTACAGTGAGCACAATAAACATCGCGGCATCGCCATAACCAAACCCCATAAAAACAATACTTGTAACATCCAACGGGAATCACCAAAATATTCCAGAGTAGCCATCTAAGCTCGTATTTGGCGTGCAACGCACAGAAGCCATTATGATAACCGAATTAATTGAATACGGTAGTCATTTAAGTGTGCATTCATTGTATCTTATTGCAGAATGTACCTTAGTTACGTAAATCAAATAGATATCACAAGAAACCATCTCAAGTAATCCTCTTGGCTTGCTAACAAAAATACAAAAAAAAAATGTCTTACCACAGAATAGATAATAGTACTACATGTCTTACCTCAACAACCCGTTATTTTATAACAAGCTTTTATTTCGTTTCAACACTTTCAACTATCCGGTGTCTAATCAAATCCTGTAAGTTAAGGTTAACTTGACTTACTTCCCAGTGTCCAATTGATCTGAAAGGCGGCACAAGCGCTTGGTTAATGTGACTGTATAATGCAAACACACCACAAACTCCGTGACACGAGATTTCTGTTAGATTTTTTTATATAAGATATTATAATATGTATTAAATAAAATCGAGCTCGTCTATTGTGCATAATATCATGACTCGAGAAGATCCATTACGGAGTAGCATCAAAGATCAAAAATTAAATACAAAATCATTTATCCATGTAGGTATCACTAATACACTTAATGCACGTCATTTTCTTATCCACCAACAATTCGGAAAGTTTCTTTGATGACAGCAAAAGATTTTTGTGTAACTACCCGTATGTTCATTTTCGGATTTGCTATATTGGTTGGTATGTTGCGATTTCATATGTGACAATTGTTTTATGAGAAACTAGCGGATACCCGGCGTGTTCCACTAGGCTAAAGATTGTATAAAGGAAAAGTCGGAAATCGAAAATGTGCCTAATGCTTAATAATCATTTTAATGGTCTCAAACCATCTTCGCTGCGTTTCAAATGAAACCATTTTGAAGTTAGAAAGATCAGTTGAATGGCCGTGTTGAATGGTTTCAGAGTATATAGAAGACATCCGTACAAGCATTTTTTTGCGGTTTATATAATATTAATATATATAAATCACGTGTCACGCCATCCGTCCGCAACGGACTCCCAATCAAATTTGCACATCGTGTGCAGTTCGATCCAACCTGAAAGATAGGATAGCGTACATCTCAAAATAATAAAAAAAACCGTGGACAGAACGTAGTCCGTCCGGGCAGCCAGTATATAGATAAAGTTAACCCACCACTTGGTTAAATTTAGCTCAACAAAATAAAGCAAAACGATCTTAAAGTCAAGGAGACTCAATAACGGCAGAATAATTGTATTGTCCATCATAATTTACCATCACGTCCATCTCTTCAGAGTATCATCAAGTTGAAACTACCATACACATAATATTGTATTGGGTGACCTCTTTAGCTAATACTCAAGTAATAAAAAAAATCCTGTACGAAATATATCTTGGTGTTTATTTAATCTTTGGCTTCCAAAATTCTTAGATTGCATTACAGTACCCATTTAACTATTAGGTTGATAATTATTGATGTATTCGCGGGACATGGAGGGAGCTCAAGCGCGTTGTTGGCCGTGGAGTGAAGGAAACTTAATATGTAATTATGTACCTACTCTATAAAAGACGCCACATCATAGCGGGGCAATATTTTGGATGCTTGTTTCACAGTTCGTTTATCATTCAATTTGATACATTGATTCAGTAGCTAATAATAAAAGGTAGGCTTTTGTATTATCAGTTCTAGTCTAGCTAATAAAAGTTACTTAATAACCTGGAAGTTTTATTGGTTTTCCTCCCTTCTTTATTAAATAAAAGGCACATCGGTGTCTTCTTGCGTATCCATGATTATTTACGTGGGTAGGCGGGTGAGGGGATCAGGCCTTCATTATAATGAAAATAAATCGTAGATTCAAAAGACATTCATATACAGATTACAAAATCAACAATTACTAGTTATAATATTAACGGATCACTTGGATACGGAACGATTACTTTTTAACCAACGTTCTACCTGAACATGTGAAGCGCGTGCGCAACGTCCTTAAGCCTTGACTGCTCAATAATAATTTATTTACTTACTATGCAATGGCTGCCACATACATAAAGCATCTGTTTAGTACACTTTTCATGGTGTTTGTTGTTTTTCTATTTACATATATTATGATCAACTGCACACAATAAAATCTGACTTTCAACTCGCATCCGTTATCGGACAGACAAAAATATTGAAGAGCAAGCGCAAATTAGAAAAAAAAACCATTATATTTCTTCATTTTTCCAATTTCGACACGTGTCATCAGAAGAGAGAAAAAAAAATTACTCACATTTTTATTTCACCTCACCTCTTTGTGGCGTGGCTAGACATTTAACCTTCAAAAATAATCGCATAGTTCTCCATTTTCCTAAATTCAGCACGTGTCATCAGGAAAAAATAATAAAATACTCACGTTTTTATCTCTTTGGGGCGTGGCGAGAGATTCTTCTATCTGTCCATCCCTTCTTCTGAACTGTAGGCTCGGCCCAATAAAACGACGATATTTCACAATTATTTTAATCACACTTTCCATTATATTTATCACAAAATAAGTTATCACTAAAATCACAGACTTCAACAGAGAAGTAACCTTTGCCTCGGGTTTGCATGCGACCATCCAGGTCGACTGTCGAATGGCGAATGTTTCGATTACTCAGTTTTATGCTCTAACGTCGACATCAATGTCGTCAATATGCTCACTAGCGCCACCAAGTGGCGACTGATGATAGTAGTATGTTTTAGTCAACACCATACTTATATTCACAATAGTACAAAATAATAGCACTGTAATAATAGAAAGCACGCTAACACATGTTGTGTTGTATGTTTGTCTAAAATAATCTAAATTTTACTAACAAAAAATAACCGACTTCAAAGTTACTCTAAAACTACTTGTCAGATCTCGTTCAAATTTATGTGGGATTACATGACAAGCACCTGCTTTCGATTAAAAAAAGAATCATTGAAATCGGTTGGCGTGATATTGAGTTATTCGTCCATTTGTCGCGCTTACTTAATACAAATTTAAGACTTATCTGGTTTTATCATGGATGCCATTGTCAGATCTCAATAAAATTTATATGGGACCACATGACAGCCACCAGCTTTTGATTAAAAAAATACAGTCGAATTGAGAACCTCCTCCTTTTTTTGAAGTCAGTTAACAAAATGTAAATCTTCCGAAGATGTATAAGAGTAATTCACCCGAAACTGAGTTAATAACATTGCGGTAATGTCAAAGTTTTAGCACTTAATTTTTGTGAAGTTTCTGTGACATACAAATTAAGTTATGAGTACATTCTAAGATTCTAGCGTTATGTTCGGTAAAGTTCGTTGTACCTTAATAAAATAAGTTAATGTTTTTAATGGAAACCTTATTTTATTATGTCCGAGTAGTAGTCAGGAGTATCTATACTGCTTTTTATATATTACGAGTAACCGCCCTCGCTTTGCTTCGGTTTTCTAAATTTTTTTACATCTTGGGTTATATTATTGGAGTATTATTAAGGATCCTTAATAAAATAAAAAAATAAAAAAAAAATTAAGGATCCTTAGTTTTTGAAAATATAATAATATAGCCTGTGTCACCCGGGGATGGTGTAGCTTCGCAACAGTGAAAGAATTTTTCAAATTGGTTCAGTAGTTTCGGAGCCTATTCAATGCAAACAAACAATCAAATTTTTCCTCTTTATAATATTATAATAGTACCTATAGATTATAATGTATACAATCTTAAGGCATAGTGCCAGATCTCCTCAACTGAGAGCCTCTTCTTTTTAACCGACGAAAAAAAAAGGAAGAGGTTCTTAATTATTGAGAACCTAATAGTCCGCTGTTGTAATATATAAAACTCGCTGTAAATAACAAGTAAATTATGTATAATGATATGTTTATGTACCTCAGAACAATTTCATTTTAATCGAGCTGAACCCTAATAACTCAATCCATTCGATGCAGATTCAAAAATATTTGGCACCGGCTGCCATTCAAAAATAAACCTTGAGTGCTGTAGCGCTCCGAGTCACTCACACAAAAATGTAGAACTGAACAATCACTGAACTACGAGTCGAGTACATTCAATAAACTCCGGGCGGTGAGCGGCACGAAACACGGTTCATTGCTGCTCGTGAACGTAAAAATAATAATGGCATATACATAACAGGCATTGTATGATCTGAATAGCGATATTGTACGAGTGATTGTTACAGTTACAATGGAATTTCATATTGTTCTGTATAATTCAGTAATATTATTGTGAAAGTGTAATTGCGGTATTTGATGTTGCTGTGGTGTTCATTGCTTTGTTGGTTCATTCAAAAAGGTTATATTAAAAATATTGGTTTTAGCCAATTAATGGCCCAATACTTGAGGAAGTGTCTCCATTTGAGGAGGTCTAGAGTATACTTCACCACGCTACTCCAATGCGGATTAGTGGAGAGGTTAGTGGCCAATCCAAGTGATGGATGTTTTCATGCTGCCCGAAGACCACTGACATTGCTTCTTCTTCTTCTCTTTCGTTACGCTCTTATCAGAGCGGTCGTGGTCATCATTTCTCAGTCACACGTTTGACGATCTGTCTCCATTCTACCCGGACAGCTGCTTTTTGGGAGCACACATGTAATGGGACGTCCACTGCAGCCTTTACTTGGTCCGTCGATCTCATAGGCGATCATTGCTTAACGACTGTTATCTTACTGATATGTGACTGTTAACAGCCGAAACCGACGCCGCAAGGGCTTTACGTTCTTACGTTTCTCCGAAGCATGAAAGCGCTTGAGAATTTTTTACAATTTTTTGCCACTAGCGGTCACCTATCTCTCCGACAGTTAATTAAGAAAGACAACCTACTAAAGAAATAGCTGAAATTTTTATATTTTAAGCGAAGGTACGTATTTAAATAAGTGGGCCGACATTTATAAGTTGTGAAAAAAAATATTATCTTTTTCTTTTTCTATTTTTATGAGACGTAAGAAGTTATTACAATTACCCGAGCAATTGCTAGTCGACTTTAAAAAATAATATATGTACCAACTCGATATCACACTGCATCGATATAATATTCAGCAAACGATTTGGCTTTCATTCAAAAATAAATCTTAAGCTCTCATACACACTTCTGCACCCAATAGCTCCCGCACTCCCGCACTCCCGGCGATCAGTGAACCGTATCGAACGTAAATAAAAATTAATAACAATAGCTCTCTGAAGCAGCGGGTCTTTATCGACGCTTCACTGCAGTCGCGAGATTGACTGCTGAGCTGAATAATATGTTGCCTTGAGAATACATTAAAATGTCATAATTTTATTTGTGACGAGTAACCGCCCTCGTTTTGCTTCGGTTTCCTTATTTTTTACACCTTGGGTTACAATATTGGAGATTTATTAAGGATTCCTAATTTTTTTGAAAATATAATATAGCCCATATTACTAGGGGATAGTGTAGCTTCCCAACAGTGAAAGAATTTTTGAAATCGGTTCAGTAGTTTCAGAGCCTATTCAGTGTAAACAAAAAATCAAATCTTTCCTGTTTATATATTAGTATAGATAATCTGAATTTTACCAAGAAAAAAATAACCGACCTCAAAATAACTCAAAAACTACTCGTCAGATCTAGCTCAAATTTAAGTGGGACCACATGATAAGCACCAGCTTACGATTAAAAAAGAATGATCAAAATCGGTTCACCCAGTCGAAGGTTCTGAGGAACAAACATATATAAAAAAAAAAAAAATACAGTCGAATTGGATACCTCCTCCTTTTTTGAAGTCGGTTAAAAATCAGCTCTAATTACATACATAACTACGTGTACCCCATTCTAGTTTTCTACAGAAAATAAATGATTGATTGATTGATTGATTGATTGATTGGAATTCATAATTTCAATAAAACAATTATTATGATTAAAATTGTGTCACTAGAGGACAACGTGCTAGGTCTTTTAATTTGGTTTCGCTAATGTAAAGTAATGTCCGTAGTTGGATGGGTGACCGCTAGTGGCAAAAATTTTTTGAGCGCTTCCGTGCTTCGGAGGGCGCGTAAAGCCGTCGGTCCCGGTTGTTATCGTAAGATAACAGTCGTTAAGCCATATCAGAGGCCCTCGGGCGGTTTGAAAACTTCCGACAATTGGGTTGGCCACTAACCCCTCCACCAATCCGCACAGGAACAGCGTGGTGGAGTATGCTCTAGAGCTAGGCCTCCTCAAGAGGAGAGACCCGTGCTCAGTTACTAATGGGCCGTTAATGGGTTGAAGCCAATGTAAAGTAAATTATTAGATCTACGAATACGAGTAAACTAGAATATTGAAAAACTTTATTTTATTACCTTTCAGAGCACATCATAATTATGTGTAACATAGCTTGTATAAATGTGTATAAGTATTTCTTTTTTATCTGTAACAATTTTTTTCTTTGCGGCGACCTTATGTTTGGGAATGATATTACCAGAGTCAACATCTCGCAAGGTACCTCATTTTATTTCAAGGTTTTACAAATATCAGGCCAATACAAAGCGAACCCAACCGACATTTTCCTGTCCTATTTTCATACAAAATGCCTATCTGTCCATCTGTGAGAACCAAAAGGCGACCCTCGGCTTTCTTTCCGCTTCCATTCAATTTTTTTCGATTATGCTCAGTCTGACTGCTAGCGAGTATGCTAGCGATGCTAACGATTTTTACAATGAAGAAATGTGAAACTGATTATTAAAATTAAAAAAAAATGCTTGAACAACATTAAAATACAAATTGATCTTACAAACTTCTAAAACACCTTTTTGATTGTCACTTCCATCTTTTATCGTATAATAAAATTAAGGATTTGGTACAAATCGTCTTACTTATTGAAAAATCGATATAAGAGATATAATGTGACTATATGTATATTTGTTATTTTCGCAATAAAACTGGTAGAGTAAAAAAATATAGGCAGTTGTAATGACTGCCGACAGAAGTGAAAACTCAAAACAATAGAAAAACTGTTCCTTTTTTAAATTTTTAAATCAATTATAGTCTGAATTATGTAAATTTCATTATTTGTAAATTTAAATAATGATTATCGAAAACACAGTTAAAACAATGCACATTATACACAAGATGAAATTATCAAGTAAGTCAACATAACTTCACTTACTGCTATTACCGCATGTCGGTGACGCGAAGTTACAAGATCTTACCCACCCAAAAAGTCAAACACGCATAAATATCGAGTATATAATATGTTACCGGCAAAACCCGATTTCAGGTTAAACTAGTTTGGCCTAGGCCAAACTAGTTTATCCTTCTCGTGTCAGGACAAACCAGTTTGGCCTAGTCTAAACTAGTTGAGCCTAGGCCAGACTAATTTGTCCCGACACAATTAGGCAAAACTAGTTTCTCGTCAGTCTAAAACTGATTAGAACCGAATTGTTACGGATTTATATTTATTCGACAAATCTTTGTGCTTAAAACGGAATCCTGCTTTCTCGCCGAAAATTGTTTGGCCGATTATCACTTGCCAACCAACGGTTCGCCTATTTTTCACTTTGACAAATAACAACTAACAACTTAACATTTTTGTATGAAAATGTTTCATTTGGTAGAATTAATGGAGCTGATTATTATGATGACACAACACGTTCAGAGCACTTATCATTTGTCAAATCCTTCACTAGGCCAGACAACTTTTAGACGAATAATAACGTTTCGTCTGTGTAACGGTTCCCTATTCGTACATTTATATTATGATAAAAAAAACTCATTTTTACATGCAATTTTTATTTAAGAATTACAAAAAAACCTTAACACATTAAATTCGTAGCAGTGCACATTAATAATTTTTCCTCTGAATATGAAGATTTGTGTTCAAAAGAGTTCTGTTGATTCTTTCTTCTTTCTTCTTTGTCCAAGTAATTTTTTTTTCTTGGGTTCTGGTGGGGCACCTGTTAATATATTTTCTATTTCCCCCTCGTTTGTAATGATTTCCTTTATTAATTGTTTTATCAATTTTTCAAAATTAGTGACAGAACCGACTTAGTCAACCCCGACCCCACGTGGTACTAGTCTGCCCTACCCCTAGAGTGAATGTAAACCCCGGAGGTGCGGAGGGAGAGCAGCCCCCGCCCGCTGTAACAAACTGCAGGCACCATGTGAGCCGAAGCGGCTGAGGCTGGTCGCCGCAGGCGACCAAAAAGCCGAAGCTGCGTAGGCGTTTGGCCTAGGCCAAACTAGTTTGACCTGAAATCGGGGTTTGCCGGTAACATATACAATGCATTAGTGTATATTTGCGTATACATGTACACAAGCCGCTATACTGCGCAGTGCGCGTCCCTAGTCTGCTGCAAGCGCAATACGTCACGAGCATGTCGGTGACACGAACCCCTTGAGATTTTCCCCTACCATAAGTGACCAACGCGGCTAACGAAGTTTTCACTTCAAAAAAATTGACATGATTTTGGTTTTTGAATTACAAAAGTTACTCGTCCTGAGTGAGACAGTGTCCGCATGTCGCAATTTTGTGAAGATAACGCCGAACATCTTTATTGGTAGATAGTATGATGGTATGTAAATGTAGGAAGATGGCCAATGTAGCGTTGCGTTACGGCGGCCATTTTATATCCGCGCCATTTTGCACACGAATAAAATTAATGATTGTACTTAGTACGAGTAGCAATTTGGGGCACGGCGCGGCTGTTTCCTCACAAAGTCACGGCTGATTGATATCCTGCTCTAGAACTCGAAATAGTGTAGCTCGTGGCCGACACAAGTTTGTCATTCTACCCCAAAATTTTTTGGCAAAAAGTAGTAAAAATACTCAAATACGGTACAGAAAAACATTTTCAAATAAAACTCGATTAAACAGTGTTTACAAGGCGCTTGCCATCTATTTACAGACTGTCGTAACTAATAATTATGGATGCAAGTGTGATGTATCAATACAGTACTTAACTACGAATATAATGATTAATAATTTATGTATTTAATTAATAAAAAATCATATCTAATAATATTTAAAAACAGAAGAACCAAAAAAAGAAATTCATCAAAACGAAAGTGAATCGTTTTGTTTCAAATTCAAAATGAGAAATTCTTTATTCAAAACATTCTTTATTTCATTAATAAACATTGTTCCGTCAAATGGTTTGTTTGAACATTTACATTTGTAAAGAGAATTTGCCGCAAGTTTAAGGGAAATTGCGTTCCTCCTTTACAGAGGACTTTCTGACTTACTAATAATGAGTTCAACTAAAGTTAATATATTTTTGCAATTCAGTTTGTTCAGTGACGCTACAATTTAATTAAAATCGTTACGTTGATTTACATTGAAAAACAATACCGATATTATTGAAGTTTTAGTATAATTTATTCGCGGTCTTTCGTTTTGTAAGACGTCATAAATGTTAAATCGATTTGACACAAACTTTAGCCCGAAACGCAGCACACGGCCTAAATTGGGATCTTCACATAAATAGTCAACAGAACTATGATCGTCCCTTTGTTAGAGGTCGCTAATATCGCTAGGTTCTGTATTAGCACCCAATTTTATCCCGACGGTATGTTTTATAATGATAGGTTTATTTACTATCCTATCTGCTCATCTAAAAAGATACTTGGATCTTATCAAAACACATGTACACACTGATCCTTTCTAAAATTCAAGATAGTAAATACAGCAAAACATTAAATACTAAGGAATCGTTCGGCAAACCCGCCCTAGATAACGTTCAATTAGATCCCTTCTCGATCGTCTTCGAAACATAGTTAATATGTAGGCAAGGAAACGGCTGCAATATACACCTGGAATCTTTAATAAAACATTCACCACGACCCCTGCCTATGTCTATAAATTCCAATTCAGAGATGAGTATAAAAGAAACCTCGTAGAAACATTAGGCAAATGCGCTTCAGGGAGGAATTCAGTAGCAACCATTTGAGGTTTTTTCGAGGCTCAATGGGAAAAGTTCGCTATTGCTTTTTCTTGTTAGAAGATTTCTTTCTGGTCCAATGGCGAATTTAACACGCTTAACAAAATGAGAAGGTTTTATCCCAGAATCATTGCTTTTTACAGCACTAATTGGCAGTCTTTGAGCAATATTTTGGGTTTAAACTTTAAACAGTTGAATTTATTTTTATATCTGTGAAGAGGCTATGTATCTGGCAAGTTCCTACATATTTATCCTTTACGTAAAGATAGCCAACACGTCTATTTCAGAAGCCTGTAAATGTTTCTTCCATTATGGATGCGCTGTGAATGAGTAACGTACGCATGGCAAAAATACATAAATGTACAATAAAAAGGAACTAGAATTATATATTCTACGTTATCCTATTCTACCATACGCCACTTAGTATCTGGTATTGTTTCTAGTTTTATTAAATTACTTTATACTTTTGATACGGTGCAGCCACAGACATCTAGATACATGTCTGGGTAGAGCCAATGATATTTGAAAAATAGATACATTATATCCTTACAAATCAATCTAAAAATCTGTTCCGAACAGAGCTACAACACACACAGGTTTATCTTTTGTTTCACTACACCAATCACATTGGTATTATAAACTCAAGCACTTCTGACAACAACAAAAGCGTGCGTATCGTCTTGTATTGACAGAGCGACTACGAGCTGAACGGTCAACTGCCTATTCTTACGCTCTTCATCGTCAACGCGCTAGTGACATATCTACCTCTTTTTACATTATAATATCATTGGGTAGAGTAGTAGGATTCACCACTGTCAATTAAACAGAAAACCATGATCAATTTAGATTGCTCCACAAGTCTTTTAAATAGAGGACAGTTGTCAGAACATAGACTGCACAGTAAATAGTGGGTTCTGTTCGCTTTAATATTCCCTCAGGGGTTAGTCTGAGCGGCCACGTTACAACTGGGACTAATTAGGATGATTAAGGATTTACTTTGACGCGTATAGATGACGTCACAAAGAACAGAAACCTGCTAGTATAAAGAATTATTGTGGATACCGGTGACCTTTAACTATCGTAACTCATTATAAATTAATGACAATGCAGTAGTCCAGTTTGTGACCGATGAAGCGAGGGATGTTGGGTTCGATTCCGACCAGGACATTTATGTGACTGGTCCATTTTTAGGGTTCCGTAGCCAACTGGCAAAAAACGGAACCCTTATAAATTTGTCATGGACATAATAAAATGTCATGGACCTTATAAATTTGACAGACGGACAGACGGACAGACGGACAGACGGACATACGGACGAACGGATATGACGGAACTATAAGGGTTCCGATTTTACTTCGGAACGCTAAAGAGACCGTACTTGGAGGAAAAGTACCCTGAATATTAATGATGGCAAATCTGCATTCTTCATTTTGATAGTAAGAAGGAACTTTACAGGATTTTTTCAACTTATTCATTTTTCTTGGTTTTCCTTTAATGTAAGGTATTATCTTATTTAACAGAAATTGTTCTTTATGAATAACCCTTTCGGTTACTCGATTTTCATAAACATACACGCCGTTTCTTATTTTCACCGGTTCGATACCCGGCAGGTAAATTTTTAAAACCCTTTGAATGCAGTTTTAGTAAGTTTTGAAAATGAATGAATGTTTCCTTTCAGTATTTGCCATCATCAATATTCAGGTTACTTTTCCTCCAACTACCGTCTTTTTCCACCCTGTATACATAAGACGCATAGAGCACATGCCTCTTTAAAATGCAAAATGTCAGGCTTCTACGCCGTGCTCTGAAATGGGATTGAGTGGATGGATTCAATCTAAACTAAATATAGATAGCTTACTATCTTCCCTCTGCCTGCACGATATGCCGGTGGCTGTATCCAATTGCAACTAGTTCTATGGAAATAAATTTTATCGAACGAATATGTAGCGCTCCTTTCCCAGCTTGAGTCGATCGCAGCGATCAAACGAGTTAAGCAACGGAGCGGTCGGTAGGAGGATATATTTTGGATGGCAAGTAAAGCAGTCGGTCTCAATTTTTATCGTTAGATTGCTATGTTAGATATAGTTAATAGTGTCAGGCGTCACTTTGCGGGAATCCATTGTTATTAAGTTAGTTTAAGGACTTTGCGACTAACCATCGTAGAGTCAACTTACTTTGATGGTGCTCCGTTTCGGGGTGAAACACTTGTCGGTGTTGGTATGTATGTTGGTATATATAATACTTTTAATTATAATTATTGTAGTGCATGTTTCCGTTGTGGGAGGGAGGGAGGTGCCACGCATGTCTTAAAGTATCCATCATACATGTTAACCGCGGATTGTTGCAAAGTAGACTAATACTAATTTAAAAGTCATGTCAGAGGTCCTTGGATGACATAAAAACTTCCAATACTTAAGTTGGAATCTACCTCCCCCACCAATCTTCATAACATTGTGGTGAACTAGCTCTTGAACTCCTAAGTACATTATAAGGAGACTGAGCAACTAACTTATGTCTTCTTTCTTAACCGCAATTTATCATGATGCCACTGGTCTTACGCTTACCATCTGGCTCATATGATGCAAATTGGAATCTTCTTCTCGGCCGATACGCTCTTGACAGAGCTGTCGTGATCGTCACGTAGTAGTGGAGTTGGTTGGTTGGATGTAAATGCAGATGTAATTCGCCTCACGAGGTCCCGCCATCTCTCTCTGCTGGTCGTCATCCTAGTGCACTCACATACGGCGCCACCTACTGCGTTTTTTATCTGGTCAGTCCATCGCATAGGCGACCGACCGCGAGGTCTTGTACCATCGACCCTGCACAAGCAGCCATTCTATGGATGCCTCATTTCTTCGTAAAATGGAATAACAACTTTTAAAAGGATTCAATTGTCATTTGCTTTCTTGTACCACGTATTAAAAATTCATTGAATTCAAAATTGTCACATCACTGTCTATTTCTGAATAAATTCTCTGAAGAACTTAATCGAGTGAGCAAGGTACACGATATTTTCTTCCAACATTCACGTCACATGCCCGCAGTAACCAGTTATCTCGGTTGAGTTATTAAAACTCCTTCATTATATCCGTATACCGGGCTGAGTATGCAGGCATCTGGGATATTTCTAGGATAATTTTACATTTTTCACTTCATGTATTATTAATTGTCCTTTTTAAGAACAGTACGTCTGTAGAATTTAAATTAAAAAAGAAGTGTTCTATACTACTTTTTAACTGACTTTAAAAAACTTTTTTTATGTTTGTTACCTCACAAGTTTTGACTGGGTGAACCGATTGTGATGATTCTTATTCGAAAGCTGGTGCTTTTCATATGGTGAAACCACACACCTTAAATTTGAGCGAGGTCTGACAAGTAGTTTTTGAGTTATCCCTAATTTTGTTGCAGTCGGTTATTTTTGTCAAGAATTATTTACCTACTAGATGACTCGTACATTTCACTAGCATTTTTCTAATATTAGTAATTCTAATAGTATTAAAGACTAGCTGTTGCCCGCAGCTTCGCATGCGGAAATTAGGCTTATCATATATTTTGTACCCCTTGCAGAAGAAAATTTAAAAACAGGTTAATTTATATTAAAGTACTTATATTTAGGATGTTATATATTGAAACTTACGATATAATCACAAATCATTCCTCCGGGAACGAATTTTGAAAAATAAACATTAAAAAATAATATTAGTTTTTTCTTTTTCACGAAAAATTTAGAAAAACTCGAAAACATGTATTTCATCAATTAAATGAGGAATGTTTGTTGCAAATTTAAAGAAAATCGGTAATATTTCAAAATATTCCACACTAAGTTTCATCTTGTTTCCGGTGAAAACTTTTAATTTTATCGGGACGAAAAGTTTTTTAAAACGTGATCCAAAGTATGAGGAACAACATAACTAATTTCCGTCGAAATCAGTTCAAGGGTTTTCATGTAATGCCCGAACAGACAAACAGACACTAATTTAAAAAACAATTTTTTTGGTGTTCTAACACGTTATTGACGTGCCCCTATTTAATGTACAGAAAAACTGGCTCTTGAGTGTCATTAGAAAAAAAAACAAAAAGGTTCCGTTATTTCCATCCATCCAGGAGTTACATATCTTGTCTCCAAGTAACACCACCAGATCCTAAATGGATCAATGATGAACTGGTTTTACGATGCAGCACAAATATCTTTAAAAACGGTTTTGTTGTTTCCATCCGGACACTTACACTCCCTCTCCCTCTTTCGCTCCCTTTCCCTCTCCCATTCAAACTATCTCTCTCTCTCTCCCTCTCCCTCTCCCACTCCCTGTCCCTTTCCTTCGCCCGTTCACGGTCCCTCTCTCGCTTCCTATCCCTCTCCCGCTTCCTATCCCTCTCCCGCTTCCAGTTCCTCTCTCGCACTCGGTCCCTCTCCCGCTTTCTGTCCCGCTCCCTCTCCCGCTCCCTGTCCCTCTCCCTCTCCTTCTCCCGCTCCCGGGCCCTCTCCCGTTTCCTGTCCCTCTCCATCTCCCGCTCCTCGGCCTTCTCCCACTTCCTGTCCCTCTCCCTCTCTCTCCCTCTCCCTCTCCCTGTTCCTCTCCCGTTCCCAGTCCCTTTCTCGCTTCCTGTCCCTCTCCCCTCCCCCTACCGTCCGTAAAGTCCTCTACAATTTTTTTTTGTTTCTCACTATAAGCTTACATATTAATTTTCATATTTCTGAGTTTGAAAATGACAAAGTTCTAGAAAAACTTGCAACCTCTTTATTTACCTCTTAGGGGATGAAATTCCAAAAAACCTGTTACAGTTAATTTTTTATTTATTTTCACATTTCTGAGTTCGATATTGACGAAGTTTCGTACAAACTTACATCCCTGGTTTTACCCCTTAGTGGATGAATTTCCAAAAAAACCTGTTACAATTTATTTTTGTTTCTAATTATAAGTTAACATAATATACATTTTCACATTACTGAGTTTACTTACTTTAGTATTACCCTTTATGGGGATGAATTTCGAGAAAACCGTGATACAGTTAGTTTTTGTGTCTAATACAATGCTTATATACAAATTTTCATCCTTTTCAAAACTGACGAAGTTGCCATACTAACTTGCACTCCCTTAATTAATTAACCCTTCAAGGGAGAATTTTCCAGAAAAACATATTACTGATTGATTGTTTCTAATCTTGAGCTAATATACAAATTTTTATGTTTTTAACTTCAAAAATGACGAAGTTGCGTAGTAAGTTCCATCCCCTAAAGTAACTCTTTAAGGGATGATTTTCAGCTAAATATTAACTTTTGTTCCTAAAAACAAACATACATAAAAATTTTCATATTTATAGCTCTAAAAATGACGAAGTTGATTTGTATGTAAATGACTTCTAACCCCTATTTTTAGGGGATGAATTTCGAGAAAACAGTAATACAGTTATTTTTTTGTGTCTAACTATAAGCTTATATACAAATTTTCACCCTTCTTACTTCAAAACTGACGAAGTTCCTATGCTAACTTCCACAATCTTATGCAACCCTTTAGGGGTTGATTTTCCCAAAAAACACATAACCTTTAAATTTTGTTTCTAATCTTGAACTAATACATACATTTTCATGTTTTTAACTTCAAAAATGACGAAGTTGCGTACTAAGTTCCATGCAAGAAATTAACCCTTTAAGGGATGATTTTCCAAAAAAATGTGTTGAAGTTAACTTTTGTTTACTACTTACTATAAACATACATAAATAATTTCATATTTATAACTCTAAAAATGACGAAGCTGATTTATATGTAAAAGACTTCCAACCCCTATTTTTAGGGGATGAATTTCGAGAAAACAGTAATACAGTTATTTTTTGTGTCTAACTATAAGCTTATATACAAATTTTCACCCTTCTTACTTCAAAACTGACGAAGTTCCCATACTAACTTGTACAACCTTATTCAACCCTTTAGGGGTTGATTTTCCGAAAAAATACATACCTTTTAAATTTTGTTTCTATTCTTAAACCAATATATAAATTTTCATGTTTTTAACTTCAAAAATGACGAAGTTGCGTACTAACTTAAATTGAAGAAATTAACCCTTTAAGGGATGATTTTCCAAAAAAATGTGTTAAAGTTAACTTTTGTTCATTACTATAAACCTATATAAAAAATTTGAAATTTATAAATCTAAAACTAACAAAGTTGGTTTGTATGAAAGTGACTTCTAACCCTTATTTGTACCCCTTAGGGGATGAATTTCCAAAAATCCGTTCTTAGTGGACGTCTCCTTAGCATAAACTATCTCCCTGCCAAATTTCATCTTAATCGGTTCGGCAGTTTCTAAGATTTCTTGTTTAATCAGCGGTGTGTCGCTTTTCAATTTTATATATATAGATAAAAAATAAATGGTAATCAATTATACCATTTAGTACTATGTTACTTAATCAGTTATCTGGGGGCACGGCAGTGCCCCCGCCAAGTCGAGCAAAAAAGCGGCACGGCCGTACCATACTTTTCTCGAAGCAATTCAGGCCATTTTCGACCCCCTATAACTTCGTTGTGGATAAAGCTAAAAGCCTGAATTTTTAGTAACCAAGCAGGCATTGTATAAACACATTATATTTCAAATTTCATTCGATTTGAACCAGTAGTTTAAGAATTATAACTAGTCAAAGTTTCTTAATTTCGTCACTCACTGACTGACTGACCGATCATCAAAACTCTAAGGCACTTCTAGCAGACATAGAAGCTTCAAATTTGGAACACAATTAGTGTTTAGTGTATAGATCAAGGAAAAACTAAAACATTTTGCAACTTCGGTCTAGTTTTCTAGATACATCAACTGCATAAATAACTTTGTAATCCCATATAAATATATAGGATTACAAAGTTACATTTGCAGTTAATGAATTACTGTACCTGTATAACAAAGTAACATTTGCAGTGAATGAATCAGTGTACCTGTATATAATATAATGGAATAATAGGTGTAGATAGGTACCTAGATATAATTATGTTCAAAGGTAACTTGTAAAAGGAAAAAAAGTAGAACTATCTACAAAAAGAAATGAGATGCCATCAAAAACAAAACTTGTAAAAAAACCAAGTCTCGCAACTCAGTTCTTCTACCGTAAAAAGTTGTGAGATCAATGTAATACCAAGTCGGTTAATTTATTCAGTTCCTACTTAAGGGTCCTTCTGTCTTAAGTTATCACGTAATTAGCTAACCTAACAAGTAACAACATCTTATAGTGACCATATTATCAATATTAAAAATCTTTTATGTTTTAAATAAATAGATTGACTTGGCAATCGCACTAAACAATCAAATTTAATATAATACGTAGGTATTACTTGTGAGATATATTGTGTTTTCATGCGATGGCCAAGTCGATATATTTATTTAAAACATATTTTTTTTTTAATATTGATAATATGGTCACTATAAGATGTTGTTACTTATTAGGTTAGCTAATTACGTGATAACTTAAGACAGAAGGACCCTTAAGTAGGAACTGAATAAATTAACCGACTTGGTATAACATTGATCTCACAACTTTTTACGGTAGAAGAACTGAGTTGCGAGACTTGGTTTTTTTACAAGTTTTGTTTTTGATGGCATAGATGCATTTCTACCTCCGGAAGACTGAACTAAAAATCTTATATGCTTCCAAAAATCACTCCATTACAAAAAATATTCTAATCTTACCATCTTTATCTAAACTTTTAATATTTACTTCGATTGGTATTTTCTTCCACACACATTCATACCTAACATAAATTGGACACGAAACAAAGGTGTGCGTGATACAAGAAACTCGAACATAAATTAACCTTTTAATTACAATCTCATTCCCGTTCTTGTTCCATAATTTGATTACCACGCTTCGCCCTTATGCGTCCCTAGTAATTTTAACTCCTTCGTTATTGATATAGTCATAAATCTGGATTAAATTTACCGTACAAATAAGTACAAAGCGTAGGCTTTATTGAAAGTTTACGTTTTGGTAAAGAACTTGTTAAGTTTAGGTTTACTATTGAGTAATTTATAATAATTGAACATTACAACTTTCTAATTAGATTTGGGAAGTTACTTTCCAAACAATTAACACTTTCCTCGAATTTTAATTGAAGAATATAGATATCGTATGTACTATAATACAAATTGTGATACACACATCAGATAGGGTAAAAAATTTGTTTCCGAAATATATTTATTTTGTGGCTTTCTTTACATTTCTCATAGATTTTGTTTTTATAGCTAGCTACATTGTTAAAATCATGTCACTCATAGCTCGGCGGCTTGTATCGAACCTGTGATTGGCCGTGCTGAAATTCAGAGATTGAGAATAAGTTCTTTCTCTCTTCTTCTCTCTTGGCCGGCAACGCATCATTTGGCACTTGGCGTTGCTGATGTCCATGGGCGACGATACACATAGCACCAGATCATGACAGTATCGTGAGCACGTTTTTTATCGACATGTCCAAACATGTCGATAAAAAAATACGGAAATTAATTTAGCTCAATGATTGGATGAATAGTTGTGTGGATAATGATCCTGTTTTGCAAATCAAATCAAAATCTTTTATTCGTATAGGTATCACTGATACACTTATGCACGTCATTTTTTTAATCTACCATCTTTTCGGAAGGGTGCTTTGTCATGTACGAGAAGAAAAGCCGTAAAGAAACTCCTCGTACATCTTTTAAATCCTGGAAAGTTACATAATATGTTGTAATCTACGCGGAACTGGATGCGGTACTACGAGTAATTTCCAGGCGTTTTTGTCATTAATATATTCATTTATACTACACAGACATAAAAAAAGAACAGACGTAACCTTGTCTAATCGAGAGTGAAGCTGACAGCTGACAGCTCGCTTACCATGTGTGCGTAATTTTGTAATTTTTGATTGGCGATGGTGTCAAATTCGTAGCCGTATGGTGTCAATGTGTAGGTGTGTGTACTTGTACGAATACAGAGTTGGTATTCCTATGGGTGCTTCACTGAATTTGTTCTTGGGATTATGTCCGTCTTTTTTTTAGGTCCGTGTTATACTATAATATCCTTTGCCTACTAGCTGAGATTTCACATATTCCTTAAACTGTTACTGTTGTACTGTTAGTAAACTAGCTTACAAAACATGATTCACGCATCCAATTATCAACTTTATTTCCAAAAAACAAAATCAACTTTTACTAAACTGGATGTAACCCTAAAGTGTCATCGTAATAAAATGAACTTTATTCGTCACCTCGTGTATCAACCGCCTAATTACCTACATCCGTGATTCAATTAAAACTTTACCGCCACATCCGGGTCACAGGTACGGTAGAAATTTAAATAAGCGGCTTATTAACTGGGTAAGATTTTTAACCCTTAAATCTCATGAACCGATTTTCGTTATAATTAATAAGATGCCGTGATAAAAATCTATTGTACGATTAGATGCCGCTACGATTCGTATGATTTTCCAAGTGAAATAGATCTACTGAAAACTTAAAATTCCAATATTACTTGCCATCTTTATTACAAATACTTTATTCTAATTAAAATAATCAATTTACAGGGATCCAGGTTCATTATTACTTCTGCAAATCTCTATCCAGAAATGCTAGAATAGCAATAGAAGTTGCCAGAAACTCCTAAGGTAAGTGAAAGATTTTTTATCTGTATGCCATCAGACTTTGCAATGTACTATCACTACTATCCTACTACCCTACTAATCCTACCACCGTAAAAGTGGCTACGTCCGCACAGACAGGTGGCTTGCTTAGCGCCAAGAGCCTAACTAGTCACCTAGCAATTAACTTAGTAAAACGAACTTTCTATAGTGTTCGTGACTGGCCGCACTGCGCGCTTGGTGCCTAGAACGCGCTTAGCGTGTATCGAAGTAAACAAACGTGTTGGTTTTTTGTCACTAGGCGCTAGGCGTTTTTGAAGCAAAAATGAGATTGACAGTCGGGTTGTCATGGATATAATATTATTGATGAATGTCAATGGCAAAAACTAAAAGCTGAAACGAGAAATTGTTGCAATTATCTCATTAATTTTGTAAGATATTTTTGAGAGTGACATTTCGTCAACGTGCCGACAAGCAAAATGACCAAGGCACCTAGCGACCCACCACGCAAACATCCTCTCAGTGCGGCCACCGTGTATCCTAGCAAGTAGCCAGAATGCCTTAGGCTACTTCCGCACGTTCGTTTTACTACGCTATTCGCTAGGTGACTAGTTAGACCCTAGGCGCTAAGCAAGCCGCCTGCCTGTGCGGACGTAGCCTTACGGATTAAGGCAAATTTGGCACACAGAGAGACCAAGTCCAGATTTAAAAATTATGGGTAGATTTCATCCCGATTATATCTTAATATGTTCCTGTGGGATGATTTGGACGTTTGAAGCCGCGAGTGGAATCTAGTATTGAATAAATGTCAATTCCGTTAGAAATTCTTATTAATTAATTCTTAATCAGTCCCCATATTTATTTTATGTAAAAGTAAATGTTACTAAGGGTTTGTTTCACAATCTTCAAGTAAGTTCGAAGTAAGCTATTCGTTGGTTAAGTTGACATTTCGTGTATGTAAAATGACACTTTAACGTCACTTTAACCGGCGAATAGCTTATTCAGGACTCTACTTGAAGATTGTGAAACAAGCCCTAAGACGGATTTCAATATACACCAGTAGTTTTGAAAGGTCGTTTTTAAATTCATAAATTATCACTAGCTTCAGCGAACAAAAATCTCGAGAAAACCCGAAACCGAGAATTCTCTGTAATGTTCTCAAAGGCGAAATGTACGAATACTTCAACTGGACTCGGGTAGCGTGAATAAATCTGGACTTGGAGTTTGCAGATGAGTTTCCTTTTATTCTGATACGAGTAACCGCCCTCGCTTTGCTTTGGTTTTCTTACTTTTTTACACCTTGGGTTACATTACTGGAGTCTTATTAAGGATCTCTAATTTTTTTTTGAAAATATAGTCTATGTCACCCGGGGATAGTGTAGCTTCTCAACAGTTAAAGAATTTTTCAAATCGGTTCAATGGTTTCGGAGCCTATTCAATGCAAACAAACAATCAAATTTTTCCTCTCTATAATATTAGTATAGACTAGCGCTCTGCTTGCGGCTTTGACTGCATTTTCCAGGATAATAAGTACCCCATGTCCTATTACAGATCATGATCTACATGTGTGCTTAATTTCATTAAAATCCGTTCAGTAGTTTTTGCTCGGAAAATCTATACTCTATACTACATACAAATAAATAAAATCGGAGTGCCTGTTTGTAATATTAAAATAACCGCTTTTTACTAAGTGCATTTGGATGTATACACCGTACATATACCAAACTACATTTTTTACAATTTTTGTCTGTCTGTCTGTTTGTTCCGGCTAATCTCTGAAATGGCTGGACCAATTTTGACGGGACTTTCACTGGCAGATAGCTGATGTAACAAGGAGTTATTTAGACTACTTTTATTTTAGAAACAAAATTAGTATGTTAGACGATACAAAGTCCGCCGGGTCAGCTAGTCAGAAATATTATTCTCTTGTTCTTAATTCATCATTCGACGTCGGCACAGTATGTCAAGAATTCTTCCATATAACATCATTCGTCATCTTTACGGTTATTTCTTTCTTAGTCATATCATCGATCACATTAATATTATCCGTAAGTGCCATCTTTCTTTTCACTTGTAGCCTTTCATTTTATATTTAATACTCAGCTCATTATATACCAATCTATCATTACATATTTTATATTCGTTCATTATATATTATGTACGTAATATACATGTACCTATATTCCCAATATTACAATTTTGTAAGTACATCATAAAATTAAAGTATACGTAGATAATTATGGCGACTATTAGATATTCAGTCGTAATTGCCTCCGCATTACGAATTCATGATATTCAGCTGTGTTTGTTAAATTTGCAGTACATTTCTCGTTGAATTAAGCTACAAATGTATTCCGTCCACTCTGGTGCTGCGATGTATAACGAACTAAGTTGGAAAGCTATAACTAACGGATTAGATGATGTTGTCATAATTCACACTAATTATGTCCAGGCAATATTTATGGCGTGCTTGTTTCATTTAGATAAAACTACTTATTATAAGTACTATTTATAATACTATTGTTTCTTCTGTGATAAAACTGAGATATAGCTTAGAACAAAGAAAACTATTTGGTTACATAATTTTTAACATAAATAGAAGTTATAAAAGACAAACTTGCAAGTATGATTTCGAATCGTTTTACTAAATTAATGAACGGCGTCGATCAATGAAGGCATACCCGATTAAGCAAAGTGCCATTTTAATCATTTGGCTAAGATACACAAATTCCAACTATTAAACTGCCTGTATCGATAAAAATTTCAAGTAGCCTAGTTGGTAGCGACCCTGCCTGCGAAGCGAGGGGTCCCGGGTTCGATTCCCGGCCGGGGCAGATATTTATGTGACAGATAAATATTTGTACTCGGGTCATGGGTGTTACTGTGATTTGTTATGTGTAGTCCAATACCACCCGCGACACAGGTAATAACCTACTGCGGGGGTATGAGTGTGTTAGCGTTTAGCGTTTAGCGTTTAGAATGTTTACGGTTTAGTTTTTCTTTTAAAAATAAAATACAATATTTGTCCTGATAGAGTATCCAACTATAAAACACAGTTTCCACTACTTTAAACGAAAAATGCGTTATCTATAAATATTAAGTAATAAAACACACTCTTTGTGATTCGCTCTATTCAGTGGCTCGACACCTTTTTGATTCCATTCCAATATTTCCAACGCGTTCCGATTCGGGAAGAAATAAAATAAAAATTGATACTCCATGGAAATATTTTACTTCAGATGTTTTGAAGATGAACTCTATTTTCAAAGACATAGGGTTCAAAAGAGCTTGGTTTTATTCGTTATAGCTTACGAGGTTCCATCGATTTTTATACGCGGCACTACCAGAAGCTTAATTACTTAGTCGGTTGATTAATTATTACATGAGATCGTTTATAGAGAACCTAATATTCAATTTGAAATTGACCGAATTTCTGAGTGTTCAGGAGGTTCAACGAAATAAGGAAAATAGGATTATAGACTAATGTAGTTTTACGTAGTACGATACTTATTAATATATTTGTTTTTATAAATTGAAAATAGGAACAGTAGGTAATAAGTTTTAACTATAGCAGAAATTGTATATGAATACTATACTCTCTATTATGTTTCAATCTGATAAAGATGCAGTTCTTCTTCCTAGACCTAGGTCTTTCCTAATTGGCAACAATCCAATCTATCCAAACATGTCTGAATCGATCGCCCTTTTATTTTCCTGTGGTTATTCAAGTCATTAATCCATCTAACCAGAGCAACCTGTGCTCCTTTGACCACGACATGGACATCATTATAATAAGCAGACAGGCGAAGGACAGTCCAGCAAAAAGGTAAGATCCTGAAAAATAAATAAGTATAGATTTGGAACATGTTGGATCATGAATGTGTGCATCACACTACTTGGTAATGGTAAGTGCTCATCACTATGAACATCAATAAATCAAAATATGACGAGTGACTGGTCTGGCTTCAAGATGTTAATTATCGAAATTTTTTTTAAAAAACGAGATTTTCTTAGGGTAGGGGCTATGTGTGACTCTGACAAACTCTCATTACCGAAGCCTCTCGACAACATTACTAAGCTGCTAAATGACAAATGTCACCGGCAGTGTGTTATAAGATGAACTATAATCAGCCATTGTTCTAATCACAATGAAGCTGGTTTAAATAAAGAACAATAAAACAAAGCCGTCAGCTACAGAGCGACATCACGTCAGACTGATTTGACAGTGCCGTGATGTTGGTATATTTCTAATTAATTTTATACTGTGTAGTTACTGAAGTAATAACTTTGCTGTTTTGTCGTTGTTACACTTGCGTCCTAAAACGTTAAAATTGGGCATCACGCAGGTGTAGCCAACACCTCGATTGGTGACTTAGCATTGCCAAAATCCATTAACCCACGAATGCTCAAAACTATGGTACTAAAAAAAGAACAGCTGTCATGGGACGGCTGACAGATGTGAAACATCGAAATGCGTCGCCACGATTGCCAAGTCTAAAATCAGGTTTACCCCTAGCGTAAAGATGTTTCACATCAAAAACTACATCAAAAACTATTATTATTGATTTAAAAAAAGAACAGCTGTCATGGGACGGCTGACAGATGTGAAACATCGAAATGCGTCACCACGATCGCCAAGTCTAAAATCAGGTTTACCCCTCGCGTAAAGATATTTCACATCAAAAACTACATCAAAAACTATTATTATTGATGTGAAACATCTTTACGCGAGGGGTAAAACTGATTTTAGACTTGGGGATCGTGGCGACGCATTTCGATGTTTCACATCTGTCATCCGTCCCATGACAGATGTTCTTTTTTTGTTAGTAAATAAAGCACTTCAACACTGCTGAAAAACAAACATTGACCCAAGAAGCGTACCGCAAAATGTGTTTAGGACAATGCCGCATATAAATATCTATTTCAACTTGACAGCCACGAAAAAAGGATTTGAGGAAAAAACTCGGTATCGCTACTAACATAATAGTTATTTCGCATTACGTAAAAACAAAAATCGCAATGTCGTGTTTCGTGATTGAAAATAATGTAATGTAGAAAACAAATTGGAAACGAAATGTAAACAGATCTTTACTTTTCCAACGAGGTAATATTTTGCCGATACGCAAGGTATAAATAAATTTGATGAGCACCTTTGTCACGTTAACCTATTCCCGGATGCCAAATTTATTGATCACGATATTATAGGTATTTGAAAAAAATTGGATTGTGTAAGAAGGAAGTTCGATCAAAACTCAGCAAAATGTTGCAAAATTAAAAAAGAGCAATATTGATTTGCTAATTCTCTGCATTAAGCATTTTTAATAATTAGAGTAATTTAAATTTAATTTTGATTAAATTAGAAAATAATGTCTTTTTTCGGAGGAATTATTATGGGGAAATTTTATTCATAAATAATAATAATAATAAACGCTTAACCACTCATACCCCCGCAGTGGTGCGTGGACGACATATATAACGAAATTCAAACACTATATTAAAGTTCTGATAAGTTTGTAATGCGATGCCCCTTCTTAAATCAAAACAAATGTAGATCTATATAGCTGCAAATCGATCGAATACCGAATGTCGAATTGAACCTAAAATCTTATATGACTAAATATTTATCACGAACAGCTACAAAGGGTTTTTGGGTCCAATCCTGCTCGGACACCAAATAAATTGAAGGGTCACAGTGTACTTTATAAGGGATGCCGAGTGTTGGACCGAAATTCGGGCAATTTACTATCATCTAATGTTTCTAAGTTTCTCATCATTTTTAGAGGAATAAACTCATTCATTTCCGCATTTCACATGTGGGCTATTTTTAAATGAAATTCATTTTAAAAGTTAATTCACCGTATGTCCGCGGAAGGTTTTCTTATTGTTTGGCAACGCGTCGATGTTACTGGTGTGTTGCTTAATGTATGTAACATGGTTAGTGTTAATGCCCAAAGGTGGTCTAGGACTTAAATAATATAGCGGACTGTTTAAGAAGAATTTACTACGTTCAGAACATGTACAATCTAGTAAGCGCGGTTGGTGTGCTGCCTCGGTGGCCGGCGTAGGTTGAGTGTCGCGAATGGCGATGGCTGCCCGCGCCCGGGCTGTAGCCGCGATAGCCCGCGCGACTCGGTTCGCACGAACAGTTAGTTTTTTTTATGTGAATAGCTGATGAATGAGCAGACTCGCCACCTTATTGGAAGTGGTCAGCGTCGGCCAATATTTAGTTAATGAGTAATAGTGGATGAACTTAGGAACCCAGAACATTGCGCATGGCCTGACACGTATTGACTATCACGGCTGATTTTAAAAACTAGTTGCGTGAAGAAACCTTCACACGTAGGAGTTCTCCAAAATAATAATAATAATAAGAATAACGCTTCACACTCATAGCCCCACACTAGGATTCCTTGTGTCGTGGGTGCCATGGACAACACACAACATAGACAAGGATATTCACACCCAGATTGAGAACAGAAATTCAAACTCATCATTCAAATCGCCTCGCTGGGAACTATGTGAAATCTGCCAATTCGCATTCGCCTGCGTGTTTGACTGTTGGCTATACCTGTCATATTGTGACCCGAGCCCAGCAGTGGGACATTTATGGGATGTGATGATGATGACGTCGATGATGGTAAGTGGTATCTGCTACCACTGTGCATCTACAGCACCAGAATAATAAAGAAAAATTAAAATTATTACTATCCAAATACGGGATGTGAGTGTGCAACCCATCCTCTTTGTACTACGAGTATATTAATATGAAAGCCATAAAGTATAAGCAGTAGGTATAAGAGAAATTCTCATTAATTATTTTCGTGTCGCGTCAGCAGTGATCGGTCCCTAATTAAGTTTCTGGACAGACTCATAGCTTTCCCAAATTTATCCGAAGCACAGAATTTAATTTCTGTCCCGATTGGAAATAGGGCTGCCTTTTGAGCACAATAAAGGATATCGAGTGCTAAATAACGTTGCCCTATATAGTCGGTGTATTTAATAATTGCCTAAGCGTTTAAAACTAGACTAGATGTATTATTTTTAGAAATTGCGTTGTACAGTTGTTGCAATATTTTTTAACTGCTGATAAGTTTATCAAGTAGCAGCTCGGCTCCAGTGCGGATTTGAGATGAAAATCATATTAATTGATTGAAGATCTGTGGGAGATCTTCAAAAACCGTGTATTTATTAAAATATGACAACCATGACCGAGGCATTCACATGAGCACGTCCGAAACATTCATATGCGCACGTTATCTATTTCAAAATTAATCTGAATGGTTGACAACCCTATGTAGGAAACAGGGCCCTTGTTAGGAGACCGAAAATGTACTGTTTAAATTCAGAGGGTCTCTTAGTAGTCTCCCAACTCGTATTAATAAGGAATCCATCTGCTTTATATTCCAAAATTTTATAATAAATAATCTCACCAAAAACATAAATGTGACATGAGAGCCAAGTTCAATAATAAAAGAATTGAGATCTAAATGGGTGCCAACTTCGGTGTAGAAAATCCTAAAATTTTAGTCACAAGAACATGTAAATCAAGCTCTAAATTTGACTTAAACTAGTTTTCACATACCTACAGGCTATATTATATTTGCATTATTATCTTCGATAAGTCTGTTAGGTCGATAATTGCCTATGTTACGTTTCTAAAATTTGGTTTGTTGGTAGCTAAGTAGCTAGTTAGATACTAATGAAAACTAGCCAAGTCAAATGTGGAACTTGAATTTCATGTTCTTGTGACTAATAGCAGATAGTAAGGGATAGGAAGTAGGTTAGGTTTTTGATTCTATGAATGAATATATGAATGAATTAATGAAAGTTTAATTGCAATCTATGTTTATGTAAACTTTATTTGTAATCTATGTCAGTCAGTCACTAAATTGCGGGTCAAATTTCATTAATGCAGGTTAAATATGTACTGAGTTGTGAAGCAGTGAAAAGTAGCTCGAAATGATTCGTGTAATATTAACGTAATAATAATTAATTAATTACATTAACATAATAATAACATAATAATTATGTAATATACACATGGCGCTGTGTTACCAGTTCCCTTTTTTTAGGGATCTGTAGCCAAATGGAAAAAAACGGAACCCTTATGGATTCGTCATGTCTGTCTGTCTGTCCGTCCGTATGTCACAGCCACTTTCATCCGAAACTACAAGAACTATACTGTTAAATTTGGTAAGTAGATATATTCTGTAAACCGCATTAAGATTTTCACACAAAAATAGAAAAAAAAACAATAAATTTTAGGGGTTCCCCCTACTTAAAACTGAAACTCAATTTTTTTTTCATCAAACCTATACACACGGGGTATCTATAGACAGGTCTTCAAAAATGATATTGAGGTTTCGAATATTATTATTTTTGAACTGAATAGTTTGCGCGAGAGACCCCCCCCCCCCTCCCCGTAACTTCTAAAATAAGAGAATGATAAAACTAAAAAATATATATAAATATATATAAATTGGTTTGAACGAGTAAACCGCAATTTACGCCTCAAGCTTTTTGTATTTTGAATGAAATTTTAAATTCAAAAATCCAAGGAACAGTATTTTGTACTCTAGTCTGTCAAACATACGTAGTAAATATACTCGTTCAATACATGAATACATAATCAATACATGAACATACTTAACCTACGTGCGTACGTTTGAGACGATCAAATTCATAGTTCAAAGTAGATTGTATTTTATACCGATGCATCAAAAACAAAAAGATGAACCCGACGCGCTCATTAACTGATTCAGAAGAGGATTCTACTCCAGCATGAAAGTTGAGCAGTGAAATAAAAACTCAACGATATAAACTTTAGCGTGAAAATATACAAAATAAAATAAAAGATAATTTCAAAATATTTAAAGATCATTAAAATTTTCTCCGGCTCGAGTTTTGGGTTTTAAAAATAAATTTTACTTCGGAATTATCTGCATCGTCGTCATTATGAAATTTTTTGGCGTTGCGAATGTTTGGAAAGCTTTGAAATACTCAAAAATATTTTATCTTTAAAAAAAATGAATTTTAGTATTTTCTTAATTACCAGAAACTGTAAAATACCGGGCAAGTGCGTGTCAGGCCACGCGCAATGTAGGGTTCCGAAGTCTTAAGTTTATCGATTATTACTCATTAACTACTTATTCTAACATAGCCGTGATAGTTTTCCTTGTAAATTCATCATATAACCTATTTTTGAGAATTATTTCATTTGGCCCACTCCAGCCGCTTAGCCAGCACCGAATCTAACCAAAGCACTTTAAAGTCAATTATTTCGCAAACGGACCTAATTCCAAAAATGGTTTTGGAAGACCCATAATATTTTTAGAAGACCTTTTCAACGATACCCCACACTATAGCGTACGCGACGATTAAAAAATTCATTCTCACGTTACCTGGAGGGGAGGTAACTTTTTTTCAATGTTTTATTCTATGATTCTGACGTTTTAGTAAATATGTATATCCATGCCAAATTACAGCTTTCTAGCACTAAGATCTCGGCGCTATGCCTAGACAGACTGACGGACAAACGGACAGACGGACAGACATGATGAAACTATAAGGTCCGATTTTACTTCGGAACTCTAAAAACGGCTGAACCAAGTTGACTATTGACTTTAAAATGTTCGTGATGGTCCAAAGATGGCTGTTACGGGAAGAAAAATCAAAGTGCTGGGAATAAGGTGACATGGAACAGAAATTGATGACCCAAATTATCAAAGACAGATGATAGATGCCATCATAGCAAAAGTTTCCCAATATGAAGAGCATAATGGAAGGAAATGTAACTAACTAGGAATTTGACATAAAAATTAGAGTAGGTACATAATTAGAATTGTTTACACCTTTAACATAACGTGTGAAAATAGTACGTACTTTTCTGCTCTCTAAAACATATTCTGACGTCGAGGCAAAATATCTTAAAAGCGGTGATGCTGTGACGTATATTGCTCATTTTGACACTGCACCCTATTTCAAGTGGTTCGTCTATGAAGCTCTAATTTAGGATCTTGTAACATAGCTACAGTAAAACTAGCACTGAACTAGCACTAGAACTAGCACTGAAATTAGCACTTCATGTCAAGTTGAAGTTTATCACCTTCGATAGAATATCGCGAAACTTTGCACCGTCTTGTGTATTGGTGATAACTTTTTATCTGCCTTATAACATCACTATTTAATTGTCAGGTTTGTTTCTTACCAGTTTATTACACTTGACTATAGATCGCAACACGCGTCTTATCTGTTAATTCGTGTCACTTCAACTCGTTTGCCATTTAAGCATCTATATAGTAAGGTATCCAGCTGAACAAACAGTAGAATTATTCGATCTGTACGACTTTCATTTAAAACAAAAGGCTCTCGATAATTCCATCTCAGTCAAACGACCCGTACAAGACAACGTTAAACGATTTACATTTCATTACAGAGGTTCAGCCTGTTGGCAAATTCCCTATTAATATTACTAAGCTGCAACCTGTTAGGGGGACCTAACGGCTTTGTGTGTATCGAACTTTCCCTGTGAGGAACTCGCGGGAAAAGCCTAGTGCATTATTTAGCAGCTTTCGAGCTGCCGAAGTTCCGCCAGCTTTGGTCAAGGTTGAATAAAGCAAAGACTTTCTAATTCCGACGTCATTCGGTTCGTGTATTATTGAATAGGTAATTCACCAAATCAACTCGGGTGTTTATTCATTCATGTGTATTTAGATTAGATTTGACTAATGAGTATTTATCATCAGGGTTGGTCACTAACCCCTCCACCAATCCGCACTGGAGCAGCGTGGTGGAGTATACTCTAGGCCTCCTCAAGAGGAGAGACCCGTGCCCAGTAGTGGGCCAATAATGGGTTGAAGCCAATGAGTATTCATCACTCGTTTTTGCAATATACGTTATATTTTTAACCGACTTCAAAAAAAAGGAGGAGGTTCTCAATTCGACTGTATTTTTTTTATGTTTGTTACCTAAGAACTTTGGACTGGGCGAACCGATTTTGATGATTTAATCGAAAGCTGGTGGCTGTCATGTGGTCCCACATAAATTTTATTAAGATCTGACAATGGCATCCATGAGAAAACCACATAAGTCGTAAATTTGTGTTAAGATGTGCGCGACAAATTGACAAATAACTCAATATCACGCCAACCGATTTCTATGATTCTTTTTTTTAATCGAAAGCAGGTGCTTGTCATGTGGTCCCACATAAATTTGAACGAGATCTGAAAAGTAGTTTTTGAGACTTTGAAGTCGGTTATTTTTTGTTAGTAAAATTTAGATTATTATGCATAGAAACTTTAGTACATTAGTAATTACAGTACATTTTAGTAATAAGAGTACATCAGACTAGACTGACGCAGCCAATCTAATGACAAATAAAATAAATGCGTCTTTAAAAAGGTGATTTAAAAATCATTGAAAAAAACTACATTTTTCACGATTTCTGATACTAAGGAATGTGAAATAAACAAGACATTAAAATGAAAATAAGCTTAGATTACAAAAATTTTTAAGCTAGTTACATAAAACGCGCTTTGACAAACTCAACTTCATCTAAGCCACCCTGGAGTAGCATGGTGAAGTATGCCTCTAGGCTTTTTAATACGCATTTATTAGCGTCATACGTTTCTATGTAACGGAAACTTAGAACATTATTTTGACCTCCTTCAAAACGTCAGATTAAATCGAAATTTGGTAGACAGTGCCATCAACTTATCTGTGAATTGGAGGAGGGCGCTGTCGGACGCATTGAACCAATCATTGGACGCAATTGGAGACGTAGTAAATGTCAAATGAATGAGCACAAAGAACTTATGAATGGCGCGGCATTAGTTCCAATTTTCGCCATTTTACAGATAACTTTGTGGCACTGTACTTATGACATTTCAATATTTAAAAAAAATGGAAAGAAAAAAAAACGCAGAGCACTTAAGTTTCATTAAAAAAAAATCAAACTAAAAGATTAAAAATAAATAATAGTTAAAAAAAACTATAAAAACTCGCTTTTATAGAAAATCCAACTAAAAACTAGAAAATAAATTTTAATAAATTTGAATTAAGAATGGTGTAATTGTAAAAAAAAGGGTGGGGTGCATGGTGTCAATGAGTAGGATTATCATTTTGATAATATCTTAAAAAGCACCCCATGCTTTTTCACTATTCTTAATTCAAATTTCTTAAAATTAAGTTTCTATTTTTTTACTTGGACTTTCTATAAAAGCGTGTGTTTTAGTTTGTTTAATTATATACATTTTTTTTATATAGTTTTATATATAGTTTATTTATATATGTTACCGGATATCTGTATAATGCTGGTATTCAACACAATTCCTAGGAAATGTGTATAATACCTGGGTCGTTTTGGCAATGTATTAAATTATATGAATATTATCACTATTACATAGTTTGCCTAGGTAATGTATACGTTTCCCAACTACTGTACAGAATACCTGCAGGTCCACCGGCAATGAATAAAGTTAAGATTTGGGTATGTATAGTCAACTTGGATGGAGGTTGGAATTAAGAATTTACTTAAAAACACACTCAAAACAAATTATAACCTGCATGAATAGATATTTTTTATACATTTTAAATTAATGCTTGACCGAAATCACACTTGATGGTAAGGAGAGATGCAGTCTAATGGCTCCTACACTACACTGCTCGCCTACGCAGCTTCGGATTTTTCAAAATTGGTGACAGAACCGACTTAGTCAACCCCGACCCCACGTGGTACTAGTCTGCCCTACCCCTAGAGTGAATGTAAACCCCGGAGGCGCGGAGGGAGAGCAGCCCCCGCCCGCTGTAACAAACTGCAGGCACCATGTGAGCCGAAGCGGCTGAGGCTGGTCGCCGCAGACGACCAAAAAGCCGAAGCTGCGCAGGCGAGCATGGAGTGCCTGCAGTTTGTTACGCAAGGGCGGAGGGGCTGCACTTCCCGCAGCGCCGGAGATGTTTGGAAGCCTTTTTATGTATCAAAAACCCCTAAATTCTCCCTAAAAGTGCATATGTCACCGGAAGATGACTATTTGCAAAGCATGCTGTGGTTACCTGTAATTGTAGGAACAGTAAGATTTAATATGATAAGTAACAACTTGTATTGCAAATGATGAAACTGTATCTTATGTTGGTAATCCTATAATAAATAAATAAATAAATAAATAAAGATAACAAGAACCGCAAATTTACAAACCTAGGTTTATAAACAATATACAACCAAATGAATATTACTCTAACTGAAACATTCGCTACTTGAAAGTTGGCCTTTTGAAAAGTGTCATTATAAAAGGCAGACCAAACGTACAGTTGGCAACTGTTAGGTTGGGAAATTAAAAAAAATATGTGATAAGTTGGCAAATGATAATCGGCCAAACAATTTTCGGCGAAAAGGCAGAGAACCGTCTTTTACACACATTACCAACTACGCATGGAGTATTGTATAGAATGCCTTTTTTTTTTTTTTTACGGGGGGAAATCCTCATGGACTACCTCCGCTTGGGGAAAGGCGGAGGGGCGTGCCGGACTCTTACCGGCTAAAACCACCCCGGTGTCTCCTCGCACGTGCGCGCGGGGCCGCGGGAATCCAAATTCTTCCGCAGCCCCACACTGGTGCTGGCCGGGTCTGCCCGGGCCTCGTCTCCTGCACGGGGTATTGAGGTGTTGAACTACCCCGTGCATCGCCGACTCGGGTCCATCGAATAGGGGGCGGGGACTTCCCCAAGTCCCTCGCCCCTGGACCCATTCATGGGGGCCGGAAAAGGGCGTTGTCCGCCCTTCCCCTGCGCCCGGTGCGCCTTCTGCGGCCGGGGAAGGGAGTCGAGATCTCCCTCTCCCGTTCCGCAGTTTCCTTCTGCGACATCACGTCCTCGCAGAAGGACACCACCGCGTCCCACGACTCTGCGCTACCAACCATCCTCCGCACTACGGCCGGCAGCGACAGATCGCCTCCTACTTCATTTGTGAGGACACGGCGCTGCTCCTCCCAAGCTACGCACTCGGCGAGCGTGTGTTGTGCCGTGTCCTCCCCGCAATGGACGCAGTGGTGGCACCGAGCGTCCGGCTCCCTGTCTATGCGGCACAGGTATTTGCCGAAGCAGCCGTGGCCCGACAGCACCTGCGTCACCCTAAATGACAGGGAGCCGTGCCTTCTCCCGAGCCAGTCGTCGAGTACTGGCCGGATCGCCTCGATGGTAGCGAGGCCGGCGGTAGGGCGCAGAAGCCTTTGCCGCCATTCCGCCACCAAGACCTGACGGAGCTCCTCTCGGCGCAGCGCAATCTGCCGTTGCACCGGCCTCGAACCCCGTACCCGCTCTTCCTCGCGCCATCGGTATAATGACGCGAGTATTTGTATAGAATGCCTGGGCTAAGTATGAAATAAATAATATTCAAAACGTTACCTGAACGTTTTAGATATTCTATACATTGCCTAGGTATTGTATAGAATGCTGAATTATACAGATATCCGGTAACATATACATTTTTTACTTCGATTTTTATTTAAATTTATTAAAATTTATTTTCTATTTTTTAGTTGGATTTTCTATAAAAGCGTGTTTTTTAGTTAGTTTTTTTTTTCAACTATTATTTATTTTTCATGAAAAGAGAACAGTACACAATAGAGGGCTGTTAATGGGTTGAAGCCAGCCAAAACTATGTAAGACTGTAGTGTCAGGATTACGCTGGGTGGCTGGGTGGTACTGGTCTCAGTAACTTTCAAGAGACACCTGGCTTATCCCTTATTCAATAGGAATCATCACGAGCAAAAAAGCCACCTACACGCCCTTTCACTTTCCTTACATCTTTTCGTTTATTATTTTTTATTCCATTTACAAACATAGTGAAGTAAACTTCATTCTTTTCACATATTACGAAGGTGGCTTATAAATTGTAGTATATTCTTATATCAAAGTTATAATGTTGACACGACGGGAACAGTGGAGGCAAGTAGCTATAATCTAAAAAGGATTCCCGGGGGCCCCACAACAAGATGAAACATAGTTCCCGCGTGGCAACCCCTCGATTTATACCCATTTTACTTAGAATGAATGTTTCTTGACGTTGAAGGCCGGTTTGAAAATGTTACACTTAAAATAGTCTTAAACCATGATTTGTACTATTTGTCCGTTTGTCCGATCTAAAAAATGGAGGTGGTTCCCAATTCGGTTCTATTTTTTTAATGTTTGTTACCTCAGAAATCTCAAAAATCAGTCTTGTCAATCGAGAAAATTATTTTCATGTTTGAAAAGATACATTCCAATTCCAAAACTCAGATTTGATAATGGCATCCATGAAGAATTAACGGTCCTTATAATGCGTCATTGTGTTAAAGTTGGTCAAAAGATATTTAACTACAGATACATAATATGTTATGGTTATACATCGATGCAATTTTTTTCATTTCCTACATGTCATAATTATTACATTAAAATCCACTGTTAAAAGTATTTAAACTTTTATTATAGTAATGTGATGATGTATTTGTCTCGTAGTGACCCTATAGTGTAGGGTATCGATGAAAAGGTATATAATATAATAGGATTGCAAAAAATTGTTTTTCATTCAGGACTCCGGTACAAATTGTGTATGTGGTATTAATATACGATTCTTGAGTACCTTTGCATTTAAAATGTTTAGTATCGATCACATAACTTTAAAATCATATCTATGTTAATATTGTTACCAACTTAAATTATTGTAGTTATTAAATAAGGCGGAAATATGATTTTGTACAAAATATTGTTGTTGAAGATCAATTCAGTTTCCGTTTTTATTTTTGTTTCCGTCCCTGATCCGTTTCCGGCGAAAATATTCATTTTTTTTAAATAGTGACTTCCTTTCGCTTGTCTGGAAGTCTAGTTTTGAATAGAGATCGGTAAATTTGGCCATTCGTTTGCTAGATACCGAACTAGTAGGTTGTACTGGCATATAAAAGTGTTTTTTTTTATGGAAATAGCCGGCTTACGAGCTGACGGTCCACCTGATGGTAAGTGGCTATCGTCGCCCATGTACATCAGCAACACCAAAGGCAAATGCGTTGCCGGCCAAGAAAGACAGAAGAAAAAGAAAGAAAGAACTGGCTTTCAAGCCCCCAGCCGGAACACGACGAGTCGTTTGGCGGCTGACTCATGCTCAAGGGTGGTAGCTATCCAGGCGAACCCCATGGAGAAATAAAAATAGTAATAATGGTATTAAATTAACAATTAAAATCAATATTACCAATATAATCCCTCGAGGGACCCTACCACCAGCGGGCCGGATTTAGTCGCCTTTTACGACACCCATCCGGCGTGGGATTGGGGTTAGTATTCTAAGCTGCCCTAATACGGCTATATTTATACCAAGTGTGATCATTATTTATTTCCTTATGAATGAATAACGTAGAAATGGTGCTGTTCGAATAACTGTGTCATTCTGAAAATTAGCTGTTAAGTTATTTTGTAAAATTTACCAATACAAGGAAGGTATTTAATAATATTTAGCTTCCATCCATTAATGGCTTACGATAGGGCAAAGGGTCTCCTCTCAGAACTGAAGAGGCCTAGAGTTACTCCACCACGCAGCTATGGTATTCGAAGGTATTTAGAAACAAGAACTGTACGTATATATAAAGTATACATCTGGAAAAGCTTTAAAGTGGTACTTGAAGATACATCACGTGATCTTGGATTAATATCTGCGCCTTACCAGGTTATACATATATATCGGGACAGGGCTGGGTTGGAGTGTATGCTTTCGTATGTTCAGATCATCTCTGTAAGTCATGTATCAAAGAGCACTTCAGTACTAGATATATAACTATGCCCACATAGATCTCTCTCTGTGGGCATAGTTACATGTCAGGACTCACAGGATACTAAATAAAACACACAATTAAACAGGCACAAGGATAATATTCGTTTATTGCCTGATAACACCCAGTTTTATTAATTCAACGTTATTTAGTTTTACTTTGGTTTCGCGATGATACCAATCTGTCTACCGTAATGACAGTTCTTCTATTTCTTATTTTCATAGATTATACGAACTTATTTGAGATTGCGCCGACACATATAAAATTATTCGTAAGAAATGAAATAGTTGCTCTGTAATTCCACAAAATGAAGTTTAAACCTACCGATCAATCGCGATTACGATGGGAGAGGATATTTTATCGAATTCGTCTATAATCCGAAAAGGATACTCGTGGGAGCACAGCGCTTCTATAACAAGATGAATCACTTTTTCCTGAGACCCTTCATTTATTAATCCTGAAAAACTGCGGCGGAGTTATTGATGCGATTATGAAGGTCAGGAGGATCTATTCGAAGTTTTTCTAGCAATTTTGTTTGTTTGGTGCAAAATTATTAGATACATTTGTTACAATTGTCATGTAATTTTTCTTTCAAGTATACTAGTCGTTTAGGTATATTATTTGGTAGTTATTTGTATGTGAATCACTGGCAGTCGAGCAAACGAAATATTAGTAATGTTCATCGTCACCAATGAGCATCAATAACCCCCAAAACATAGAAGCGAAACCCATAATTATATTTGGTTATTCTTATTTCAATCAGCATACCGAATGTAATTTTAAAGGAATAATGTATGTATATCTAAATGAGTAGCGTCTACAAAATCATATAAAAGCACTAGACACAATCAGTCTTTGAAATCTGCAAAGGTCAGATGTCTTTTCGTGCACAAAAACGAACGTCTAAAAATCCTACATCATCCCAGATTCAGCGAATCACAAGACGAAAAACTTGCCCTTCAATTGAAATGCGATCTAAGATTACAAGAACTCTGCCGAATTGCTTACGAGTAACAATTTGTAGTTTTTGTAAACATAGGCAAACTAACGAATGCTTGCATTTATATTCACGTGGATTTAGAAATTGCGGCAATTTAAAAGTTAAAATATAAATTCGCTTAGTCCCTATTTGTAATGAAGGAATACTTTTTAATGTACACTCTACATAGGCAAAAATTACAAAAATAGATACGTAATTCATATCACATTATGTAATAGGTACAGAGGCCGATCTTTTCGCTGTAGAGCGATCTCTTCCAGACAACCTTTGGTCAGAGGACACAGTAAAGAGATTGATAGTAGGCTGAACATATTAACAAACAAGTGTGGTTATTACAGCAACGGAATTATTTCCCTTCTATTCTATCACGTCTATTCTGGCAACTACCACTCACCATCAGTTGTCTCTACTGGTCATTTATTGATCAAACGCTAAAACAAGAGGTAAATAAACGTATAATTTAGTATACAAAACGGAAACGGCAAACAATTAATTATACTCGTAATTATACTGCAGTAAAAATATAATACTCCTGGGCGTTGACTTCTTCGCATTTAATAATTATACTCGAATTGTAGTCATGCTAAATGTACCTAGTAAAATAACAACTTGCTTGTCATGTTTCTCGGAATAATGTAAGACCCAGGTAATTATTGCTAACGTTTTTTTTTAGAAAACTGTAAACGTAAACTAGTACAGAAACATAATAGTTCAAATGGTTCATGTGAATTGTAAGGAATATCATTTTATATCGCAATTTCGAAATAAATATAGGCAAAGTAGCGAATAATTAGGCACAAAATAATGTAACATTTAACATTGAGATTAAAGTTTTTCAATAAAAAATTTCATTACTAAAACTCAATGAAGTGAATGAACTCATTTGAGTTGTGAATTTTCACACAATGACATGAATAGGTATGTGCTACATTACACGACCAATAGTTCAATTACTGGTGAGACTGCCAACCGAACAAAAGCTCAAAAAAGCGACATAAATTAACTATAATCTCTAACTAACATCGACGACCCGTGTGGTGCAATCGCCGCACCGAAGGTCCTGGGTTCGATTCCCAGCGAGGCGAAAATTTGAATGATGAGTTTGGGTTCGGTCTGGGTGTGAACGTCCTTGTTTAGTGTATTGTCCATGGCACCCAGGACACAGGGAATCCTAGTGTGGGGTTATGAGTGTGAAGCGTTATTTATTATTATTTATTATTATTATTGACATAACTTACAATTCAACAAATTTAATTACGAAAAGCAAAAAATGTAATAAACATAACTGAAGTACGCACTGTTACCTCACATGTTTTACACAAAGCTGAACTTCTCATCTAAAACCGCATCAACCACCATTCATATTATAGTTGAGCTAGTTTCCACAAGTTGCCAAAACTTTGATTATTTGGGGCGAAGTTCACCTGCTTTGACTGTTGTGCGGCTATAGCTGGGCGAGTTATGTGCTTCTCCGTGCGTGCCTTGAATCGTTTGCGCAGTGTCACGACCTCACGACCTCTTCGGATGTACTGAGAGCCTAGTACTTCAAATTGCTTTCATAATATTATGTCAAATAGTAGCTTTTGGCAACATGTTTTGCAATGTAAGAGACGACCATTACTTACCTTATTTACCTCAGTGAATGTAGGTAAATTATATTCTTACCTTAATACATTTTACCATTCCGAAAACCTCTAACATTTCTCTTTATTATGTTTACTAAATACAGGTTAAGTAAAATAATGTACTTGTTCAGTTGAAACCGTGTATCTCGTTATTTATAAAATTATGTTTTTATGTGAAATAGAAATATAAAGCCAAATACTAAAACTTTGGAAAATTTTATACAGACTGAATTTATGAACGGCACCTAGTTTTAGTTAATTTTAAGAGGTTCTTTAATTTTTTCACGTATATTCATTATGTTCGAATAAGCAGCATTTTGAAAACTCATTTCGCAGCCAGAAAACCCAACTCAACGCTAAAAACTTCACAAAAATAAGTAACAAACCAAACAGAACATAAAAAGAATGCTCGAAACCATCCACGTGCTCGAATCAGTTTGATAATTTGGTGAATAAAGTAAAAGCGGGGTTAATACAGCCGTACATAGGTCTTGTTATTGCAAGAACGGGGCCACAGATAATGGAGCTGTTTGTACTCCGCTGTGCGGTTTGTTATTTGGCTGCCAATTTGGAAATAACTTTTATCGATGTACTTCTGTTATGTTCCACCGGAGTCCCATTGCTTTATTTCATACTTTTAATTCAGTCATTAAGCGAGGTTCTTGATTTTGTTTGAATGGACCTGCAGGGCTATTCAGTTTTGTAACTTGACAGCGGATTCCGCGATGAGTGTCAAAATTGAAGTTCGAGTCCGAGATCTTGATATGTGATTCTCGAATCATTTGGTACGCACTTGCGAAGTGAAGGGAGTCTCGAACTCAAACGTCAATTTTGAAACTCCGCTGTCAAATAGCTCCGATAGCTCTTGACTAACTTTTCGTTTGACAATTGGACACGAGCTTCGACGGTGACGTAATTCGATGATCGAGAATAATAAATATGTCATCCTCTAATCATCTAGTACGGCACTTGCGAAGTGAAGTGATCCTAGAACTCGAACGTCAATTTTGAAACTCCGCTGTCAAGTTACAAAAGAGAATAGCCTTCCTGATGTGGTACTTTAAATGAACCATCGAAGTCTGCGCGCTAGAAAGAGACGGCTCTTCTTGGATTATAACATAAGGTTTGAAGAAAGAAGAAGAACATGAGGAAACCGGCGTATTGTCTACCTACCTCAGAATTCTCACAATACCAGCGAGGTAAACTCATGTTCGCACATCATACAAATCTAAATTTTACTAACAAAAAATAATCGACTTCAAAGTCTCAAAAACTACTTTTCAGATCTCGTTCAAATTTATGTGGGACCACATGACAAGCATCAGCTTTCGATTAAAAAAAGAATCATCGAAATCGGTTGGCGTGATATTGAGTTATTCGTCAATTTGTCGCGCACATCTTTACACAAATTTACGACTTATGTGGTTTTCTCATGGATGCCATTGTCAGATCTCAATAAAATTTATGTGGGACCACATGACAGCCACCAGCTTTCGATTAAAAAAACAATCATCAAAATCGGTTTGCCCAGTCCAAAGTTCTGAGGTAACAAACATAAAAAAAATACAGTCGAATTGAGAACCTCCTCCTTTTTTTGAAGTCGGTTAAAAATGAGATCAAGTATAGCAGTGGTAATATGTAATGTGTGGTATAGATAAAGTGTTACGCAATTGTTATGACGTACGTATATTAAATTATCCGATTAATAGCTTTCCGGCGCGATTAATCGAACGCCGTAAATTAGAATTCTAAATTATTAACTATGTTTGGATAAAGATTATAATTTGAGGGAAGGGATTCAAGGCCTTCTAATAGCAATCACGCCTTAAATTTACTGGTTGGGAAATTTGTAAATATTGTAAGCTAGTAATTACTTGTTAAAATCGTTTATTTTACTCAATTCTTACGTATTTCGCTTTCAATTTTCTATTGCAAAGTTATTTATTAAAAACTCCATTATATACCAGTTTTAATTAATGACCATTTATATCTAGACACGCGGTAGTGTGTCAAGTTCAAGCTAACAGAACTGGCTAGTAATACCTATGTTACATTTCTAAAAAATGGTTTGTTGGTGGCTAGCTAATGAAAACTAACCAAGTTAAATGTAACACTTGAATTACATGTACTTGTTACAAAAATTTTAGGCTTTTATACACGGAATTTGGCACCCATTTAGATCTCAATTGCTTTTTTTTGAACTTGGCTTTCATTTCATATTATTTTTTTGATTAGATTCAATTCACTTCAGAACAAAGCTAAATTGTTAAAGTTATCAAAAGAACAAATAGATAAGAAGATAGATCACTTAATTGGGGAGGCGATTATGTCCTGACAAAACGGAAACTTTTGTACGATCAATATTCCGTTCCAAATACGATCAAACAATTATCGGTTTGGAAACGTCATATTTTACGTGTAAATAGATCTCTTCTAAACAATATTCATTTTCAATCTACAAAATACTAATAAAAGATTTAATTAAAATCATTTTAATATAAAATGATATAACTAATTAATTTCATTAGTCCTATATTACAATAATAATAATAAATAATGCTTCATACTCATAGCTCCATACTAGGATTCCGTGTATCGTGGGTACCATGAACAACACACTAGACAAGGACATTCACACCCAGACCGAGAACAGAAATTCAAACTCATCGTTCAAATTTCCGCCTCGCTGGGAATCGAACCCAGGACCCTTGGTGCGGCGATCCGGCATGGTAACCATTGCGCCACACGGGTCGTCAAAATAAAATGAATTGTAATTGTTATTATTTAACAGTTTTACATAAATCATAAATTAACTTTATTAATTACGAGTAACCGCCCTCGCTTTGCTTCGGTTTTCTTATTTTTTTACAACTTATTGGAGTTTTATTAAGGATCCCTAATTTCTTTGAAAATATAATATAGCCTATGTTACTCGGGGATAGTGTAGCTTCCCAACAGTGAAAGAATTTATGAAATCAGTTCAGTAGTTTCGGAGCCTATTCAATGCAAACAAAACATCAAATCTTTCCTTTTTATATATTAGTATAGATAAATAAACACAACGAAAATAAATTCTTTATGAAAATTACTGGTCCTCTGATAAATACAATCATTTCAGTATAACTCTGTATTGTATTATGACTTCTTTTAGGTACTTAAATTATTAACAAATATAAGAAAGTTTTGAATACCGAGACGAAATATTTCTGTAACAAGTCGCCACTCGCCAAACACGGAGTCAAAACGTCGGAAAACAAAATGAAAAACAAACGAGACTTGAGAACAAGAATGAAATATCTAGAACAAAATGAAAAACAAGGTGTTTCGTTTTGTGAACAAGGTCGAGCTCAGGCCGTGGCGTGCGAACGGGACCTTGGACCACTACAGGTTTCATGTTTTTAAAGATTTTAGGTATATGTTTTGCCGCAATAGTTACTGAGCAATTATGTATGTTCCATATTTTTAAAATTTTACTAATATTTTAGAATCATTAATGGTTGCAGTACTTTCAGTCTGTTTGTAAATAACCCGCAGATAACCATCATAACTTAGTTTTTGTAGTAATGGTTAATTTGTTTTTAATTTATAAAAGTAGCTAATTAAATGTCGACAACTTAGTGAAAGGTTCTGAATCCGATTTAGCAATCGTTAGGTTAGCGCCTGGGCAGGTTTTCTTTAACCTTCAATGTTCTTTAAATGTATTATTTCTTGACGACCCGTGTGGCGCAATGGTTACCATGCCGGATCGCCGCACCGAGGGTCCTGGGTTCGATTCCCAGCGAGGCGAAATTTGAATGATGAGTTTGAATTTCTGGTCTCGGTCTGGGTGTGAATGTCCTTGTCTAGTGTGTTGTCCATGGCAACCACGACACAGGGAATCCTAGTGTGGGGCTATGAGTGTGAAGCGTTATTTATTTATTTATTTATTCTATGTCCATTGACCATATTTACTGATCCCAGGACCTCCTTGTGTAGAAGTGTTTGTCTAAGCGTATGTATTGTAACAAATTGCATACGATGTTATAATGATTTAATAATGCTTCCTTTTTGTTTGGTATCTTACCATCTCTGGGTTCTACGAAATGATCAAGGATCAACTACCATGAAAAAAATTAAAGCCTTAAAAGTCATCCCTCATTTCTAACGTTACGCCCTTGTAAAAAGTATCTCATTTGCATTTTTCATAATTTACATGTCCGGTACGTTATCTGAAATTCTATTACATCCCCAGTTCATTTATTACAGCCGAGGACATTAAAGATTCATCTACACTCAACCGACGTGACGTGAGTCCTTCAATCTCACTCCCAATCTGCGCTACGATAAGTTCATATGCAACCAGCTTTAAACAAAGTCAAGATTAATTTAATCCAGGACTAAAATCTGCAGTCCAATGACACTCATATTATTTGACGAGCTCGAGACAATTTGCAGCGACGCAGTCTGTAGCTACTTTTATTTTGTAACATATTTCGTTGTTGATTTATGAGTCGCGAATTTTTAAATGCATTCAGTCTGTTGTTCAATTTAATTTATTTTCAACGAGTAACCGCCCTCGCTTTGCTTCGGTTTTCTTATTTTTTTACACCTTGGATTACACTATTGGAGTTTTATTAAAGATCCCTATTTTTTTTGAAAATATAATATAGCCTATGTTACTCGGGGATAGTGTAGCTTCCCAACAGTGAAAGAATTTTTGAAATCGGTTCAGTAGTTTCGGAGCCTATTCAATGCAAACAAAAAATCAAATCTTTCCTCTTTATATATTAGTATAGATGAAGCGCTACAATAATTTATAATAATAATTTATAATGTTAAAGAAAGTTTGGTTGAGCTCCCACTAGCTAATAAAAACTTTACCACAATCGTCATCTTAACAAATTTATAATTATTATGATTCATTTTTAAAACGCTTTTATTACTTTGTCCTGTACAATACTTACGTATACTTGTACGTTACTGTATGTAACGGAATCTTTCAATGTAATTTTCACCAATTTGAAAACGTCTGATCAGCTTGAAATTTTTCGAAGACTAGGATCATCACTATCATGATAAAAAGAAAATGTCTAGATTATTTGTTTCTATAAAAGCGCGTATTTAGTTATTAAACATTTTTTTCTTCTTATTTAAATGGATATAACTATTATAATGCACATAAAAATATGTAACGAAATCCAGCAAAATGTTTTATTTATTTATTTAATCTTTATTGAACCCCAAAGAATGGTACAATTGGCGGACTTAATGCTAAATAGCATTCTGCTAAATAGCGGTACAATATTGTTAGAAAGGATCCATTTTTTCTTCCATACAACCGTGGCCCAAACATGTACCTTGTGTACCTTGATGTATTTTGGTATAAAAAAATACGCTGAATTCAAAAATAAATAAATCAGAATTTATTATTCATTTGTACCACCCAAAATTATCGTTCAAAGATATAATTAAGTGGCAACACAATTATTGTTCATGGCAATACTATACTTTTAATGTTACGTATTTTATTCTCGGATTTAATAAAAAAGCAGGACTGATCGGCATATATAGGTGTAAAAAACATAGAAAGTGATTTTTTTTAACCAATTAATTAAGATCACATTAAAAATATATTCAATTAAGTAAAATGCTGGCTAAAAGACCAGTAGCCAAGCCGATAAACAAATGTGAACTGTCATCCATGCCGCAATTGACATGTCGTCGTCATATAGTGATTAAGTACTCTGTGGTCATATTGTACGTAGTGATTAAGTACTCTGTGGTAAATTGTTTATTCCGTTTCTGTGTTTCGTTTGGTTCACGTCTCTGGAGTAATATTTTGTGTTTTCGATTCTACTACCTACGGATTTTGGCTATTCTTTAAGGACATCTCGCGACTGCTTCCGATTTGGTTTCTGACGTATTATCTACAACCCAACGACCTGTTTATAACCCCGGACTTCCGAACTGCAAGCGATTTGGTATTGTTGTTAAAAACAAGGATAATCTCATACACGATGAGGTGCATTTCTTGTGATGTGTTGTTGTGCAGTGATATGCAACACTATAATGTAACGGACATCGGCATTGAACTAAGTGCAGTTATTGTGAGAACCTTAAACCATTGGGAGCACAGAATCTACGGTTACTACTGTAATTGTATAGTTGGAAGACGTACCGTGGGTTGCTGTGCTCATATTATGACTATCGTTTGGTATATGAGTTGGGCTCGATATCAAGAAAATATAACTGCTCCTGCCTCCTTCCTAGACAATATTTTAGTTAGGGATGATGTTGAAACGGAAGAGACAAATGATGAATAAATAAAAAAATTATAAAAATGTTCTGAGTTTTATTTCATAATAACTCAAAATACAAAACATGGGTAAGTAACCCTGATTTCATTTCTGTCTTGTTTTTAGTTCTGCTGTTTATTCAAATCATATCCTGTATAATAACATTACTAGGTACCTCAGAAATACCATTTATCTTCCACATACATGGGTTCTTCACAATAAACTCGAGTTTTGTATCTTAGTTTGCTGAGGCTAGATTTCTCTACCGTGAGTTGAAAGTTCTATCTCGACAGCTGATTTGCCTCTATGTGATTCCGTGAAAATCCCATAAGAAAACTAAGTTATTACTTTATCCTGTACACGGCATACGACCGGGAGCCGATTTGTAATTATACCCCAGAAGCCGAATGGTTACCTAGTCATAGCAATCCTTGTTGTTCAAAGTATGGATGTTTCGTTTACCAATATGGCTGGCCGACGGAAAACGATCATTTTATTAGATACAAGATGATAAAATAATTCATATTTGTAGATTTTAGGAAATGTAAACAACCGTCAACCTGCAATGCAATGTCACTGTCACTTTGATTTGATAGTTGTTAAATTAGGACAACGCACGTTTTATTGAACGCAGTTTACGATATTTTGATAAAAAAAAATTCACGATTTAAATGCAATTTAATATATTTAGATTATAGATTCCATTTCTACACAATTTAAGAATTTTTTTGGTATAACTTGTACCTCGGTACATACTTGGGCCAAAAACTGAAGGTCTCCTTTATGTATAAATTTTGGAAAGTTCCTATATATGAATTATAAATATGAACAGATACTCATATGCAAGCAAAATATCCATGTTTTCTTACGACATGTTTCCTATTGCTTGATAAGTATCAAAAGGCGATGTAACCCGAGATAGTAAGCACGCCAACTGAACACTTTATTTCATGTTTTCTTGAAGACATCCATAAAATGTTTATATTTCAGGTATATCAGTGACACACGTATTTATTTGAATCCCACGTTTTTATTATTAATATCCTGTCTCTTGGTTCAGATCCCATCCATAAATTACGTCACACGTTAAGGGGTGGGAGGGGGTTACAATTTTATGACATCGAGTGACAAGGGGGAAAGCAGTTCTTAAGTTTCGTGACATATTATGAATCTGAAGTATTAAAACAATAAAATTGAGCTAATGAATAATAGATCTGAGTCCAAACTTCCATGAAATTAAAATAAAATATTACAATTTGTGTCATTCATATTAATCTGTTGTTGTGTTAATTAACTTGTGTATTTTTGTAAATTACCTAAATAACTAAAAAATAGGATTGCTAAAATTTTAAAGATAAAATCCGTTTGTATATTATAAAAAATACCTTTTGAGTTCCGTTCTAAAATCGGATCAATAAATAACTTCTCCACGTTGATTACCCTCCGGTATCATGAATAATTATAACAACTTGGGATGTAATAAAGTAAGCTCCACTGCTGACCCGTGTTCGTAACCCTTAGTGAATAACTTTACATAATCCAGGTATATCCTTTACATAATACGACTACAACAATATTTATTCACAACAACCCTGTTATTCATGTTTTATTTATATAAAAAATCTACTATTTCTAAAATTTTCCTTTATGGAAGAATGGACTGAATTTAAAACTGCTTCGAATATGTATTTTTTTTTTAAGTTAATTTGTTTATTAATAAACAATTATATCGATATTATAATTATTTAAAACTATATAGGTATTTACATTGTATAATATAAAACTAAATACATAAAAGTAAAATTAAAATAAGTGTTTATAAAACTAGGTACCTAAAATGCTGGCAGCGTTCCCTCGCTGTATTATTAATTGGCTGCAACAAAAATAATCTCAGAATTCTCCTCTGCAAGGGCTTAATTATGACGATCGTAAACGATCAATTTTTAAGCAATAACATTTGAGTTTAATAGTAAACTTAAGACAATAACAATTTGATAAGATACTCGTTTAATAAGTAGCGAGAAGCGTTTATACCCCGGTGGCTTGTGTCTGTCCTAAACGGTTGACCGCGTTAAGCAACACCGGGCGCGGTCGGTAGCCGGGTGGTAACCGCTTGTGGCAACAATTTCTGGAGCGCTTCTGAACTTCGAATGGCACGTACAGGCGTCGGTTTCGGTTGCTATCGTAAGATCACAGTCGTTAAGCCCTATCGGAGGCCCTCGGGTGAAAACTTCCAACACTTGGGTTGGCCACTAAACCTTTCAACCAATCCGCACTGGAGCAGAGTGGTGTAGGCAATGATATTATTATAATGTAAAAAATAGGTATGTTACTAGCGCGTCGACGATGAAGAGCGTAAGAACAGGCAATTGACCGTTCTACTCGTAGTCGCTCTGTCAATACAAGGCGATACGCACGCTTTTGTTGTTGTCAGAAGTGTCATTTGACATACAGCGTTAAAATGCCTTCGTGTATTATACTAATGTCATTGGTGTAGTGTAACAAAAGATAAACGTGTGTGTTGTAGCTCTTTACGGAACAGATTCTTTGGTTGATTTGTAAGGGCATAACGTATCTATATTTTTTGGTGTAGGTAGGTGTGTTCTGTCTCCTCAAGAGAAGAGTCGTGCTCAGTAGTGGGCCATTAAAGGGTTAAAGCTATTAGGTATAGTGTAAAAACCCTCGTTGAATATCCCCGTAATGGGGGGCGGGTTATTACTCCTAATACGATCTCTCGGTCCTAACATTACGCGCCGATAGTAAAATAAAAATAACGTAGATAGTTATGTGGCTAACACATAATTTTTTATTGAATCATTATCCAAGAATATCATCGATAGCGAACACTTTCAATAGGACTCGCAAAGGAAAGTTTGGTTATTATTTAACTAAGGCCTTTTTAGTAAACTTAATATTTCGTCGTTGCGACTTTAAGACCTCTTATGTATAAAAAATCTGCTTTTTGCGGGATTCGATAAAAATCGATAAAATTTTGTTTAGCAAGCACATAGGTGATTTTGAATTTGGTGAATAAATTACGATGGAAACGTCGTACACAAATAATGAGAGTTTTTGAATTCGATAGTGCTTCAAAATGTAGAATCATTTGACGTTAAAAAGTGATTTTGCCAAAAGTGGCACATAACACATAAGAGGTCTTAAAATCGCAACGACAAACTTCAGATTGTTTCATGCATTATATTGGTTACACTTACATTAGTTAATGTTAATTTGGTTAATAGTACGAACCACAATTTAAGTTATTTTTAATTTGACGACCTGTGTGGCGCAATGTGTACCTTGCCGGATCGCCGCACCGAGGGTCCTGGGTTCGATTCCCAGCGAGACGGAAATTTGAATGATGAGTTTGAATTTCTGTTCTCGGTCTGGGTGTGAATGTCCTTGTGTAGTGTGTTGTCCATGGCACCCCCGTCACAGGGAATCTTAGTGTGGGGCTATGAGTGTGAAGCGATAAATATGTTGTTTGATTGATTCGCAAGTTGGATTCATAAGCTGTAAGCACGAACCCGACAGCCATCCCATTCGTAGTCACAGACGTGTTAATCTTTTGAAGTCTGATGGAATGTCTCGTTGGCTGGGAGCGCTGAGACTGTCATTTACTATTTATTTAATTACTAGCGCTCTGCACGCGGCTTTGCCCGCGCTTCCCGGGATAATAAGTACCCCGTATGCTATTCCAGATTATGGTCTACCTGTGTGCAAAATTTTATGAAAATCTGTTTAGTAGGTTTGGTTAGAACGAGTAACAAACATCTATACAACCTTACAAACCTTCACATTTTTGAAGTTATACTTCTTATGCCACTTCTAACAAGGTTGCGTTAAACGTTTGCGCTGCACTGTTGCGTTAACTGCTGGATAGATGGCGCTAGCTGCTCAATGTACTCTTCATATTATTATTATGTTAAGAGATGGCGTTAGTTACCACTGTTTTATTTTTAGTTAGTACAAAAATAGTTTTTAAAAGATAATTAAAACTGATAGACGTTATTAAATTAAATATTTATTTAATTATGTCAAAGAAGTATAACTCTTACGCGCGTACAAAAGTACACGCACCCTTTTTAATATTAGTGAGATCGTAGGATACATTATATTTTGATCCACGTTCACTATAGTTAACGCACTAAAATAAAAATTATTTTTATTGCGTAACATTGATAAATACATCGTATTCCAATAAATGCATGAAAAATTCTGCAGTACCTATTGTTTAATATTACTGCGGACAGAGAGACGGAGGTTTTATTCAATACAAGGTACTTGCAGATTAAACGCCTGTCAATTTCAGCTTCTTAGCTGGAGTACTTGTGGAATTTCTTTGTTTTATTATCTAAATAAACGGAGAATAACCATCAAACAAGTGAGTAACTCGGTAAACTAAAAAAAACTTATGATGTGGTTAATAAGTAACTTTGTTACGTTGGAGAGAAGTGAAATATTATAAAAGTAATAATATTCTTGGCTCATCTCCTAGACTACACACACCTATATAAAATTCAAGCCTCAGTGATTCCAAATCTATGAACAATCGATTCCAGAAAATCCGCATGAACCAACAATACAATCTCACCTGAAAGTGACCTTTGAACTCAAAATCCATTGTTCGCTCTCGTTCCGCATACAAAACAGTTCACAAAAACCTCGTACGCATTCACAACACAGCGGGCGAAGCCGGCGGCTGCAATTCCGGGAAGCGAAAAAATGCGTCCCCGTTTCCGAAAGTGTAGGTCAATTATCCGAGAATGACGAAAAGCTGTCGCTCGTGAAAGTTTTAAACAAAAACAGCTCCAGAACTCGCAACAATGGGTCTTCGTTCTTGCTAAGAGCAAGATTTTACAAGAATTTGGGGTCAAGTCGCCGCTAGCCGTTAGCTCCTTAACTTTAGCCTTTTGTAAGTGAAACAAAAGCATTTTAGTCCTGAGTAGTGCCAGCTTGTGAAAGGGTGAGTCGAGCTTAAGATAATTTAAAATTTTAAAAAGTGCGCAACTGACTATAGTACAATCGAGAATTGGTCTAAGGCTGCAGACACGAGATCTGCGAGTGCGGAGCGAGTGCGGCTGCGGCGCCCCGCAGATCTAGTGCCCCCAGCCTAAATCTAACAGGTTGGATTAAACATACTTAAAATAGTTTACCAATCAAATGTAACAATCTACATAACGTTGTTGTAATGTGTGATTGACGAAAATAGGTATCATCAAGGTAACACAAAGAAATAAATTTTAATTTTGAGTACTAAATAATCATAAGACGTAAAGATAATTATGGAGCATTCTATGAGGACTCTATCGGTTAGATCACTCACGTAGTATTGTACCCGCCTGGCTTAGTTATACTCCTTTTAAATAATATTTTTGGAAGACCTTTTCAACGATACCCCACACGATAGTGTACGCGACTAATAAAAAAATCATCCTCACGTTACCTGTAGAGGAGGTACCCTAAAAAAAAATGTTTTTCAATATTTTATTCTGGAGTTTTAATAAATATTTAAATGTGTTATCCATGCCAAATTACAGCTTTCTATAAGGGTCTCGGCGCTTTGCTTCGGACAGACGGAAGGAGAGACGGACGGACTTGACAAAACTATAAGGGTTCCGATTTTACTTCAGAACCCTAAAAACGAATAAGGAAATAATACGGCTCCCGCTTTTTATCAGTATCTAATGCTTTTTGGCGTTAGTAATATTCATGGGTGACATTGACCACTCATCAAATGGCTTGTCTGCTAACAAAAAAAATCAGTAATGCTTATAACATTAACCAAACCGGTTGGTTTTTAACGTTTCTATAAATGGACACAAAATCGTCCACTGCCTGTAACATGGCTATTCGTTAAAATAAGAAAATAATTCCGTTAACAACCATTATTGCTTTTATTGCGTACTTTTTCAATACATTGAGCGGTTAAGTGAGAGTTGGCCTTGCGGGTCGTGAGTTTAATGACCACAATAAAAAGTCAAAGTACATACAGAAATATACAGAAGTTTATAATTTTATATAAAACTAGTGTAATATTTTTGAAATACCTTTTCAACAATACCCCACACTGTGGGATACGCGACGAATAAAAAAATCATCCTCACGTTAGCTGTAGGGGAGGTACCCTGAAAAAATGTTTTTCAACATTTTATTCTACGATTCTGGAGTTTTAATAAATATGTATATCCATGCCAAATTACAGCTTTCTAGCACTAAGGTTTGCTTCGGACAGACGGACGGATGGACGGAAAGACGGACAGACGGACAGACGGACAGACGGACAGACGGACAGACGGACAGACGGACGGACCGACATGACGAAACTATAAGGATTCCGATTTAACTTCAGAACTCTAACAAGTACCTATTGTGTAAAAACAAGGTCTTAATTAGTGCGTATTGTAAGTTGGATGTTTGTCATTATTATCTTATAATTTACATTTATCATTTATCAGACAAACGAACGACGTAGCAGGGTTCTACGGAACCATAAAAGAACCACGAGATCACACTTCCATCACAGTTCGTTAAGGTAAGCAAATAACTCAGGGAACAGAATCCCATTAGCGTCTTACTTTATAAATGCACAAGCTGCTGAATGAATTACTCTTTTATGCTCTCACTCGGTTTTCCGATATTACGTATTACGTATTTACATTCTACCGGTTCGTGTGAATAAAGAGGTAGTTTTATGACGGCAGTGTTCGTTATTTTAAGAACGATCGTAGAAGGGGTTTTGTATGGAAGTGTTTTGGTTTGAAAGTTCTAGTATAACTGCATTAATTTCAATAACAAGTTATAGACCCTATTTATTTACTTAATTTATGAGGTTATACTTCTTATGCAACTTGCAAAACGTTAAACGTTTAACCGCTGCCATGGAGGGGGTAAGAAAGCACTGGATAGATAGCGCTAGCTTTTATCTTTACCTCTTTTAAAATTTAATGTTATTACTTATACAAATCTCACAGAATCTCAACAGCGTGATTCAGCTACATGAACAACGCCATCTAGTTTGTACACAAGTAATATTTGTTCAGATAATTATGATTAATGTTTTTTGTTTTTATTTAATACGAAATAGTTTTTGAAAAGTAATTAAAACTGATAGACGTTATTAAATTAAATATTTATTTAACTATGTCAAAGAAGTTGGTATAACTTCTCACGCGCGTACAAAAGTACACGCACCCTTTTTTGGTAATTATTAGTTTTAAATAAAACCTAGAAAAGTTTTTAAGCCATTTAGATTTCCTTATATGCGAGCTAGAATTCTTCTAAGGTTTTAGGATGTTTACCCTGTGACACCACATGCCTATCTCGTATCAATAAACCAGGCTACATGGTTTAGTTCGTCATAAAAATTGCTGAACCAATTTTAATGAAAACTTTACAGTTACTGAATTCCATAGTTCAGTTCATACACGCGTAAAGATTGTTCCTAATGACTGATATATCATAATATTTATACACTAGCTGACCCGGCGAACTTCGTATCGCCTAACAAACTATTTTTTTTCTAAAATAAAAGTAGCCTAAGCTACTCCTTGTTACATCAGCTATCTGCCAGTGAAAGTCCCGTCAAAAGTGGTCCAGCTATTTCAGAGATTAGCCGGAACAAATAGACAGACAGACAGACAAACAAACAGACAGACAGACAAAAATTGTAAAAAAAAATGTTTTGGTAGAATGTCTTTATGTACCGTGTATACATCCAAATGCACTTAGTAAAAAGCGGTTATTTTAATATCACAAACAGACACTCCAATTTTATTTATTTGTATAGATGTATAAAGGGCTTCCAACATTTTTGTATGGAGCCTGGCATACCTACAAGTCCGCCATTTTGAAAAAACCTCGATTCGGCGGCCAGTAATGAAACATGTGTCAATCGATAGAATAAATGATTGTAATCAAAAAGTATTCAGTGATGAAATGTCGTAAGTGGTATACTTTCTGAGATATTTGAGTTCAAAACCGTAGGAAAATAAAGCAAAAAACATTGTTTCGGCCGATATTGATAAAACATGTATCAGTCGATAGTCTAAGTAATTACAATCAAAAAGTATTCGGTGATAAAATGTCGTAAGTGATATGCTTTCTGAGATATTTGAGTTCAAAACCGTACAAAAATAAAACATTTGTAATTAATTGTCTTTTTATTTCTAGTGGATCTGTAACGTTCTGTATCAGTGTAATGCCAGTTAAGAAATATTATGAATATTTAGAATAATTACTATATACATATAAAATCACAATATACATAAACAAAATTAAATAAATACAGTTTTATTCATATTTACATATAAACATCTTATATATTAAGTAAATAAATATTCATAAATACATATATAACATCTGGCTGAAGACCACGGGCGACAACATTCTAATTGCTTCAGGTAGTGCTGCCGGACTTCTTGAAGGAGCTTTTCTTAGTCTATGATTTTTTGATGTCGACAAGCAAGGAGTTCCAGAACAGTATGAACTGTATTGTGAAGGAATTCCCGAAATAAGGAGTGTTATGGGTTTCCTTTAAATAAACAGGAGAAGACACATAATTCATAATAGCATAAAATGTTGAGAGAATTCTAAAGTTTCGCCTGTATCGAATGGGTAGCCATTTAAGTTAGGAATGGAACTGGGAAATGTGGTCATACTTACGTAAGCCGAAGATATAATTATCTAATACAGTTATTAAGAAGGCGCTCCAATTTATTCAGAAGTTCCTCTGACAAATCTGTACAACACACATCAGCATAATCAAGGTGAGGGATGACCAGAGCGTTTATGGCGTATTTATGGCTAATTGTTTATGGCGATACAGCAATTGAAGTGTCCCGGTCACTTTTTTCCTTACCTCAGTTACGTTATAAATGTATTATAAAAATTAAACAAATTCGTCAAACAAACAACTTAAGGGTAGAGATAAAATCGCGGAATGGTACTGCTAATGCATAGTGGGAAAAAGAACTTTGTCCTGTTGTTCCCATATATTGTGTGTTATATGGTTCTTGGCATGGGCTCGATATCAGGAAACATTGCCTTTATCACTAGCGGAATTTTTAGATTCAGTGATTGTCAGACATGATATAGAAAACTAAGCCAATAATGAATTTTAACTTTTGGTTTAGAGTAATTGCCAAAGCTGTAGCCGCTGGTGGCAAATAAATTATTTATAAAACAACCTAGTAGTTTGCTTTTGTTTTGCTTTTTTTTAATTCAAAGCTACCCGTTATTAATAAATCAAGTACCTATGCAGCACATACACATATGGCATAATATACTTATTTTTCATTATTGACCCAATAAATTCAAAACAAGTAAATGATAATTTTTAATGTATTATTTTTGTACGGCTTTGAACTCAAATATCTCAGGAAGTATATCACTTACAACATTTCATCACTGAATACTATTTAATTGTAATCATTTAGCCTATCGATTGACATATGTTTCATCAATGTCCGCCGTAACGAAGTTTTTTTGCTTTATATTTCTACGGTTTTGAACTCAAATATCTCAAAAATTATATCACTTACAACATTTCATCACTGAATATTTTTTAATCGTAATTATTTAGCCTATCGAATGACATATGATTTATCAATGTCCGCCGAAACGAAGTTTTTTGCTTTATTTTTCTACAGTTTTGAACTCATTTATCTCAGAAAGTATATCACTTACGACATTTCATTACTGAATACTTTTTGATCATAATCATTTAGTCTATCGATTGACACATGTTTCATTACTGGCCGCCGAATCGAGGTTTTTTCAAAATGGCGGACTTGTAGGTGTGCCAATTAGGTTCGATGCCCTTTATACATGAAGCTACAATTCTATAGAGATCGACTATCAATTCGAGTTATACTCAGCCCAGTTTGTAAAAAAAGACAATGCTACTGGAAATTGTTCATTAATAAAACATTTTCATGTTTTGTTTTGTTCCAATTTAATTGAAAATAACCTTTTTGAGTATTATTTTACGTGGGTTTTTCAGGTAGTCATTGTTTGAAAGTTAGTATTGGACGTACTTCGTATTTTGTACGGAATGAATCCTGAGTGTCTGAATACATAATGACATTTTTATGGCTGTGTATTATCTGGTAAATATAATGTATACTAATATATAAAGAGGAAAGATTTGATTTTTTGTTTGCATTGAATAGGCTCCGAAACTACTGAACCGATGTCAAAATTTCTTTCACTGTTGGGAAGCTATACTATCTCCGAGTAACATAGGCTATATTACATTTTCAAAAAAAATTAGGGATCCTTAATTAAACTCCAATAATGTAACCCAAGGTATAAAAAAAATAAGAAAACCGAAGCAAAGCGAGGGCGGTTACTCGTATTCTATATTCAAGAATACTAAGTATTTATGTATAACGTGTGCTCACCAAGAAAGATAAGAGAGGAAAGAAAAAATTATCTTTCTTATTGTTAACAGCTATCCAACACATTTCTAAGATTAGTGGCGAAGTACAGTTAATGACTTCTCAATAACTAATACAAATCAGTCAAAACGTTGGTGGACAGTACAAGTTAAGAATTACTTCCCAAATGACACTACATATTCTCATACATTGTCTATGGGCGTAGTGTCAGTGCGGTTGTATGTAAAATGTTGTTGAGTGACAGAACGCCTATAGGCGCCTATATTTTGTTCCCTTTCGTACGGATCTCTAGGCGCCATCTGTAAATAAATTCTGTAAGTTACAAGAATTGAATTTGAATGTTTCGATAAAATATAGAAACACAAAAATACGTTGATAACTTACCACTCGAGCCGTTATTTGCGCGCGACAGTATGAGGTGACACGAAGTCTACCGCCGACGCGCACTACGTGACTAAATGTATGAAAACACGACGCCGACAAGCGTACTGTGCGCGTGGAGGGGTACCGGAATTCTGTCAGTGTGTGTGTACCTTGAAGTGTTGTAGAACTATGTACGATGACAGTAGGAAATCCGCATTACTTTTGCGGTGACACTACAACATGCTCTTCCTTGTAAAAGTATTGAAAATCAAACGGCCTCAGCCGTACTGCCATGAGACGTGTAAAAACTATGACGTCTATAGGAGTTCTGTCTTATCATTCTTTACTACCTGAACGCCAATGGCCGTTACTGTCCATCAATGTGTTAATAACAAATCAAATGAACTTCGCATTTGAATAGCTATTTTAGGCCTATGTTATTTGCGATATGACAATTTGAAATCGTACCCCAAAGCGGCCTAAAACGTATCTGTTAACATTGACATTTTAACCATTATAGCTACACAATCAATTAGCGAATGTGTATAAACCTCAGCATCCATCCATTTCCTCTCAACATAGAGCCGGTAACGAAATAACACAAACGGAAAACGTAATGTATAATTAATAAAAATTTATTCCACTTCACTTTCACTGTGACTGGCAGGTCGTACGTAATACAGGGCCGAACCCGCGGTCCACAACTTACTTGGATATTATTTATTCACATCGCGCCACACCGAGCTCTCTGGCCAATAAATCGCTAGCTAGCATTTTAATCTCGCATTTTTATTAAAACCATGTACCGTGTCCCATTCGGCTGTGACAAAAATTAATGGCCGGCGTTTAGTTTTAATTAGGGAATGGGATATCACGCTTTGGTCAGGGATAAACGCTTCCGTGACACTTCAATGTTCTGATCTCGTTATTGATGAAGGATCGGTTTAATTGTTACTTAAATTTCAAATGAATTTGGCAACGGGAAGGATCGGTATTTGGATGTTGACTTAACGTAGCAGTTTATTGAGATTATCGTTTCATATTGAATCTTATGTCATACTAGCTGACCCGGCGAACTTCGTATCGCCTGACAAACTATTTTATTTCTAAAATAAAAGTAGCCTAAGTTACTCCTTGTTACACCAACTATCTGCCAGTGAAAGTCCCGTCAAAATCGGTCCAGCTATTTCAGAGATTGGCCGGAACAAACAGACAGACAGACAGACAAAAATTGTAAAAAATGTTGTTTTGGTATATGTACCGTGTATACATCCAAATGCACTTAGTAAAAAGTGGTTATTTTAATATTACAAACAGACACTTCAATTTTATTTATTTGTTTTGGTATATGTACCGTGTATACATCCAAATGCACTTAGTAAAAAGTGGTTATTTTAATATTACAAACAGACACTTCAATTTTATTTATTTGTATAGATTGTATAGATGTATAGATTAGGGTCGTATTAGAACTAAGCATAGGTTGTCGAGCACTTGATAATCCATCGTAAAAGACCTGTACTACATGTACAATTATACACTGCTGATGGCACCCAATAGCCTTCAGATCAAATAACAACTATCCTATAATAACGACAGAGACGGATAGCATGTGTCTACTAAAACATGGGCATGCTAATGAATTTAATTTAGCCACTGGCGCTCTCACAGCAACACGAGCGGGACCGACAGCGTCCGACGTTGCTTTGCTCGATCAATTAAGGTAACCACAAGCAGGTACGAATATAGTTTGTGTTTGTGTGAGTATGTAGTTCAGACCTTTAATAATCTAAATTTTACTAACAAAAAATAACCGACTTCAAAGTCTCAAAAACTACTTTTCAGATCTCGTTCAAATTTATGTGGGACCACATGACAAGAACCTGCTTTCGATTAAAAAAAGAATCATCGAAATCGGTTGACGTAATATTGAGTTATTCGTAAATTTGTCGCGCACATCTTAACACAAATTTACGACTTATATGGTTTTCTCATGGATGCCATTGTCAGATCTCAATAAAATTTATGTGGGACCACATGACAGCCACCAGCTTTCGATTAAAAAAACAATCATCAAAATCGGTTCGCCCAGTTCAAAGTTCTGAGGTAACAAACATAAAAAAAATGCAGTCGAATTGAGAACCTCCTCCTTTTTTTGAAGTCGGTTAAAAATTACGGGTTTTTATGTGCGCGACAAATTGACGAATAACTCAATATCACGCCAACCGATTTCGATGATTCTTTTTTTAATCGAAAGCAGGTGCTTGTCATGTGGTCCCACATAAATTTGAACGAGATCTGAAAAGTATTTTTTGAGACTTTGAAGTCGGTTATTTTTTGTTAGTAAAATTTAGATTATTAAAGTTAAAGGCAACTTTTTAAAATAAAATACTTTTTTATTTAATAACTAGCTGTTCCCTAAGGTTTCACTCGCGTTAATTTGTGGAAAAACTAACTACCAAAATATGTAATGTTATATAGTCTATAGCTTTCCTTGATAAATTGACTATTAAACACAAAAAGAATTTTCCAATTCGAACCAGTAGTTCCTGAGATTAGCGCGTTCAACCAAACAAACTCTTCAACTTTATAATGTATATAGTATAATTAGTAGATTATTGTTGGAATTACTTAGACCTTATGAAGTATACTTAATGAGAAAACAGGTCACTTAAAAAACTTTGTCTTTTTCAAAGTTCATTAAAAATCATTCATGGTTTTTTCCCACTTTAATTCACGATCCATGAAAAAAATCCGTTTTTCACAACAGCTTACACTTTTTAAGATGTAATAGACAAGCCCTACGTTGATTTTAATATTGCGTCCAATTACATTAATGTGTTTAAGAAATATTTGTGTTTTTCTGTGATTCATAGTTTTATTGTGGAAAGAAATATAAAGGTAAACAAAAAATATACATAAATGAATATGCACTACAACAAACGTACCTGCTGCTGCAAACTCATGCATAAAATACTCGTAACACTGCGTCCCACCAGTTTTTCTAAAAAAACTAAAATAATGCTATATTGCCACCATTGCCACACAAAAAAATAAGTTAGTTGAAGGCAAAGGAAGAGCCTCAGCTTCTGTACAAGAGACCTCATGCAGCGCTGTTTTTCACACGTTTTCTTCCTTAAAACGTGAATCAACTGATTCTTCATTCTATCGAAATTTTGAAATCAAGAATCATTAAGCACAGCGTGGAAGAGCACCTTTTACGTTAAGTCAGCATCGAGCGGTCCGTCCGTCGCGCGATTGGAGAGCAATCAAAAGAAAATCTCTGCATTTAAAGTCACTCTTGAACTCGTTACCACCTTCGAGAAATCAGGAAGTATGTCGTAATAGTAAAGCTTTCGTCTTCTTCACGAACTGGCCCATTTTTTAGTTGGTCGCATTTTTATCGACGACTTTTATCTTTTAAGGATTTTATTTAAAGAATCCAGCAATATTCGTAGAATCTTTTAAAATCTTGGAGACATTTTTTTTTATTGAAATAGCCGGCAAACGAACTGATGATCCACCTGATGGTAAGTGGCTATCGTCGCCCATGAACATCAGCAACACCAAAGGCATTACTGATGCGTTGCCGGCCAAGAGTGAAGATAAAAAGAATAAACTGGCTCTCAAGCCCCCAGCCGGAACACGACGAATCGTTTGGCGGCTGACTCATGCTCGAGGATGGTTTTGGGTTTCAAATCATTGTATAACATTTACATTCACCCTCCTGTAGTAGGACTTTCGGCACTGCGGGTGACATGAAAACACACAAATAAGACATCACCAGCCTTTGGTCAACTCATCCCGCTTAAAACTTATCCCGCAGGATAAGTTATCCACAAACAAATCGCCGTATTAGAGCTGAAACCAATTATCTCGATTTTTGGGCTAAAAACACTTTATTACACCATTCGACTCAGAAAAATCTCTGCTTTCGAATGGTAAATTAAATTTAAAGCTAAGTCGCTTAGATCCGATGGTAATACCAATTAAATTGGCTTACTTTGCAAAAACTACCTACTCTAAAAGTGATTATATCGAGATAGTACATGAAATTCCATAATCTTCCTGTGATAAACACGAATAAGTCATTTTAAAACGTCTTAGGTCTGAAAAATTTCTACGGTATTTCAATGTTGTGTACCATTAAAACCATCTAACTGTTCATATAAACGTTTTTTTTCTATCTATTTACGTACATATTTGTGTAAGATTAAGACAACAAAACACAACAACCACGGATAGTGGTTTTTAGCATTAAATTCGTAGTTCGATATGAAATAAATCTCTGTAATAAAACACGATAACCATATAAAACTTGAGTGGTAGAACCAACCAACTGAGGTACCTTGCAACAGTTTTAGGTCTTTACTGTATTATTTATTCCATATCTATACCAAAAGTGAATATGGTTGTAATCTACAGATTGTAGAGCATAAGAATACGAATAAAAATGAGCCTGTACTTCCTCGGAATCATATAAAAAATTCGTACAAACTTTCAAAACGCAATAACTCTAAAATATTTTTTCCCCAAAATGGTCGAGTTAGTTGGTTTTAGCTCTAATACGGCGAAATGTTTATCTATCACGCAAATGTCTGCCCCGACAGGTAACCGAACCCCAGACCCCTTGCTTTTTACTACTACTACTACTACTCTATCTGGACTACATTTTCGTCCATTATAATATTATCCAGCTCAATCTCTACTTCGCAACGTGGTAATTAAAACTAGTTATATTACCTCACATTGGAAGTAATAATAACGTTATACGAATAATACAATCGTAGAGGTAACTTTGTGTATAGTTATTGGAATTACGCGTTCACGGCTGTTCATTAAGCGGTAATGTTTCAACAACCCGCACTTATACGAAATTGAATCGGGGTCGGCGTAGAAATGAAATTTACGTTGATTTTATTTTGGGTAATAATTGTTAATTTACTAAGGCTTTCTTGTGTTAATTCGTATAATCACAAAGGGTCAGTGTTTTTATGTAATTAGTTGGCACAAAAGCAGACGCGTCACACAATATTGTGAAGGATTAAAATTATGCGGTGCGTGAGATCATTCTGGATCGGTTAACTTTTACACTTCAGAAAACATTGTTGAACAGATTCAGCAGGCAGTTTTCTTCACAATGTTTCTTTAAAGTTTAAAAATGTGCTTTTGATTAGTTTTAATTATTCAGTTCAACTTGCTTTCTTCACTGATAGGTACTGTATTTGCTGAATCTTAACTCGTTAAGATCAATAAGAAAGCGGGTAGCTATTGAAATAACTTTGGGACGTATAGTCTTCAGTCTAGACCCCTTATACTCCTTGCAATTAATTAGAAAATTAACTAGTTAATAAGATTGTGCCACAGGCATGTCTCACGTTCACACATTCAATAACTCGGCTATATGTAATCGCTACTAGTATTTGAATGAGCCTAACAAATTTTGGACCTAAAGTTTTTTAGTCTTATGGGCTTGTCTGCGACTGGTCGTAGCAAAGCTCCGAGTACAGTCTGCAAAAGAATTAGGTATGCAGGGCATGATTCTAAAACCTTCTGTCATTATTACAGATTGTTAATATTACAGAATGTTTGTGTTATTATCGATGTTAAATGATACCTGTATAACGCCCTAACTCAAAGTCACTAACGGTTACTTAAATCGCTCTTTAGTACATATTTTGTATGGTGATCTAAGGAGCGGTTTAAGTAACCGTTAGTGACTCTGAGTTGGGGCGTAAGTAAGGTATAATTTAACATTGATAATAACGTAAACAATATGTAATATTAAACAGTATTACAGATAGTTTTAGAATCATGCCCTGCATATTTAATTATTTTGTCGACTGTACAAGTAATGAGTAGGTATAGGTTAACGCTTCCCGCCCACGTCCGATAATCGGTGACCGATTTTTTGTAGGAGAAAAATAGAACGTACTGATAGCAATAGTGCAACGCACACGTCCTACAAAAAGTCGGTCAGAAATAATATGGCAGGAAAAATCGGCCCGATTATCGGTCCTACAAAAAGTCGGTCAGAAATAATATGGCAGGAAAAGTCGTCCCGATTATCGGTCCTACAAAAAGACTGACGTGAGCGGGAACCCTTAGGGTTATATAAATTTTATCTCTATAAAGACATCACTGTCACCTACATGAGAACATAACTACAAATAAAATATGATTACAGTTCATCATCACACTGGTAAACGCTAGTACATAGATATTAAACTTATAAAATTTATTAAGCTAGTATTAGTCTACTTTGAAAGTATATGCCATCATACATGTTACCCGCGAATTGTTGCAAAGTGGACTAATACTAGCTTAATAACAATGGATTTCCGCAAAGTAACGCCTGATACTATTAACTATATTACAAAATTTATTTAATAGTATAAAAAAAAACCCATTTCATTATTTTTAAAAAACGCATTACTTTCATTTGTGTGTCTGAAGTATTAAGCAAGTTCCTTTTTAAATGCGTTGAACGCTCTTACACTTTTCATGTGGGAGGGTAATTTGTTACAATAAAGGACAGCCAGCTTATTATTTTGTGTTCAGACAGTCAAGATCCCTTCAGTTCGAAAATGTCTCATATACTTTACAGCTTTGCGGACAGAGCCACTATGACTAGATACAGGGTGTAAACAATGAACTAATATACTAATGGTGTAAAATCCTTTGTATATAACGAAAGTGGGTGTAACTGAATTACGCGTGTTACTTGTAGGCCATCGATCACTTGTGCCGTGTGTACAGTTTAATCGAATACAGATTTTGTTATAGCTTTATTTAATTTGTTGCTTTGAAACTAAATTGTAATAAAATTTTAGTATAATATAGTAAGCATAATACGTCTATTTATTATGTGCTTAACAAAACCAATAAAAATGTTTTAAATAAAAATAAAATCCTTTCCTATATTAGGCAAGCCCACGTGAAACTAAATCGCTATCCGCTAATCTAAAAACAACTTGGCTTTGACCCAGGCTCTTATTAAGTCCAATATATGCAAATGCACGCTTTCCACAGTTCAACTTCTTTTCTTTCTGCCCAGTCATGCCAAAAGAGCTCACTGGGAATAATGAAATCTCCGAAGCTTATTCGAGGACCCGACTTAAGCTTAAGCACAATTTAAGTACAATTTGAATACAATCCGACGGTCGAGACAAAAGAAAGTTAATTAGGAACTTGTTGTGTTGTCCGCGATGAATGAATATGCGACAAATTTCAAAGCCAAACTGCGTATATTATGTCTGATATAATCGTTAATTAAGGTCTTCTGTCCACGAAAATGCACGCTACGATAATTGTCGCTTGGTTGCATCTTGCGTACTAAAACTATGACTGTCCAGGAAACGTCATCGTCGTATTTGCCTACTTTCTATGTTTGTCTGCAACCACTTCCGTACAAGCTAGTGATTGATACTTTTTTGTAACAAATATACCGATGTATTTTTATTTTTAAAAGATGTGCTGAGGAGTTTCTTTACGGCTTTTCTTCTCCTCCATGACAAAGCACCTTTGCAAAAAGCTGGTTGATTAAAAAAATAACGTGCATAAGTGTATCAATGATACCTACATGAATAAATGATTTTGAATTTGAATTTGAATTTGTCTATGTTGTACAGCTTGCATGTAATCTTCGTGCGCCTTGGACAGTAGGCCTAAGACTATGTAAAAAGCATGCAACGCTAAAGTTACGGAAAAATTAAACCAAGTTAATTAAAACCTGAGCTAAGAGCAGAGCTTTATGTCTTATATTGTCTGACCCGGCGAACTTTGTATCGCCTATTTTTTTTCTAAAATAAAAGTAGCCTAAGTTACTCCTTGTTACTTCAGCTATCTGCCAGTGAAAGTCCCGTCAAAATCAGTCCAGCCATTTCAGAAATTAGCCGGAACAAACAGATAGACAGACAGACAGACCAGACAGACAGACAAAAATTGTAAAAAATGTTGTTTTGGTATATGTACCGTGTATACATCCAAATGCACTTAGTAAAAAGCGGTTATTTTAGTATTATAAACAGACACTCCAATTTTATTTATTTGTATAGATTAACATAGGCTATGTTTATCTTAATACTAACCCATGTGCTGTTTTTTCTATATACATACATACAACCAATGATATTTAAAAAATATAGAAACGTTATACCCTTACAAATCAACTAAAAAAACTGTTCCGAAAAGAGCTACAACACACACACGTTTATCTTTTGCTTCACTACACCAATCACATTGGTATAATACAGGAAGGCATTTTAACGTTGTATGTCAAATATCAAGCACTTCAAGCACTTCTGACCACAACAAAAGCGTGCGTATCGTCTTGTATTGACAAAGCGACTACGAGCAGAACGGTCAATTGCCTGTTCTTACTCTCTTCATCGTCGGCGCGCTAGTGACATAATTATCTACCTCTTTTTAGGGTTCCGTAGCCGAATGGCAAAAAACGGAACCCTTATAGATTCGTCATGTCTGTCTGTCTGTCTGTCTGTCTGTCTGTCTGTCTGTCTGTCCGTCCGTATGTCACAGCCACTTTTTTCCGAAACTATAAGAGCTATACTGTTGAAACTTGATAAGTAGATGTATTCTGTGAACCGCATTAAGATTTTCACACAAAAATAGAAAGAAAACAATAAATTTTGGGGGTTCCCCATACTTAGAACTGAATCTCAAAAATGTTTTTTTCATCAAACCCATACGTGTGGGGTATCTATGGATAGGTCTTCAAAAATGATATTGAGGTTTCTAATATAATTTTTTTCTAAACTGAATAGTTTGCGCGAGAGACACTTCCAAAGTGGTAAAATGTGTGTCCCCCCCCCCTGTAACTTCTAAAATAAGAGAATGATAAAACTAAAAAAAATATATGATGTACACTACCATGCAAACTTCCAATGAAAATTGGTTTGAACGAGATCTAGTAAGTAGTTTTTTTTAATACGTCATAAATCGTAAACCGCAAAAAACATTGATTCAAAGTTACAACGAACTACAAGAACTTTTATATTATGTTACTTGCTGCTACGGAACCCTTCATGGGCGAGTCCGACTCGCACTTGGCCGCTTTTTTTTAAATTATAATATCATTGTATACAACTAACATAGTGTTAAGATTATGAGTGATACTAACCAAAATACGGACTCAAAATATGGTCTGAAATAAATATTTATTATTATTATTTTAGCAATGGGTTCAGATTTCGACCCATTAACGAAAACTACTGAGCACGAATCTCATGTTGAATGGGCGGCCTAAAGGATCATATTAATAACAACACACTAAAACATCTTAAAAGGGCCTTTAGGTACGTGTTCTTATCCCCAGGAGAGCCTCCTAAATTGGCGGGTCCACTTACTCGGACGCGTGAAACTTTAACCATTATACGACATATCTACTCATTACTCGTACTAAACTAATAATTTCTTGCTAAACAACTCTTTACATGTTTTAGGATGAATCATTAACCTTCTTAATAAAACTATGTCAGAAGTGATGCCATCCATGTAAGCAAAATAAAATAAAAATATGATCAATGATCACGATGATTGATACCTACATATCTGCGTCAACGTTAATGTTAACGACTGCGCCTGAATGCGCCTTACTTATCACGTTAGGCCATAGATGTACCTAACAGAATTAAAATTCTTTAATGTGTCGAAATAACGGTCCTCCAAGTTATCGCTTTAAGGTCGTAGCACACATATCAACTCGAAAAGGGATCGTCACCGGATCGTCTCGCCGTCAACCTAACGTAAGCGCGTTACCAACGGACCAGCAGCTCCGAGTCGACTCGGCTACGGCTAGGTGACGCCGCGCTTACGGCTCGCCGGTCGCTGGTTGACAGCTAGGCGGGTTGCAAATTCAATACAATACGCGCGAAACAAGACTGGAAGTTGCCTCGTTAATGACAGTTCGCCGACGCAGCGGTAGCCGCGGTGCGGGGCGTGCACGAGGAAACGGAAAGTCGAAGGATATCGTACGGTGAGACGTAAGCGCGGGTACGGCAAGTCGTCCACGCACCATACCGCGGTTCGTGAACTTGTCTCGAGGCGAGGTGATTACGTTACGATTCCGATAATTGGGCTTTACAATAGGGAGTTTCATACAAAGAATACTGAAATGCAAGAGTTGATACGTTTACGTTCCATTTACGAGTTGATATGTGTGCTACGACCATTACATGTAAAGGCCAATGCCTTGTGACACGGCCACGCCCGTTTTGGCGCGCTAAATGTTGCCCACACTTGCGTAATGTCATACTTAACGCTTTGACTAACGCGTTAGGACACAGGTATGGTAGAGACACGATTTAAGATGAAGCTAACGACATAATTATTATAAGACAGTTAAGGCACAGAATACTTATTAGTACCTGTTGGTACAGAAGTCATTCCGCAAAATCATTTAAATAAATACCAACTCTTACTCCGACACAATAAAGTTCAATTCACGTCGCACAGCGCTACTGGTCAACAGACTTTGACAGCTAGACGTTGCCTCTCTTTCTAATTATAACTCTTATCCTCTCTGACAGCGACAGGGTTGTCTTCTTTTTGTGATGACGCATGTGATAGATTACGAATATATGACACGGCTGGCGCGGCGCGGCGGCGCATGGCAGCCCTTCTGAAATTGGCCCGACACGTCGAACGCGGCATGTACTTATAACATCACTAGCTGACCCGGCGAACTTCGTATCGCCTAAGAATGTAACAAATCAGAGATCATTAAAATCGGTACAGCCGTTCTTAGCCGTTATAGTTTCCGTGTCCTCCCTCTCCTGCTCCCGCTCCCTCTCCCCCTCCCCCTCCCCCTTCCCCATCCAAATCAAATCAAATCAAATCAAATGTTTTTATTCAAAATTGGTTTGGTTTACAAACACTTTTTGAAAGTCATGCAAGTTATGCCAATGCTTCAGGCAAGGCCCTACTGTGAGAGGGCCCGGGAGAAGAAGCAGCAAGAAACTCCCGGGTTTGTTTTTTTCCTGCTCACAGTTACAGATAGCACTTATCATCTACTACAATCTATATTCATAAAACTCATGTCCAAGCAGTCTTGTCTTTAAAATAATCATCTAATTTGTAATATCCTTTCGTCATAAGAATGCTTTTAATATGAGTTTTAAATTTAAGGTAAGGCATTTCTGTAAATTTCGATGGAATTTTATTATAAATCTTTACACATGTACCCATGAACGAGCCACCAGTTTTACAGAGTCTAAAATTTGGTACAATCAGTTTAGCCTTATTTCTCGTATTAATATTGTGGATGTCACTCTTCTTAAGAAAACTATCGTAATATTTCTTAACATACAAAATATTATCCAATATATATTGTGACACCACAGTTAAAATATTAATTTCCTTAAAGAGATCCTTAAGCGAGTCCCTAGGCCTGAGGTTGTAAATGGCACGGACTGCTCTTTTCTGTAAAATAAATATAGACTCAATATCTGCAGCTGAGCCCCACAACAACAGACCATAAGACATGACACTATGAAAGTAGCTAAAATAAACTAACCGTGCTGTTTCTACGTCAGTTAAGAGCCTTACTTTCTTAACCGCGTAAGCAGCTGAACTCAGCCTCCCAGACAAGGCTTCAATATGAGGACTCCATTGTAGCCGTGAATCTATAGTAATGCCAAGGAATTTCGTTGAATTTACAAGGTCAAGTACTTCCTTATTTATAACTATTTGAGTTGGTACCTGTTTTACATTTGGTAAAGTGAATTTCATACATTTCGTTTTACTAGCATTTAACATAAGGTTGTTACATGTAAACCATTGCAACACTTGGGAAACAGTATTGTTTACATCATCAAAACATGTTTTTCTCCTATCAACTTTAAAAAGTAATGAGGTGTCATCTGCAAATAATACAGTTTCACACAAGTCCTTTGTGAAATAAGGAAGATCATTGATATATATTAAAAATAACAGTGGTCCTAATATTGATCCTTGGGGCACTCCCATAGTAATGTGTGCTCCTGGGGACTCCTTGCCATTAATAACTACTTTTTGAATACGGTCGGATAGGTACGATTTTATAAGGCCAACTGATTGTGTTGAGACACCATAATGCCTAAGTTTATTTATCAGTATATTGTGATCAACGCAATCGAACGCCTTTGAGAGATCACAAAATATACCAATGGCATCCTGCTTACACTCCCAAGCATCAAAAATTTGCTTAAGGAGTGCTATACCTGCATCAGTGGTATTTTTACCTCTCGAAAAACCGAACTGATTAACATGAAACAAATTGTTTAAGTAGAAATGAGACAGCAGCTGGTTATAAATAACTTTTTCAAAGATTTTACTAAGAACTGGTAACATTGAGATGGGTCTGAAATTAGTGGGGTCGCTTTTATCTCCAGATTTAAATAAAGGGATTAATTTACCATGTTTCATTAGATTGGGGAAGCTACCATCGTCAATACATTTATTGAAAATGTGACTTAGATGTGGCGCTATGGAATTAATTATTGGTTTTATTATCATAGTAGAAAGACCCCAGAGATCACCTGATTTCTTGATCTTTATAGACTTAAAAGTCTTTATAATTGTATCAGAATTAATGTATTTGAAGCTAAATGAAGTCAGGCATTTTTCAACACATGATTCCATTAAAGTCATAGCAAGCTGAGGGCTCGCGTTTAAGTTTTTTGTTATTTCATGTGGTATTTTCGAGAAGAAATCCTCAAATGCGCAAGCAACTGCGCTATCAGTAGTAACATTTTTATCATTGACCTTTAAAGTATACTCATGATCCTTAAATTTTTCTTTACCTGTTTCTTTATTAATAATGTTCCAGGTAGTTTTGATTTTGTTATCAGAATTCTTAATCTTATTAGCAATATAAATTGATTTAGCTTTCGCACAGACTAGTTTAAACGTTTTTGAATAAATTTTAACATGATTTAAAAATTCAGGGTCTGTGGAAGTCGATTTATCTGCATAAAGTTCAAAAAGTTTAATTCTGCTTTTGTATATACCAGGAGTTGCCCAATCACTAAATTTAGTTTTAAGGTTCTCACATTTAATCTGTTTTTGCTTAAAAATGTTATTAAATTCACTATTAATTAATCCAGACACATTACTGTATGCTTGATCCGTTGTATCATCATCAGAAATTTGTAGGAACGGAATTTTTCTAGCAATATTGTTTGTAAAATCACTAACACGTCTTTGTGTGATTGGTCTACAAGATATAGTATATTGTGATAGGTCATGATGGTACTCAATGGTGGCTAATTGTCCGCTATGGTCTGAACAAATACAATTTAATATAGACTTATTGATCACATTACAATCACAAAAGATGTTATCTAAGCAAGTAGCCGATGATGGAGTAACCCTTGTCGGTTCAAAAAATACATAACCCAAATTAAATGATTTAAACAAATTAATGAACCTTATTGAGGTAGAATTTGAAACTAAAATATCAATATTGAAGTCTCCACAAACAACTACTTTTTTATTTCTTTTACATAAAATTTTCAGAGCATCTTCCATAGCGGATTCAAACAATGGGTAGTTGCCTGCAGGTGGTCTATATACACATACAATTATAACCCTTGCAAGCTCTATACATGAAAGTTCTATATTATGCTCAATAGAGAGGGATACTATGTCTTTACGTTCCTTATAATTCAAACTATTATGTATAATTATTAATGACCCTCCCCTAATCAATTTTTGCCTACAGAATGAACTGCCTATGCTGTAATTATCTATAGATACAATTAATTCAGATTTTTTTAGCCAGTGCTCTGTAACACATATAATGTCAATATTCATCTCATCTATATATATAAAATTGAAAAGCGACACACCGCTGATTAAACAAAAAATCTCAGAAACTACCGAACCGATTAAGATGAAATTTGGCAGGGAGATAGATTCTGCTAAGGAGACGTCCACTAAGAACGGATTTTTGGAAATTCATCCCCTAAGGGGTAAAAATACGGGTTAGAAGTCACTTTCATACAAACCAACTTTGTCAGTTTTAGATTTATAAATTTGAATTTTTTTATGTAAGTTTATAGTAATAAACAAAAGTTAACTTTAACACATTTTTTTGGAAAATCATCCCTTAAAGGGTTAATTTCTTGGATTAAACTTAGTACGCAACTTCGTCATTTTTGAAGTTAAAAACATGAAAATTTATATATTAGTTCAAGATTAGAAACAAAATTTAAAAGTTATATGTTTTTTTGGAAAATCAACCCCTAAAGGGTTGAATAAGGTTGTGTAAGTTAGTATGGGAACTTCGTCAGTTTTGAAGTAAGAAGGGTGAAAATTTGTATATAAGCTTATAGTTAGACACAAAAAATAACTGTATCACGGTTTTCTCGAAATTCATCCCCTAAAAATAGGGGTTGGTAATCAACTACATACAAATCAACTTCGCCAGTTTAAGAGTTATAAATGTAAATTTTTTTATGTAAGTTTATAGCCATAAACGAAAGTTAACTTTGATAATTTTTTTTCGGAAAATCATCCCTTAAAGGGTTAAATTAGTGGATTTAATTTAATACGCAACTTCGTCATTTTTAAAGTTAAAAACATGAAATTTTATATATTAGCTCCAGATTAGAAGCAAAATTTAAAAGTTATGTGTTTTTTTTGGAAAATCAACCCCTAAAGGGTTAAATAAGCGTGTGGAAGTTAGTATGGCAACTTCGTCCGTTTTAAAGTAAAAAGGGTGAAAATTTGTATATAAGCTTACAGTTACATACAAAAAATAGCTGTATCACGGCTTTCTCGAAATTCATCCCCTAAAAATAGGGGTTGTGAAGTCATTTACATACTAATCAACTTCGTCAGTTTAAGTAATAAGTGTGAAATTTTTTATATGAGTTTACAGTTATGAATAAAACTTATTTTTTTTTGGAAAACCATCCCTTAATTTAGGAGATGAAACTTAGTAGGCATCTTTGTCATTTTTGAGGTTAAAAACATGAAAATTTATATATTAGCTCCAGATTAGCAATTAAAATTGGAAGTAATATTTTTTTTTGGAAAATCATCCCCTAAAAGGTTAATTAAAGGAGCGCAAGTTAGCTTCGTTTTGAAGTTTTGAAGTTAAAAGGATGAAAATTTATGTTATGTAAGCTTATAGAAAAACACAAAAAATAACTGTGTCACGGTTTTTTCGAATTTCATCCCCATAGCTTATAATTGAAAACAAAAATTAATTCTAACAGGTTTTTTTGAAAGAGTTTTTTTGAAAGAGTTTTTTTGTATTGGAGCGGAAGAGGGAGAGAGAGGGACAGGAAGCGGGAGAGGGAGAGGGAGTGGGACAGAAAGCGGGAGAGGGACCGGGTGCGGGAGAGGGAGAGGGACAGGAAGCGGGAGGGGGACCGGAACAGGAGAGAGGGACAGGGAGCGGGAGAGGGAGTGTATGTAACTCCTGAACGGATGAAAACAACAGAACCATTTTTAAAGATATTTTTTACTGTTCATGTTGACATCGTAAAACCAGTTAATTATTGATCCATTTAGGATCTGGTGGTGTAACTTGGAGACATGATATTTAACTTCTGAATGGATGGAAATAACTAAACCTTTTTAATTTTTATCAATAATACTCAAGAGCCAATTTTTGTAGACATTAAATATTTTCCAAAATTTCGGTTAGGGGCACTCCAACAACGTGATAGAGCACCAAAAATTTTTTTTTAATTGTTGTCTGTCTATCTATCTTTTTGTCTGTCCGGGCATCATATGAAAACAACTGAACTGATTTCGACGGAAATTAGTAAAGTTCTTCCTTATACTTTGGGTCATGTTTTAGAAAACTTTTTGTCCCGAAAAAATTAAAAGTTTTCAAAATTTTTCATGAAAAAGAAAAACATATTAATGTTAATGTTGTTTATATTAACGTGTTTTTAAATTTTCTTCTATAAAGGGTTACAAATATGATAAGCATAATTTCCGCATGCGAAGCTGCGGGCAACAGCTAGTTTAATAATAAAGTTAATTCTAAGTCTTTGCCAGAAAAGCCTTGTATATTTTGGTGCACAATATTTAAATTATAGTGCTTTCCTTTTGTCACTACATTGCTAGAGTAGTTCTCTGTTGTCTTACAGACTAATTTAAATTACTTGGAACGTATTCCAACGATGCATGCTGAATGTCATTAAGTGTCTGCTCAATAAAAGCAGGAGTACCAGCCAAATTCTTGGCTAAATTGTCAAAAAAATATGATAGCGAACATGCTATTTGTCTTTTATTATACTTAGACAGATAGTAATTATCTTTAGTCATATAACTTCTAGAAATTAATTTATTAATGTCAAATATTTCTAAATATTTATCACTGTGTAAAGACATAGTGTACATTGCTAAATTTACATTATACCTAATGTTATTTTCTTCTTGTGGCAAACACTCACTGTAAGGTAAAGTAAACATTACAATACTTTTAGCTTTTAGTGTGCAAACCCCCTCTCTCTCCCCCTCCTCTCCCTCTCCAACTCCCTCTCCCTCTCTCTCTTTCTCTCCCTTTCCCGCTCCCTCTCCCTCTCCCGCTCCCACTCCCCTCCCCTCCCCTCCCCTCCCCGTGTTACATAATCGGGATCCGCTAAACATGCGCGAGTTGTCCGGCCGCGGGGCCGGTGATGATTGTTGCTACTCGTACAATCACGTTGTCACGTAGTTGATTTACTACGTAATATCTTCTGAATGGAATGTCCGATTTGAGTAATTCAAAAAGTTATCTATAGGTATTGAAACAGTTTTGAATATGAAATGATTTATTTGGATAAGGATTAATACGAAGGTATGGTTTTCATGATCTGATTTTGGTCATCTTTTTTATTAACTTTTAAAATGTAAAAAGTGGTTATAGTGACATAACGACAATAGTTGGACATATACTATCCGGAGTTTTTTTGTAGATATTTATATGTTCTATAATATTGTAGAACATTTTTTTGTTCTATCATCAATAGTTTCCGCAGCGTATGCGATGAAAGAAATTTTTAAGCAAATTTTTTCACACTTTAGTTCACGTTACTGATGTTTTAGCAAGGATCCCTAATTTTTTCTAGAAATAAATATAGCCTATGTTACTCATGAATGATGTAGCATTCTAATGGTGAAAGAATTTTGAAAATCGGTTCAGTAGTTTTTGAGTTTATTCGTTGCAAACATACAAAAATACAAAAATACAAAAATACAAAGCTTTCCTCTTTATAATATTAGTATAGATATAGATATCAAAAGTGCTGAGTGCGCCAGGCCTGTTTAAGGCCCGAGTACTTGTAATAATATTGATTGCAATAACCCCTGCTTGCCATTATAGGGGTTGTAATTTTCCCTATTACTTTTAAAATTATCTTTACTTCTACATAATTACCTTTAGTACACCTATACATATTAAATGTAAGCTTTCATCTTTTCCGTTGCATCTCCCGTCGTGTGACAGTTGGGTAAAGAGATTTCATTCCAACGACACTTTCATATTTTTTACGGAGTTGATGCAAGTTCTTTTTTTAAAACACGGAAACGGATTTTTGTAGAACGAAAAATTGCTCTGCACAATATTTTCAGTTTTCTTTTCAGGTAAAGTTGGACGCCTTTTAAACTTTTTACATTTTCAGGTTCTATTGAATAATGTTCCTCACATTTTTAGAACTTTTTTAAGGAATGAACCTTAGGCAGGTGCATCACGTAACTTATGTAATAAAGGCCCTTGAGGGACATAAATATTTTATGTTGTTTAGTAAAACATAAATTTTAAATAAAAAACCGGCCAAGTGTGTGTCAGACCACGCGCAATTTAGGGTTCCCTAGATGAAAGTTTCATCCACGATTAGTCGATTCTAGAGGTGGGTCACTTGACTATAACCAAAATTAGCACTTTAAATCCGAACACATAATATTTCGCAAACAAACCCCTGAAAGACCTTTTGGATAATACCACACTATGGGGTAGACGAAAAAAAACTTACCCACTTTACCTGTAGGGGAGATACACCAAAAAAATTTTTTTAATATTTAATTCTACCACATTTTTTTTAATGATGAATAAATCATTAATTTTGACGAAGCATTAAAGGGAAATTACCTTGCCACTCAAACTTTGAGAAATAACAATTAACAGAAAAAAAAATATTGTGCTTTCATCGATTGTAAAAAGACACGAAGTGTTCTGTTAGTTGTGAACATGACAAAAAGTTACAAAAAGCCTTTTGTTACCTCATAGCAGAAGCAAAGAAAACACGATCAGTTTTCGATGTTGTCATGCTATTCGTTAAGCAAACAGTATCTATGTCAAGTCTTTCTACTGTGTTCAACGGAAAATACTATGTAACGTTGTATGTTACACCAGAAAGGATGACTGAACATCCATCAACCGATAATCTCATACAACACGATGCAATGAACACAAAATACATCCAAAACTATATTTGACAACCCTGAAGCCTAGTTGGTAGCGACCCTGCATGCGAAGCGAAGGGTCCCGGGTTTGATTCCCGGCCGGGGCAGATATTTATATGACACATAAATATTTGTACTCGGGTCATGGGTGTGATTGTGATGTGTTATATGTGTCGTCCATGCCACCCGCGACACAGGAAAAAACCTACTGCGGGGGTATGAGTGTGTAAGCGTTTATTATTAAAAATTGTACACCACAAATATAACATTTTATAAACATATTTATACACAGATAAAATTGATATAAAGAACTAAACACACACGATTATAGTAATTAATTTGATGATAAGAACTTAACGAGTAATGAAAGACGAATATGTGCACAATGGCTAAGATATTTGTGGTAAATAAAAGCAAAGCAACAACCCATAATTGTCCCACTGCTGGGCTCGGGGTCTCCTCTCACAATGTGAGGGGTTTTAGGCCATAGTCTACCACGCTGGCCAAGTGCGGATTGGTAGACTTCACACACATTTGAGAACTTTATGGAGAACTCTCTGGTGTGCAGGTTTCCTCACGATGTTTTCCTTCACCGAAGCAAGTGATAATTAACTTGTAATACGCACGTAATATTTGGAAATTAGAGGTGCGTGCCAGGATTTGAACTCGGGACCCTTCGTTCGGGAGACCAACGTTCTAACCGCTAGGCTATCACTGCTATTATGGTAAATATTTAAGTTGAAATTAACTTACAAAACACAACCGCAACCAGTAAACGAAGAAGGAAAGTTGTGTAGAGGATCCTAACACATTACTCTAAGAAAAATTGGGGTAAAAGTGTACCCTGAAGGGGTAAAATGGAGACTATAAATTGAGGTGGGGGTGGGGTAAAAGGCGAAGTTCTGGACATCCTACATGGAATAAAGCTTCTGTTTCATAATTTACTATTCACATAAGTATATTTCCTTTATTGAAATAACACTGAAAATAAAATAAGCACACCGTATTATCGATACGAGCACTCGAGGGAATGCCGGTGCTGTTTTCACATTAAATCCAATTTTAAACTCCTAACTAAGTTTTATTGATATTGCAGCCGTTATTTAGAACGGCGCCGTTAACTTTAACTCGATTTATCGCATTACATCTGTTCAAATGTGATTAAAAAAAGCGTGTCTCGTCCGTAAGCGGCTTAAAACATGTCGCGTGTTGACGTATTGCAGATTTAGAGTTAACTATTACGTAATCTCCATCGTTTACATGTTTCTGAAGACTCAGAATGAATATATAATTAACCAGCCTTTCGCCTACGGCTTTGCCTTCGTTTTCCTAGTACCTTAACCCTTATTAAAAATCCTGGATTACCTGTGTGCAAAATTTCATGAAAATTCGTTCAGTAGTGTTTTCTTGAAACAATTCAAAATTCAAAATTTAAATATTTTGCTCAAAATTGGTTTGGTTTACTTTTTTAAAGTCATGCAAAATACGCCAATGCTACAAGGCCCTGCTGTGAGAGGGTCCGGGAGAAGAAGCAGAAAAAAACTAACGGGGTCTTTTTTCCTACTCACAGTTACAGATAACACTTATTACCAACTACAATCTATATTTATAAAACTCACGACCAAGCAGTTTTGTCATCAAATTAATCATCTAATTTGTAATAACCTTTCGTCATAGGAATTGTCAGTAACAAACTTTCCCATTTAGAATATTAGTAGGATTACGCAATGTCGTCTTCTTGATCTCAGACGCTGGGATCAAAAAGTTTAATTAACTTCTTATTTAATAAGAAACTTTTGGAATTAGTTCATATTATTTTTAATAGCATCAGTTTAAATAATGTTGGGAAATTTCAAACGTGTTGATTTATGGAAGTACTTTTTACAACTAAGGTTCAATTTATCATGTAGATAACAAATTATCTACTAAGGTACTATTACCATTGGAAGTTAATTTTGTAAGTCAACTACAATAAGTATAACAAATGTAGCAACATATCGTGGTATTTAACGTTGCTAAGAGTAGTAAACTATTTGCGCGAAGTTCGATATTACTGTGGTTTTCTTTGAGCATAGACAGAATGTTATGGACGATATATTGCCCTTCACTACCACAACACGAATAGAACAAGTTAATATGAGAACTTTATGAACTTAGAAACAGGACAAGATCATGTTAGTCAGTAGTTTTGAGTGTGTTGGTATGGAGTATGGACATCAATAAATGAGATGAGATACTTTAAACAAGCCTATGACAGACATAATTATGTTTCACACAATTACCCCCAGTATGAACCCTAGAACCGGACGGTAGACATTCACTCTCAATAAGGCTATATGTGGGGGGTCCAAGTGGAATGTCCTTAGTACCCCTAGGAGTCCAAACAGGGGTTCATGTGGAATGCACCATTTGTCTTTTTTTAAGGTTCCGAAGTAAAATCGGAACCTTTATAGTTTGGACATGTCCGACTCCGACATGTATGTATATCAAAAGCAAAGCGCCGAGACCCTTAATGCTAGAAAACTGTAACTTGGCATGGATATACATTTACCGATTTAGTATACTTAATTCACCTGCGGCCAGTAGATTTAAATCACCTGGGTGTATAGGTGAATAATGTACACTAAAAGTAGAGTTAAGACACCTGGGTGAATTAACTCAGGTGAATAAAGTCGACGTCACCATATTTATTAAAACTGCAGAATCGTAGAATAAAATATTGAAAAACATTTTGTTTCAGGATACCTCCCCAACAGGTAACATGAGGATAAATTTTTTATTCGTCGCGTACCCTATAGTGTGTCGCTGAAAAACATTATACGATTAGAATTAGGGGACGTTTGCGAAATATTTGACTTTAAAGTGCTGATTTTAGTTAGAGTCAAGTGTCCCCCCTCCCCTGCTGGCTAAACGGTTCGAGTTGGTCTAGAGAAAAAATTCTCAAAAATAGGTATATGATGAATTTACAAGGAAAACTATCACGGCTATGTTAGCATAGGTAGTTAATGAATAACAGTCGATAAACTTACTACTTACATTGCGCGTGGCCTGACACGCACTTGTTCAATAAAACTTTGTAGCATACTCGTTGTTGTCTGACATGTCTGTCTGTTTGTCTGTCTGTCTGTCCATCTGTTTGTTCCGGCTAATCGGTGAAATGGCTGGACCGATTTTGACGGGACTTTTAATGGCAGATAGCTGATGTAAGCTACTTTTAGTTTAGGAAAAAAATAGTTTGTTAGTATGACATATATAAACAACGGACAAATGAGCTCAAAAATAAGCAACTACAAAGAACCATTTCTTTAAAAAAAAACCATTATCGCTGAAAATGAAACTTTCGACTAGAAGTCTAATACATTGGGTATTATGACATAATTATCATCTTATCAATGTACTCATTGAAGTATTATTACTAGCGTAAGTACAATAACTATTTATCTTTATAAATTTTATTACATTAAAAGCTACATTTCTAAATACATTTTTCAAATCGTTCATCACAATAATTTAAGTCTTGTGAGGTTATATAAGTATTCTGAGTTAAGATTATAAAAGTAATAAATATCGTGCATATAAAATTATCTAAAAATAATCCAAATGAATAATAAATTACAAACTCTAATAACATTATTTAAAACGTCGTTATATAACACTTCTCTGTAATTTCCATCGCGCTGTAGCAATTTTGACGGATTCTTTTACAGCGAGAAAAATATTCTAAGCGCCAGTAATTGTAATAAAATCTCAGAGAAAACTTCAGGTATTCCAGCGACAGTAATGAACGTAATTTTTGTCATAAAAAAATTAATTAAATTAGATTGCTGTAGTACAACCACAATCGATACGCGATAAGAGATTAGCGAAGTTTATTTAAACAAACGCTCACATTACAGGTCTGTGGCTCACATCTATACGCTAATATAATATTTTTTTAAGGCCTAGTACTTGTGAATAGGCATGATGACAGTAAGTAAAATTCACTACAATTATGTATTTTATTTAATGAAAGCCTATTAATGGATTACAAAACACGCATTTATCGTATTATTATGAGGAGATTAACAATATTTTTGATAATATAAAACTACAAAATAAGGCAAGCCGCCATGATATCTTGAACGACAATCATTCTCAATCGTATACACACATACCTAGGCACATAGTACATTAACTTATCGATAGTAACCAAACAAGTAAATTAATCAAAATCGGGTGCGTCAAGCAATTTGATTTCACGGATTGTGCAACATTATTGGTCGTCGCTTCATTAGGTACTTCGAAAAACAATAAGAATTCAAGTAGGTGTTGGCTACGTTCACGTAGAATTGGATAAGCTTCATTAGAATTTTCTAGCTTCCTAGCTTAAAGCATCAGTATGTTGGACTGCCCAATAACCTCTTTCCTCGATCTCTTTATAGAGTGCTAAGTAGCCTTTGAAGCCTTAGTTCCCAAAGTGGGCCAGGTGGACCCCCAGGGGTCCACAGGAGACTCGACGGGGGGCTACGTTAGCGTGACAAAAAATCAATTAATTAATTAACCAATCAGTTATCACTATTTTTCGAAAATTATTAATCTCTACATAATCTAAATTAGCCGCAACGCTTTCCATAGTTATATAGATCTTATGTTCACATTTTTTGTCGAGTTTAGAGAATATGGTAGAAATGTAGCTGCAGGGGGTCCACCGAAACCAGCTAAATTTTAATTTTGTTCTATGAGAAAAAAAGTCTGGGTACCTCATTGAGGTATAAGTACATATAGAGAAGACATCTCAAACAAAATGTGTGTTCCCGCCGGGAGGTTCTATTTTCAAAATTGAGCCCCTGTTCTCCTTTCAAAATCGAACGAATCCATTGTACATTGAAGCCGCGCGGCGTCAATTTATTGAAACATACATTGTGTTCGCGGTGTCTGTTCTATACGCTAGTAATAATACTTCAATGGGGTACCTCTACTTTAAGGCATTCTAATGTGAGTAACACCGGTGATACTAACAAAACCATTTAAACGTTGTAGTCAAAATAGACTTTCCGCAAGATCCGCAATTGATTTGCACTGACGCAAACTCTTCTTGTTGTGAAAATCCATTTACCGTCGAAAATAACTTAGCTCAGAGAGGTATAAATAAATAATTGATAATTTTATTAAAGTCACGTCTTGAACGAACATTTTTTAAGAAATCAACAGAGCCATTATATTAGTTATTCCAAATTCAAAACCCCACTCACCTATAATCGCGCCGAGAAGTAACAGAAGCAACATTTTCACAACAGCACTTCCACGACACAACTCACATTATTCTCCACAAGACACTTGTAAACTTAAGAAAAAGAAACCCGAACTCACTCACTTCACATTCTACGAAAAATCCGTTTTCGTACGTAAATTGCGAGGTGCGCGATACGTCTTGTCCCCTCGAACGCAAGATTCACACTGACGGCCGGGTGATAACGCAGGGTTGATACAATTTGAGCGTTCATACGAATTATGGAAATTAGAACTAGCTTCTTTATGGCAAAGGGAGGCAATAACAGACATTCAGTGCTCGGTTCCGCGATTCCGTTTCTTATTAGTCGAAATAAAAGATTCTTTTTCTCTTTGTCTTCAAGTTCTTGTAAGCTTGTACGGCGTAACAATTACTTTAGTCGGAGTTAGGCTGGAAATATTAAAAAAAGTATATTACATTTCTAATTTTGTTTTGAATTTCGTACCTTAATAATCTAAATATATAATAAAAAGGTTTTGATTTAGAAAACAAGAAACAAACAGCACAAAATTCTACTAAATTCACGCTTCGTTAATAATATTATAAAGACATAACAAATAATAATTATGTTCGCAATAGACTCTGGAAACGGAAACGTATAACAGGACATAATAATTGTCTCAGCCGTCTAAACGGTTCGGATCACCTTGGAAACCCGCAGCAATTAAGATGTTTACGGTCTTATTCCTCTCGTAATTATTATTGTTATACTTACGTAACACGATCAACTGGATATTAAGTCGAGCGTATTATTAGGGTTGTAGGGATTAAGCTTAAATAAAACCTATTTTAATTTTCATGTTATGCGTAGATTTTTCGCCATCTTTTTATTTCCAAACAGTTGTAGAAATCTTGTTTTAACCATAGTGATTTCTAAACCGGTATGAAGTTCGGTATGATATTAGAATGCTTACTATAATATAATGTACCTACATATATTGCAAGCTAAATAAATAGAAACACCATTAGGTCTAAGCAACACAGCAATTGAACATGTAGGTTCTGTAGCAAGGGAAAGGCAACATCTTACTGAAAATCTTATACTTGGTGATCGCCTAACTTTTGAGTAAATCTGGGATCTAAATCCTACAAACGTCTTATGATTCATCAAATATTTTTTTCAATTTGGAATCAGTTTTATTATAGTTATCACTGATAAAGTTATGAACGTATTTTTTATTCTACATTCAGTTCGGAAAGGAGCTTTAACATAGAGAGGAAATAGTGAAAGAAAGATCTTAACAGTAGATAATAGTCTTGGTATCCAGATAAGATGATAATGGGTCCGACTAACATCAAGATTGGTCGCAGTACATTTTGGGTACCTCATGCACACAAGAAGTAACAATAATTCGTGTATGGGTTACAAACATTACATCTCGTTATTTCTTGCACTGCTGCCCAATTAAAAAAGAAAAATGTTAAACATTGGCTGTTAAGACAATTTATGCGACTGACGCAAACAAGAGGATGGTTGCTAGCCAGACTTTAGGTAATAATAACAATAATGCGATAGATATATTTTTATAAATAAAAGTGAAATAAATAAATAAACATTTTACACACTCATACCCCTGCAGTAGGTATTCACCTGTGTCGCGGGTGGCATGGACCACACTTATAACACATCACAATAACACCCTGCACCCGAGTACAAATATTTATCTGTCAAATAAATGTCTGCCCAGCCGGAAACCGAACCCGGAACCCCTCGCTTCGCAGGCAAGGTCGCTACCAACTAGGCTACAGGGTCGTCATTAAAATATTTTCAACGATTAATATGTTTCCGATATCTTATTGGCTTACAGCAACACAATGCTGACGCTTTAGACTCTTTAATTACTCTATATTGGGATAGACTGCAGTCAAACAGAACTTACCCCCGTATTCATGAACGACACTGTGAGGTCTCACAGTGTTTGCGAGTGCAAAGTGGCATTAAAACCATTTCGTAAACAATACTTGATTGAAGTCGTTCACTTTGCGTTTGTCGAAATCGATAAAGTAGCTGCCGAGCTACTTTACCAAACGCATAGTGTTGGTTTGACTTCTATCAAAATAGAAAGAAAGGATCGATTGTTTGTATTGTTATCTTTGTCTTTTGCCTGTGTCAAATGACTAGAGTGAAGTTTGCCGCATCAAATGGACCAATAAGAAGGCTGTATACAGCTCTGTGCGTCCGCCCAGCCAAGTGATACTTAAGGGTCGACTGTGAAACAGAGGGCTTGCCATGACGAACGCACTGAGAAATGCCTTACTTCGCATAGTATTGCTTCTTTACTTATACAAGTATTGTTCTTGAATACGGGGGTTAGGCTCTTTACTGTATAATTTGATGTGCTGCAGTGTTTATATACTAGCAGCAAGTACGTAACCGTTTGCTTTAACTACTCCTGTATCAATCAAATTGTAGTCATCAGTAGAAGTTTTGTAGAAGTAGAAGTATTGAGCTAAAACGGTTTTTTATACATTGACTACAACAAAAACTAATAGTTTTGATAAACAAATAAATAATTTAATTAAATAATATTTATTATTGGGAACAAGTAATGATTTTTTACCTACAAATTGTTTAAATTTTATGTTTCATATTATTTAATAATGTATAGAAAATAAAAATAAAAAAACTGGTATAAATCAATAAGATAATGGTATTTCAGAATGCCATGAGCATTAAACTGTAGCAAAATATTTTTCATTTGCACACATTCACGTTGATTTGCGAATTTTTTGCTGAAAATTGGCTGTACGGTCAGCAAAGAAAGACAACGTAAAATTTTACCTCGCTCTATTTAAAAACAAACAACGGAAACATGTAGGAAAATTGTGTAAATATTTGTGTAAAAATTTTAAAAAATAACCAATACACGTTCGGGGTTAGGTAAATGAAATATTTTCTAACTGAACTCCTAGTTTATTCCGAACTCCATAAACTGGTATTTATAAACCTCTTCTCGTGCGCTCTAAATGAACGGGGCCATTAGGAGGTGTCCTTCACCAGAGTAATTCTGCGATCTATTATGCAGAAGGAAGTTGTCTCTTATCCGTACGCGTATTTTTAGAAATATTCGATGAATTTTCCTTCGTTTGATAGATTTTTTTTTTCAAATAAAAGTAGTAACATTAATTTTTTCTTAATTCAGTTCAAATGCCAAGAGTACGTGTAGTAAATGTAATGTTTATATGACGTAACGTTCATTCATATTTGATAAGTAGTGCACTATTTATAAGATTTGTCTGAAGTTATTTATTTTTACCACTGGCATCAACCAGTGACTATCAGCTTTAGTTCAAACTCGCAAACTTAAATTCTTCGGCCACGTCTATAGGAAAGGCAATGATTTCATTGAGCGTTTGGGGCTGCAAGGTAAAGTAGAGAGAGCGTGGTAGATCGCCTATGCGATGGACCGACCAAATTAAATCTGCTGTGGGTGGCTCATTGCATGAGTGCATCAAAATGACGATCAACCGAGCGAAATGGCGAGAGATCGTGAGGAGAATTACATCTGCCAGTAAAGCGACAACGTAACTACCAAGTACCAGCTACGTACGACGTACGTACCAGGACCTTGTCTCTGTCACGTATGGTATAGTACCTCCATAATAATAATAATCCGTCGGCTCAGTTCAGTTTTTTCAGCTCATTCATTTTGTTTTTATGACAACAACACTTTTCAATTTATTTATTTATTTATACATTTATTGTAAGACTGTTTACATTATGCATGTTGTTTTTTTTTTACTTAAAATAAGTTAATGCTTGACCACAATCCCACCTGATGGTAAGCGGAGATGTGGTCCAGGATGGTGAACGCACTAACGTAATAAAAGCCTATTCACTCTTTTTTTGAACTCATCCAAGTCGTAGGTGGGCGGGAACGTAGACGCAGGCAAACTATTCCAATCCTTAACGGTGCGTATAATGAATGACGATGCAAACCGTTAAAATCACAGGGGTAAGTATTAACAGTCTACACTTATCGGGCATACAATTTGAAAGGGGCAGGTTTTAGACATTTTAATTTGAATGTTTTACATGCTTACGAGAATTTGTCAATTATAATCATAATCAATCGAAATTTATTAAAATAGGAAAAATATTACATGTATTACAGGATAATAATAATCACATTAATTAACTCCATGTCAGCAAAGAATTCATTTAAGTTAATAATAATAACGCTTCACACTCACCTATGTGAAGCTGAAAACTGAGTATAAAAAAAATGAATTTAATAATATTCATTCGATTGTACCAGGAGTGTACCGGATTGTACCGTAGTTAAAATCGTTTGTACCTTAAAGGGGTGAAATATATAAGGGTGGAAGATTTTGCTCCAAAACCAACTTGAAAATCCAAGATTTAAATTGATACCAACTCAAAGGATATCGTTTGTACCGGATTGTACCGGCATTAAAACTTGAAAAATGAAGAATTTTTTTTATTACTTTTTTTAAATTGTTTTTTTTTTTAACAAAAGTCTGCATTGGGAGAAAAAACTTATTGCGTTAATCTGAAAACGGGTACAAACAATGTGGAACACAAACCAACGCGTGGAAGTCTTTTATTGAGTAAAATATCTGTTAGGCCCGAAAACTATATTTCTGATCGGTTTTTCTCGCACAAAAATCGGGGTACAAACAAAATCTTTAGTGGTACAAACAAGTCCACCCAACGGAATTTGTAATACAAGTGGGTACCAACGAGTACAAACGATGGGAAACAAACACCGACTCGTGAAAGTCTTAAATAGAGTAAAATGGGTGTTAGGATCGAAAACTACATTTCTGATCGCATTTTCTCGAAGAAAACTCGGGGTACAAACGAAATCTTTAGTAGTAAAAACAAGTACACACAACGGACTTAGTAATAAAAGTGGGTACCAACGGGTACAAACGATGGGAAGCAAACACCGAAACAAACAAAGTCCGTTACGTGCACTTGTTTGTACCACTAAATATTTTGTTTGTACCCCGAGTTTTCTGCGAGAAAATGCGATCAGAAATGTAGCTTTCGATCCTAACACCCATTTTACTTTATTTAAGACTTTCCCGAGTCGGTGTTGGTTTCCCATCGTTTGTACCCGTTGGTGCCCACTTGTATGACAAAGTCCATTATGTGCGCTTGTTTGTACTACTAAAAGTTTCGTTTGTACTCCCAGTTTTCTGTGAAAAAATGCGGTCAGAAATGTAGTTTTTGACCCTAACAGCCATTTTACTCTATTTAAGACTTTCACGAGTCGGTGTTTGCTTCCCATCGTTTGTACCTATTGGTACCCACTTTTATTACTAAGTCCGTTGTGTGTACTTGTTTTTACTACTAAAGATTTTGTTTGTACCCCGAGTTTTCTTCGAGAAAATGCGATCAGAAATGTAGTTTTCGATCCTAACAGCCATTTAACTCTATTTAAGACTTTCACGAGTTGGTGTTTGCTTCCCACCGTTTGTACCCGTTGGTACCCACTTGTATGACAAAGTCCATTGTGTGTGCTTGTTTGTACTACTAAAAGTTTCGTTTGTACCCCGAGTTTTCTGCGAGAAAATGCGATCAGAAATGTAGCTTTCGATCCTAACACCCATTTTACTTTATTTATGACTTTCCCGAGTCGGTGTTGGTTTCCCATCGTTTGTACCCGTTGGTGCCCACTTGTATGACAAAGTCTATGATGTGTGCTTGTTTGTACTACTAAAAGTTTCGTTTGTACCCCGAGGTTTCTTCGAGAAAATGCGATCAGAAATGTAGCTTTCGATCCTAAAACCCATTTTACTTTATTTAAGACTTACCCGAGTCGGTGTTGGTTTCCCATCGTTTGTACCCGTTGGTACCCACTTGTATGACAAAGTCCATTTTATGTGCTTGTTTGTATTACTAAAAATTTTGTTTGTACCCCCAGTTTTCTGTGAAAAAATGCGGTCAGAAATGTAGTTTTTGACCCTAACAGCCATTTTACTCTATTTAAGAATTCCACGAGTCGTTGTTTGCTTCCCATCGTTTGTACCCGTTGGTACCCACTTTTATTACAAATTCCGTTACGTGGACTTGTTTGTACCACTAAATATTTCGTTGTACCCCGAGTTTTCTTCGAGAAAATGCGATCAGAAATGTAGCTTTCGACCCTAACAGCCATTTTACTTTATTTAAGACTTTCCCGAGTCGGTGTTTGCTTCCCATCGTTTGTACCCGTTGGTACCCACTTTTATTACTAAGTCCGTTGTGTGTACTTGTTTTTACTACTAAAGATTTCGTTTGTACCCCGAGTTTTCTTCGAGAAAATGCGATCAGAAATGTAGTTTTCGATCCTAACACCATTTTACTATATTTAAGACTTTCACGAGTCGGTGTTTGTTTCCTATCATTTGTACCCGTTGGTACCTACTTGTATGACAAAGTCCGTTACGTGCACTTGTTTGTACTACTAAAAATTTCGTTTATACCCAGAGGTTTCTTCGAGAAAATGCGATCAGAAATGTAGTTTTTAATCATAACACCATTTTACTATATTTAAGACTTTCACGAGTCGGTGTTTGTTTCCTATCGTTTGTACCCGTTGGTACCCACTTTTATTACAAAGTACGTTACGTGGACTTGTTTGTACCACTAAATATTTCGTTTGTACCCCGAGTTTTCTTCGAGAAAATGCGATCAAAAATGTAGCTTTCGATCCTAATACCCATTTTACTTTATTTAAGGCTTTCCCGAGTCGGTGTTGGTTTCCCGTCGTTTGTACCCGTTGGTGCCCACTTGTATGACAAAGTCCATTATGTGTGCTTGTTTGTACTACTAAAAATTTCGTTTGTACCCCCCAGTATTCTGTGAAAAAATGCGGTTAGATACGTAGTTTTTGATCCTTACAGCCATTTAACTCTATTTAAGACTTTCACGAGTTGGTGTTTGCTTTCCATCGTTTGTACCCGTTGGTACCCACTTGTATGACAAAGTACATTATGTATGCTTGTTTGTACTACTAAAAGTTTCGTTTGTACCCCCAGTTTTCTGTGAAAAAATGCGGTCAGAAATGTAGTTTTTGACCCTAACAGCCATTTTACTCTATTTAAGATTTTCACGAGTCGGTGTTTGCTTCCCATCGTTTGTACCCGTTGGTACCCACTTGTATTACAAAGTCCGTTGTGTGGACTTGTTTGTACCACTAAAGATTTTGTTTGTACCCCGATTTTTGTGCGAGAAAAACCGATCAGAAATGTAGTTTTCGGGCCTAACAGATATTTTACTCAATAAAAGACTTCCACGCGTTGGTATAAGTAATAAAAAAATTCTTCATTTTTCAAGTTTTAATGCCGGTACAATCCGGTACAAACGATATCCTTTGAGTTGGTATCAATTTAAATCTTGGATTTTCAAGTTGGTTTTGGAGCAAAATCTTCCACCCTTATATATTTCACCCCTTTAAGGTACAAACGATTTTAACTACGGTACAATCCGGTACACTCCTGGTACAATCGAATGAATATTATTAAATTCATTTTTTTTATACTCAGTTTTCAGCTTCACATAGGTTTCACACTCATAGCCCCCACACTGGGATTCCCTGTGTCGTGGGTGCAAACTCATCGTCGTTCAAACTCATCATTCAAAAATTCCGCCTAGCTGGGAATCGAACCCAGGACCCTTGGTGCGGCGATCCGGCATGGTAGCCATTGCGCCACACGGGTCTAATACGAGTTATAGTATACTTTTCAGATAAGCCATTGTTTTAATATATTTATGTATTTCCACATGAACCAGTATGTTTCATGCGCTGTAGCGGACAGTAAGATGTTGAACAATATAGAACGCAGAGCATAAGCTAGCCCGTTGTTACTTCTCATCGTGTAGTCGCATCCATCTTGAGTCACGTGCTGCCGACGGCCGTCATCGCCTCAGGGCAGATGGATGTTTCTCAGTGTTATTGCTGTTCAATGATATTGCTCTCTCTTGTGAAGGTACCTACCTATAATAACAAAAGATTAACGAATGTAAATCTTTTGATACAATACGCTTTCAAATTAGGTTTAAAGAAAATGGTCACTGAATTAAATTTTGAATCGCAATATGTCCCTGTAGCTTTTTTAATGGAAAATGCCGACAAATTAGCTTAAAAAAAGCAGGAATTGGGGTTATTAATTTATTTATTTAATAATTTATGCACACAAAGATAAAGGCACAGATAAAACATAAAGTAAGGATGGTACAAAGAAACTGCTTCTTCGTTATGAAATTTCTTCCAGCAGACCTGAGACTGGAGAGCGGTGTGTTTAGATGGCAGAAAGACTGTGTACACAAAATACATTAAAAAGGAACTACAGACATATATATGTATGTATATATTACCAGCAAAACCCGATTTTAGGTTAAACTAGTTTGGCCTAGTCCAGACTAATTTGTCCCGACACAATTAGGCAAAACTAGTTTCTCGTCAGTCTAAAACTGATTAGAACGAATTGTTACGGATTTATATTTATTTTACAAATCTTTGTGCTTAAAACTTCATAGCCTGGTGGTTTGTTTCGATTCTATACTAAGATCGGCCAGTTAAGTTATAGGTGAAATTTATCGAACTTTACTGTGCTTCAGGGTTCCCATACAGCCATCCGACCCGTGCTCAGTAGTGGGCCATTAATGGATTGGAGCCAGATTGTTGAGCTCTTTACCTCTATGCATGAGAGTCTTTACCCACCTTCCAATGTATTACCTGAAATCGGGTTTTGCCGGTAACATATATATATACACGTATATATACATACATACAAGCATAAAAACAATCACACATAAATACGGTTAGTATTCTAAGCCGCCTTAATACGACTTTGGGTGTCTATTTTGTCTGTCTATAACACCTATTATACAGGAAATCCTAGTTTGGTTTGGAGTTATGAGTTTGTAGCGTTATTTATTTGTAAAAAATGTAAAAAAATCTCCTAATAAAAATGTTTTCTATTTTTTTTATTTAATAGCAAAGAGGTTTACAATAATTTAAATTATAAAGCTTTGCATAAACCGTATCGTTTTATCGACAAGCTTGTTAACCTTTAATACAAGAAAAAAGATAATTTGTTTTACAATTTTCATTTCTTAAACTAGCATTATGCAAAAACAGAACTGTCATCGCGTCTTGGCGAATTGATAGAAAATGCCAATCTTCTAATATCTCCTTGTATATTTTGAAGGTTGTTATCGACAGTAACTTTATTATTCTGATCAGCGACTTGATTTCCGCCAGCCTTTGTCGTGTCGTTGTTTACGAACGTATCACCAGAATGTTTGAGTCACATTCTCCATTCTTATTGTAGCAGTAATGAGCCAGCCATAAAACCGGGAACTTGGCATCGTCAGAACATATCCAAATAATTCAGCTCAATTTTCCACGCATGCGTAGCTCTCGACTACGACGTACTGTGGGTAACAGACGTCTCGACTAAATTAACACCAATATTTGAGTGATTTGAAGTTATCCCTTACTCTCAAATTAACTGTCAATAATTCAATCTTTAACGGAACAATAAATAAAGAAAAGAAAGAAAGAAACATTAATTCCGTCATAAGCATAGCAACAACGTTAAAATTCCATTGCAAGATATGTTATAAATCAAATTAGATTGATTGAGTTCTGAGTTGCAGCTACCAACATGACGGAAAAGGGTCGCACTTAGAATATCGCGTAGTAAGTGGTAGGTATTAACTTTCTTTTTTATGGAAATAGCCGGCAAACGAGCTGAAAATCTACCTAATGGTAAGTGGCTATCCTCACCCATGTACATCAGCAACACCAAAGGTATCACCGATGCGTTACCGGCCAAGAAAGAAAGAAGAAAAAGAAAGAAAGAAAGAACTGACTCTCTAGCCCCCAGCCGGAACACGACGAGTCGTTTAGTGGCTGACTCATGCTCAAAGGTGGTAGCTTTAGGCGTTATCAGGAGAACCCCATGGAGAAACAATAATATTAATATGATATAAATTAACAATTAAAATTAATATTACCAACATAGTCCCTCGAGGGGCCCTACCATCAGCGGGCCTGATTAAGTCGCCTTTTATGACACCCATCCGGCGTGGGATTGGGATTAGTATTCTAAGCCTCGCGCCCCAATATGGCAAGCCTCTGATTATTAAAGCAATGGCGAAGTCGAATAAATTAACAAAAATAAATATACAGATTAACGCCCTTATATGTATTCGTTTGAAGTATAAGTAACCCTAACTCAAATTAGCTGTCAATAAAATTATTTAACAGTACATTAAAATCATCAAATATGTTTTACGCATACTGTATAATTGTTCTAAGCATAATTATTATCTTTTACGTGAATTCGTAGAAGCCCGTAGCGGCTGTCCGTAGCCCGTAGCCACATCTAGAATTTGTAGCTTTCGTAGCACAAGTTTGTAGCAATTCGTAGTCCTTGTCGTAGGTATTATTTATATTAATTTAAAGTGGAGTGAGACAGAGAAAGCTGTAATGCGACATGCGATAGATGGACGAAAAATTTTGGGACGATAGAATAAAAGTTTTACTTTAAAAACAAATGGAACACAGGGTACAGAGTACTAGTAGTAACTAATTTAACTTCTTTAATATTTCACACACAGTCAGAACGCGCCATACATCAGTCTTTTTATCGCCACTCTCAGGTCCTGGGGTTTTCCGTCATAAATTTTTTTACACTCAAATGGGGACCTTTCCTACTAAATTTTGTACATTTACAGAATATTTCATGCACAATTCTAAGCATGAAATATTGAGAAAAAGCAAGAAAGGCGGTAACGAACCAGTTTTAAGCCGACCCGCATAAATATGTAGCCTAAGCCGACATCGTATAAATAGGGCTAGGGCCGAGGGCTGCGCTGTAAATGAAAGGGCCAACACGAAAAGGGAATTACTGAGTGTTTATTGGAGAAAATAATATGGCGAGCGCGATAATGGTCGTATTGTAAACAACTAGGGTCTGTTGTGCTGCTAATGCCTCATTATCGCTTGTCCTTCTGTGAAATAGTCGTGATTTGCTAAGGTGTACTTGCTCAGTTAACTAATAAGGCGTTTTGAACTGTTTTTTTTTTACTGTTTAACATAATTTATGTTCACTGCGACTAACACGTGTTGGTGCTGGTATGTATGTTGGTATATATTATTATTAATTGTATAAAATATTATAATTATTGTACGATTATACATGTTAACCGCGGATTGTTGCAAAGTAGCCTTATACTAAATCCATAAACAACCACCAATGGAAAAATATTGGTTACTAGCTGTTGCCCGCAGCTTCGCATACGGAAATTATGTTTTACCTTATATGTACCTCTTGTAAAACTCTTGAAAAACTGAAAAATATGTGTTCCATCAATTTAAGCAAGGAAATCTGCTGCAAGGAACCTGAAATTTAAGCAAGGAAATTTGAAGCAAATCGTTTGATGTTTTAAAAATATTCCATACAAACTTTCATCCCGTTTCCCGGGAAAACCTATTAATTTTCCGGGATAAAAAGTATCCTTAAATATGACCCGGAGTATTAGTAATAACTTTACCAATTTTCATCGAAATCCGTTCAAGAGTTTTCATGTGATGCCCGGACAGACAAACAGACAGACAGACAAACACAATAATTCAAAAAAATATATTTTTGTGCTCTAACACGTTATTGAAGTGCCCCCTAATCGATTTTTTTTTAAATATTCAATGTACAGAAAATTTACTCTTTGAGTTTTATTATAGTATAGATTGAAATGAATGACTAGTTAAAATGAATGACTAGACATGAATATGTATGACGGACAAGTATTTAAAAAAAAACTGGGCGCCGCCGGCGGTGGGTCAAGACACACAATGGTGATCAGGGACTCACTAGGAGGACCTAATTCTAGTGCCTAGTTTTGTGGTTAAAATAGCACATAACCAATAAGGTCAAAAAACCTCTTGCACCGTAAAATATTGATAAAACTTTTAAATTTCATTCCACTATCTATAAAGTTCGAACTCTAAAGAAAAAGCTGTTACTCTCAGACTAAATCCCAAGCCTATTAAAACTTCGCGAATTGATGACTATTCCACTTCAAACTACTAGTTAATATTTAACTACACTTATCCCAAGATAATAAATTAAATGGAAATCTAATAAATCATTTCACTACTAACTTTAGTTTTAGGCTAAATTATTAAATTATTAGAAATTGTTTATATTCCACTCTCATCCATTCCTCGTCTACTTAATATTAGGATATACTCGAAAGAAAATTTATCTGTATGTAAATCTACTGAAGGCTTTTTACTTTTAGTCTTATGGTTAAAATGAATACATTTATAAAAACAAGCTTGTATGCTAACAAACTAACGAACAAAGAAAGTTAAAAGCTTGTATAAAGCATAATTTTTTTAATTAAATCTTTTTCTATTTCTATAATGTACTTGTCGGCGAGCGACCTCTTTGGTCCTACAACGATCGGCCGATGCAGATACAAGAAGTCATGAAGAAAAACTAAATATTTAGAATATGTCAATCTATTTGGAACATATGAAGGAGATTCTAGGGGATTCGATTATTGATCGTGGATTAGTCAATGATCTTATATTAAAAGAGGGATCATTGGGATTAGTAGATATTGTTATTGATGTGAATGTTAGGAAAACTGGAAATATATCATGTACAAACACGGACCTGAAAATAAAGACGGACGTAACCTCGTCTATTCGAGAATGAAGCATAACAATGGCCGCCCGCTTAGCATGTGTGCGTAATTTTTGATTCGCGATTGATGCAATATGGTATCAATGTGTGGGTGTGTGTATTAGTACGAATAGAAAGTTGGTATTACTATGGGTGCTTCACTGAATTTGTTGTTGGGATTGCGTCCGTCTGTTTTGTAGGTCCATGGGTACAAAGTAACATATTAATAAATATTTTTAAAATTATTGAATAACAAATATCATAGAATCCCACTTCTGCTTCATACTAATAATAAGATATCGGGTTGAACAGGAAGAATAATTCGAGATCAACACTGGACGAGTTTCCTTACAAGATATCATTTAAAAGTTAAACACCCAAACGGAATTCTCTTGAAACTAATAGAATTTCTTATTATTTGTAACTTAAATATTTGTTACTCGAAAGTTCAAACCTTGTTTGACAAAGACGATGCTATAATTTGGTTCGGAACAGAATCGGTAACTATATTTCTACTGTAACGAGATTTCTGTGTAAAGATTTTGAAATAATTCAAAGCTGTAAGGGATGTATCGTGGCATCTAGATCACACTACTTACGATCTGCTTAACGAACGAGGTTCTTGGTCTAACAGATCAAGGTATCGGTGTCCAAATCAATTTTTTTTTAATACTTGGACCCTATATTTTTACCTATTAGATGCAGTAGCCCCCTTCTCTTAAAAAATACAAAGGTAACTGAGCAAACATATTATGTGTATCTTATTCTATGCTGGAAGAAGATTTTAATTCTATTTGACACTGTAACAAATATTCCCGACAATTTCTAGACTACTTCCTAATAAAGCCTTATTTGTGGCAATTACAGAGAGGCCACTGAGAAATCACTAAGATCTGAAATCTGAGAACAATTTATCTGAATTTAATATTTGTCTTTACAAACCAAGAAACTGAGTTCAAAACATGATTTTCATGAATACATATTAATAGTATATTACATCAATGGCTTAGACACATTAACGGCGAATTTCAGGAAATATTTCTCTCTCTAATTAAGAATTCCTAGACAGTAACATACCAATTTGGATAAGAATGGTGAATGAATGAATGAATGAATGAATATTTATTCGCAAAAATTGTGGTTACATAGAGGTCTTAATTTTGGATTTAGTGCAGTTCACAACGTACCATGTTGATGGTGTGCTTTATATTTAGTAAAATGTACTTACATAATATTTAAATAACTTAAAATTAATGTCATTATCATGCTATTATTATTATTACCGTTATATACATATATATATCATTATTATTATTATTAAGTTACATAACATTATATTACATTGTTTTTTTGGTGGTGAATAAAATCCAAGTTTCGGAAGTTTTTATGCCATCCGAAGGCCTGAGTCGTGGCTCAACAACTGTTATCTTACAGTAACAACCAGAAACTATAACTCAACTAGCCTTTAAAACATGCTAGTGCTAAAATCATTTCCACGAGATTTAACGCTCCTGCAGTTACCAAACTCAGTCCATCACTTGGAACTGACTTAGAAATCGACTCAAGTGAACACTTCACATCAATCATTTAAGAACTTTGCTCATGACTGAACTTACCTCGTCTTTTTCTATACACAACACATACTAAATACTTGTATGATAATGTACACAATATATTTATTTTTAAGTGTATTGTGTACCTCCGAGTATTATTGCATGGGTTGTATTCACAGCTAAGCGAGTAAAATGCAAATTGCTGTAATTATGCTTGTCCGTGCTGCTGGGAATTAAAAACCTTTGCAAGTTTGAGAATGTTATAAATGTTTCGTAATTCTGATAAAAATAAAAAATATATCCACATCCTTTAGATCATTAACATTTTCCCATGAGGTTTACGCGAAACATTTTCTATGGCTCTCCGTGTGCCGGCGGACCACTCGTACTACACGCGTAGTTTATTTGCTTTGAGATACAAGCGAGAGTCCCTTGCTTCATCGTTTGAGTGAAGCGATCATTTTGATTAAACTGTCTGAGAAGTAAACTAATAATAGTCAATCGTCACCTAAATGTTCCGTCATAATTATGTATGTGGCGACATATCAGTTGCATATATACAAATGCTCCGACAAGATCAGTCGGTGCTCGGCCGCCTCCCAGGCAACACACCTCACCTGGCGGGAGATCTCCCTTTGCCAAATGTATTTTTTTTAATACGAGTAACCGCCCTCGCTTTGCTTCGGTTTTCTTATTTTTTACACCTTGGGTTATATTATTGGAAGTTTTGTTAAGGATCCCTAATTTTTTTGAAAATGTAATATAGCCTATGTTACTCGGAGATAGTGTAGCTTTCCAAAAGTGAAAGAATTTTTCAAATCGGTTCAGTAGTTTCGGAGCCTATTCAATGCAAACAAAAAATCAAATCTTTCCTCTTTATATATTAGTATAGAAAACATCGTTATAATTGAATATTTTTGTAGCATGACGATGACTTGATATTGTACTGCTGTAGCAGTACTACTGCTGCAATGTGCGTGTGTGCGAGTGGTCACTATTATTACTATTATTTATTTACTAGCGCTCTGCCCGCGGCTTTGCTCGCATTTTCCGGGATCGTAAGTACCCCATATGTTATTTCAGATCATGGCCTACCTGTGCGTTAAATTTCATGAAAATCCGTTCAGTTGGTTTTGCGTCAAAGAGTAACAAACATCCGACGGATGGACAAGACGAAACAATAAGGGCTGCCTTTTGATTAAGGAACCCTAAAAACTATTTAATAGTTGCATTTACAGTCCGTTTCACTATCAAACAAAACAAATCAAACTTTTGTACAATGCCATTTAGCTTATTTTTAACCGACTTCAAAAAAGGAGGAGGTATTCAATTTGACTGTATTTTTAGGGTTCCGTAGCCGAATGGCAAAAAACGGAACCCTTATAGATTCGTCATGTCTGTCTGTCTGTCTGTCTGTCTGTCCGTCCGTATGTCACAGCCACTTTTTTCCGAAACTATAAGAGCTAAACTGATGAAACTTGGTAAGTAGATGTATTCTGTGAACCGCATTAAGATTTTCACACAAAAATAGAAAATAACAATAAATTTTGGGGGTTCCCCATACTTAGAACTGAAACTCAAAAATGTTTTTTTCATCAAACCCATACGTGTGGGGTATCTATGGATAGGTCTTCAAAAATGATATTGAGGTTTCTAATATCATTTTTTTCTAAACTGAATAGTTTGCGCGAGAGACACTTCCAAAGTGGTAAAATTTGTGTCCCCCCCCCCCTGTAACTTCTAAAATAAGAGAATGATAAAACTAAAAAAAAATATATGATGTACATTACCATGCAAACTTTCAACGAAAATTGGTTTGAATGAGATCTAGTTAGTAGTTTTTTTTTAATACGTCATAAATCGTAAACCGCAAAAAACATTGATCAAAGTTACAACGAACTACAAGAACTTTTATATTGTTACTTGCTGCTACGGAACCCTTCATGGGTGAGTCCGACTCGCACTTGGCCGCTTTTTTATGTTTGTTACCTCAGAACTTTCGACTGGATAAACCGATTTTGACGATTTTTTTTTCAATCGAAAGCTGGTGCTTGTCATGTAGTCCCACTTAAATTTGAGCTAGATCTGACGAGTAGTTTTTGAGCTATTTTTTTCTTGGTAAAATTCAGATTATTAGTAAGTAAATCGTTTGTAGCTTACAGCTTTACTCTCGTGGTCCGACACTCCAGTGAAATTACCTTTGTATAGAAATATAAAAGCGGGAATATACAGATTGGATGTAACATCAGGTGTTTTTTAGTTGGAAATGAACAATTATGCAAAGTTGGAAAAGTAGAACGAGTAATACCACTGCTTGCTTTTAGTCACGATCGCTTTTGCGTCATTATTAGATTTAACTTTTGAGTGTCTCTTTTTTATCTAAACGTGTTGAAGTGCTCATAGACCGACTCTTTCGCCCCAACTCAGAGTCATTAACGGTTACAGGCAGTCCTCGTACTTACGGCATGTTAGGTTCTCGAAATACGCGACGTAAATCGAAACGACGTAAGTCGAGACATATTTTTTCATATTATGTTTACATGTATAACTCAAGAGTTAGGATCCACACGGACTCGAAGTTAAAAAAAAAACTGAATTTATAACAAAGGATATACAATATACATACTTTATTATCAAAAGTAAGTTCTTAAAATAATTATATTATTATATGCACTTATGAAATAGCTAGTTATTTTTCCTATGCCGGAAATCGAAACAAATGACGTATGTTTGAGGAATAGTGTCAAAACATTGTTGGACGTAACTTGAAACGACCTAAATCGAAACGACGTAAGTCGAGGACTGCCTGTACTTAAATCGCTCTTTAGTACAGAATTTGTATGGAGATTCTTTACTAAGGAGCGATTAAAGTAACCATTAGTGACTCTCGAGTTAGGGCGTTTGTGTTTTCTATACTAAAAAATTGATATGAATATTCCACTTGTAGCAATAGTATTTAGTGGTAGCATGTTTATTTTTAATCGACTTCAAAAAAGAAGAAGGTATTCAATTCGACTGTATTTTTTTTATGTTTGTTACCTCAGATCTTTCGACTGGGTGAACCGAATTTGATGGTTCTTAATCGAAAGCTGGTGCTTGTCATATGGTCCCAGCTAAATTCGAGATCTGACGAGTAGTTTTAGAGTTATCCCTAACTCTGAAATCGGTTTTTAGGGTTCCGTAGCCGAATGGCAAAAAACGGAACCCTTATGGATTCGTCATGTCTGTCTGTCTGTCTGTCTGTCTGTCTGTCTGTCTGTCCGTCTGTCCGTCCGTATGTCACAGCAACTTTTTTCCGAAACTATAAGAGCTATACCATTGAAACTTGGTAAGTAGATGTATTCTGTAAACCGCATTAAAATTTTCACACAAAAATAGAAAAAAAACAATAAATTTTGGGGGTTCCCCATACTTAGAACTGAAACTCAAAAATGTTTTTTTCATCAAACCCATACGTGTGGGGTATCTATGGATAGGTCTTCGAAAATGATATTGAGGTTTTTAATATCATTTTTTTCTAAACTGAATAGTTTGCGCGAGAGACACTTCCAAAGTGGTAAAATGTGTGTCCCCCCCCCCCTGTAACTTCTAAAATAAGGGAATGATAAAACTAAAAAAAATACATGATGTACACTACTAAGCAAACTTCCAACGAAAATTGGTTTGAATGAGTTCTAGTAAGTAGTTTTTTCTTAATACGCCATAAATCGTAAACCGCAAAAAACATTGATCAAAGTTACAACGAACTACAAGAACTTTTATATTTTGTTACTCGCTGCTACGGAACCCTTCATGGGCGAGTCCGACTCGCACTTGGCCGCTTTTTTGTCAAGAATTATGAAAGTAGGAGTACTGGTCGTGGCACCCAAGAAGTACCAGACCTGTTGAAGGTTGCTGTCTGTGTGCTCTGAACCACCCAGTGTATTCCTGATGATACCAATTCGTTAGAGTTTAGTAATGCTTACGCTTTGTAAAATCAAATTACGAGTACTTCACATTTTGCAAAATTTTCGGCTATTGTCGGTAAAAATAAAATATTAAATTGTATTCAGGAAAATTCAGGTTGGATTGCGTCATCTATTTTCACCTTGTTGTTTTATTTTAGCAAAAATTTTCAGTTACACGTCAAAATTTCAGATAAAATTTTACGTGCCTATCAGAAACAGCTCATATTTTGTATAAAAAATTAATTAAACTTTCAGATTGACTGAAAAAAATCATTTATTTATTCACCTTTCAACTTGAATAAAAGAGAATTTTGGAATAGATTTCACAAACCCAAATTTATTCGACGAAAACACTTCATAAATGCCAACTGTCATATGGCTCTTGATAAGAATCATGTGAGTTTTCGTAACGTTCGTTCGTTCGAACGTTCAATTGCCTGTTCTTACGCTCTTCATCGTCGGCGCGTTAATGACACATCTACCTACCTCTTTTTTACATTATAATATCATTGATCCTCACACATCCAATAGATATCTAGTTATCCGTGTTGTTGGTGCTTTCGATCTATATGTAGATGTAAGCGGATCCAAATTGCGCTGCGGAGTCCCATGGGAAGAATTAACGTCGCAGTTATATTGAAACTGATTTTATTGTATAGCTTTTCTGGTCTCTCATCAGTTTGAATTTTTACTGTTGCTGTATTGATAACAAGGTTGGAATTTGAGTACAGTTTGCCAATGTGCACTTGACCAGAGTGCCTACATTCTAATTGTTACAGAAGACGTGAGTTTGGAAATAAATACTACATTAATATCGCGTCTGATTTCATGTTAACATCGTCATTTATTACGAATTAAAACTTTAAAGAATCCCTTATGGAATTCAGTAATAGCAGACTGAGAAGCGGAACGTCAATTGATACTCAGTACTTAGTGTATTTTGGTGTCCACTGCTTTGATTTCCATCAAACAAAGCTAAGAATAATCTCAACATACAAGGCGTTTGAAGAAAAGCAAACCCTCAAATCGGTTCATTCATTTAAGATCTAAAGATCCAGCAACAGACTCACACAGATACACAAACACTTCCAATTTAATTAGGTTAGGTTAGTTTAGGTAACGTATATAACACCTGTATTTTGTGTCAGGAGACTCGGGAGTTATAACCATCGCGTTGCCCGTCTCTCTTCCATCCATCCATCCATCCATCAGCCTTTGTAGGTCCACTCCTGGACATAGGCCTCCCCTAACTTGCGCCACTCCTACCGGTCCTGAGCCTTCTGAATCCAGCGGATGCCCGCTGTCTTCTTCAGGTCGTCGGTCCACCTGGTCGGGGGGCGTCCTATGCTCCTTTTTTCTTTCCTACGACGTCTTTCGTACTTTAAATCAAAATTAAATAAAACTTTAAAGTTCTTATTGCAATTTGAACATAATTCAAAAGAAAATGCTATTTATATTCATTCAGTTCTATTTATTAAATTCCCAACGATATTAAAACAGTACGTCAGTTTCAGCGCGCCTACAGAGATAAACCTACAAGGATATTCCAATGGCAGCATTCTGTCTATATGCCAGACGCCAATTATGCACCGCACTGAATTCCCGGTAGGTAAATGAATGTAGCAGGCCACTTGGAATGCCATTTACATGCAGAAGTATTCAATTTTAGTTGAAGTTTTGGCTGTGTTATAATAGTTGTTGAGTAACAAAAAATATATTTTTAAAAGCATATTTTTTGAAGTCATTCAGATACACGAAGCGTCTGGTTATGAACTAGCGATAATTTAATTTCATAAAATACTAGATGTTACCCGTGACTTCGTCCGCGTGGTATTTTATATTTTTAAATTTTTCATTGATACTATTTTTTCTAACGCTATTTTTTCTAAAATAAAAGTAGCCTAAGTTACTCCTTGTTACATCACTAACATCAGCTATCTGCCGGTGAAAGTCCCGTCAAAATTGGTCCAGCCATATCGGAGATTAGCCGAAACAAACAGACAGACAGACAAAAATTGTAAAAAAATTGTTTTGGTATAAGTACCGTGTATACATCCAAATGCACTTAGTAAAAAGAGGTTATTTTAATATTACAAACAGACACTCCAATTTTATTTATTTGTAGTATTAATATAGATTAGTAATTCTATCACGATATTTATTAAAATTTAGCTAAAACATGCAAAAACATCAACGTCGAAAATTATAAGCGTTTCATTTTTGTGATTTGGCTATTGGCTATGGAACTTAACTAAAAATCTCTTTATTAAACATTACTTTAAGATAACGTATCTTGACCACTGAGTTACTAAAATACAATATGAGTTAAACGAAAACAGTGTTTTTATAAGAATTGAGCGGAAATTCCGAGTATTTTCTACATTCATTGAAAAGGTTTCCATTATTTTCGTTAGGCTTCATTGTATAATTGCTCCCCATTCAGTCGAACTGTGGATCATTTCTGGTATTTCAATATTAATCATCTTGGTTGAATGTTATATTTTATTATTCATTGATTTTTAATGAGAAATTATTATCATTATACATTTTTATGTGAATGCTTTTGTTAAAACATTAAAATCTACTAGAGTACTTATACACTTATCTTTACATAATGGAAAACATAAACCGCTAGAAGAGAACAATAAAATTATTTAAGGTGAAGAGATGTGTAATACGAATTAATAAAAAAAGAATCAGTCAGACGCTGTTATTACTGTCTATATTCTTACATAGACAACAAAATGTTAGCGGTGACTGACAAAAAACAACTCTGAATCAGATAGTCTGGAAAACCTGTAAGAAAATATTCTTAAATATTAATCATAAGGGGGTAAGTAACATTGGGAACAAAATTTTTTTAAAGTATTAAAATTCTATTTCCGCGGTCGAAGATACAAGATTCTATATATATGTATTATACTCAGATTATTTGTATTAATGTGCATTGAAATAAGTATAGGAATTCTTCTTTCTAAATCTTGTAATCTTCTAATCTATTTAATCTCATTATTAGTAAAACTATTTATTGAAAGAAAATAAAAATATACCTAATTATTTTCTGACCATCTATTCAATCTAATAAGTTTAAACGATTGAACATTGAAACCTCTCTCGTTTTAAATATTTACCATGGACAATCGTGGATTTATACTGCGACTTCCGACTTAAAAGGAGAACGTATAATAATTGAGAGTCGAAAGGTATTTTTGGATCTAGTTAATTAGGGGCGGCCTCTTTTGAATATTTGCTACGTACGAGAGGTACTCGTAACTGTTCAACATATTCTCTCTCTCTCTCGTATTGCCCTTGTATTGTGCCAGTCTGATTAATTGCCAAAGTTATTGGGTCGATTGTGTATGGGGAAAATATTGATAAGTGTTTACAGTATAAATAAGTATATTATAATTATTTTTGAAAATTCATAAAAAAAATATGGACTTCACACAATCCAGAAATGATTTAAAGATTGGGAAAAAAATTAACATGGTAATTAAGTTGGTTACATAGAACTTACTCGTTCAACATGTTAATCAAAACCACACTAAATAAAAAAATTCATACACTAAAAATATTTCACGCTACATGTGAATAATAATCTAAATTTTACTAACAAAAAATGACCGACTTCAAAATTACTCAAAAACTACTTGTCAAATCTCGTTCAAATTTATGTGGGACCACATGACGAGCACCTGCTTTCGATTAAAAAAAGAATCATCGAAATCGGTTCGCGTGATATTGAGTTATTCGTCCATTTGTCGCGCACATACTTAATGCGAATTTAAGACTTATATGGTTTTCTCATGGATGCCATTGTCAGATCTCAATAAAATTTGAGTGGGACCACATGACAAGCACCAGCTTTCGTTTAAAAAAACAATCATCAAAATCGGTTCACCCAGTCGAAAGTTCTGAGGTAACAAACATAAAAAAAATACAGTCGAATTGAGAACCTCCTCCTTTTTTGAAGTCGGTTAAAAATATGCTCATACCATTGAAGTATACGCTAGTGATAATAGTTCAATGGCTCATACCTACATTGTATCATACTTGTAGGAAAAGTTCACGCGTGAGCCAAATTCAGCGGTGTAGGTATTATCCGTAAAAATTTGTTACTGTAACTTTATTAGCAGATAAACATGGAATTCCTAAAACATAACCCACCATTAACGTAATGGTTTTAGCTGCCCAATAAACGTCCTTTCGTAAAGTGGATTTAAATTAGATTCCCTGAGCGCATTCACACAATTATCAGTGCCTATTGCGAGACAACTAGAGACCCCACATCTGCAGTGTGCTAATTAGTAGCGCACAGGCTTACCGAGAGCCCACTGGGGTAATGTGTGCCTCACTGGGGTAATATGGGGCATAAAATACCCTTATCATTTTGTAAGCAACGCAGATAACTGTATGTCTTTTCTTGTCATCAACGTTTTCATCGTACAATCTCGCTATTTATTTTAATGAAGTTTTTTTTAGAAACGCACGCATATTCCTAATAAAAAATACTTACAGAACGAGAATAAAGGGCTATTAAAGACTGGGGCGATCTGTGGGGACGATGTATTCAAAAATTACCATTTTCAAAGTTATATCCTTCCAATATCCCCAAGAAAGCTTAGCAACCCTTGATCATGAGTCAGCTGCCAAACGACTTGTCGTGTTCTGGCTAGAGGCTTGAGAGCTAGTTCGTTATTTCTTTCTTTTTCTTGTTGTTCTTTCTTGCTTGGCCGGCAACGCATTAGTGATGCCATGATGTTGCTGATGTCCATGGGCGACGATAGCCACAAACCATCAGGTGGATCGTCAGCTCGTTTGCCGGCTTTTTCTATAAACAAAACTGTGAATAATTCATAATCTTTGTCATTATTTTACCTACTACCTTATCCAGATAATTATGTATAGATCTAAATGGCCTTTATCAACCATTGACTTATATTATATGGACGCGCTGTTTCTAAGGAATTTCGTGTCACGCTTTCGTGCCACAGAGAACTCAATCACAGAGTCACTATGCGCCCAATGTTGCCAACACCCTACTCCGAAAGAGATCATGGATACATTACTATAACTGGACATATACCATGGATATATTACTCTGTCTGGATTACTTTGTAGAGGTACCTGAGGATTAATTACGTCATAACGGAATGACCATTGTGTTCATCCATTCATTGTGTTATCTGTAATCCCAGGATATCATTCAGCTGTGTTAAATTTTTTTTATAAGTGTTGTGCACTTAAAATAAAAGAAATGTACCGTAATAAATTACATTGTTTCATTTCATTATCACATTCAACATCCGTTTTCATGACGTAAGGACAATTTTGAAGAAATTATAATAAAATGTGTTAATACAATAATATATTTTTTTACCACCAGAAAAATTATTAGAAAACATTTGGAAAATAGGACATAACACCCCACAATTATGAAGGATAATCTCAATCCGGTCTGCGATTGGTCAAATAGTCATTCCGTTGTGACGTCATCTGTCTTCAAGTACCTCGAAGTTATGTATCCTGTTAAAAGTTATAATTATATCCATGGCGACAATCATACGATTTATGCCTTTTTCCAGTTCATCTCGGAGTGACTACTATATTTTTTTTTAACATCGTAAGTAAACATTAATAATTTAAATATGTATTTGTATGCATTGTTAGAAAATTATGTACGAGTATAATAGGTTCATGATATAATTATTATAGGTTCATAGATTTATCAATAGATGGCGCACATTATAATTACCTTTGTCCCGATATTTCTACATTTATAATTTTGTATGTTATTATGTAAAGGGCTTCCAACATTTTTGTATGGAGCCTGGCATACCTACAAGTCCGCCATTTTGAAAAAACTTCGATTCGGCGGCCAGTGATAAAACATGTGTCAATCGATTGACTAAATGATTGTGATCAAAAAGTATTCAGTGATAAAATGTCGTAAGTGGTATACTTTCTGAGATATTTGAGTTCAAAACCGTAGGAAAATAAAGCAAAAAACATCGTTTCGGCCGATATTGATAAAACATGTGTCAGTCGATAGTCTAAGTGATTACGATCAAAAAGTATTCAGTGATAAAATGTCGTAAGTGATATGGTTTCTGGGATATTTGAGTTCAAAACCGTACAAAAATTAAACATTTGTAATTAATTATCTTTTTATTTCTAGTGTATCTGTAACTGTATCAGTGTTATGCCAGATAAGAAATATTATGAATATTTAGAATAATTACTATATACATATAAAATAACAATATACATAAACAAAATTAAATAAATACAGTTTTATTCAGATTTACATATAAACATCTTATATATTAAGTAAATAAATATTTATAAATACATCTGGTTGAAGACCACGGGCGACAACATTCTAATTGCTTCAGGTAGTGCTGCCGGACTTCTTGAAGGAGCTTTTGGTAGTCTATGATTTTTTGATGTCTACAAGCAAGGAGTTCCAGAACAGTATGAACTGTATTGTGAAGGAATTCCCGAAATAAGCAGTGCTATAGGTTTCCTTTAAATAAACAGGAGAAGACACATTATTCAAAATGGCATAAAATGTTGAGAGAATTCTGAAGTTTCGCCTGTATCAAATGGATAGCCATTTAAGTTAGGAATGGAACTGGGAAATGTGGTCATACTTACGTAAGCCGAAGATATATCTAATACAGTTATTAAGAAGGCGCTCCAATTTATTCAGAAGTTCCTCTGACAAATCTGTACAACACACATCAGCATAATCAAGGTGAGGGATGACCAGAGTGTTTATGGCGTATTTATGGTTAAGTTTTTATGGCGAAACAGCAATTGAAGTGTACCGGTCACTTTTTTCCTTACCTCAGTTACGTTATGTATTATAAAAATTAAACAAATTCGTCAAACAAACAACTTAAGGGTAGAGATAAAATCGCGGGATGGTACTGCTCATGCATAGTGGGAAAAAGAACCTTGTCATGTTGTTCCCATATACGAGTAATGTGTGTTATATGGTTCTTGGCATGGGCTTGACATCAGGAAACATTGCCTTTATCACCAGCGGAATTTTTAGATTCAGTGATTGTCAGACATGATATAGAAAACTAAGCCAATAGTGAATTTTAACTTTTGGTTTAGAGTAATTGCGAAAGCTGTAGCCGCTGGTGGCAAATAAATTATTTATAAAACAACCTAGTAGTTTGCTTTTGCTTTGCTTTTTTTTAATTGAAATCTACCCGTTATTAATAAATCAAGTACCTATGCAGCACATACACATATGACATAATATACTTATTTTTCATTACTGACCCAATAAATTCAAAATAAGTAAATGATAATTTTTAATGCATTATTTTTGTACGGTTTTGAACTCAAATATCTCAGGAATTATATCACTTACAACATTTCATCACTGAATACTTTTTAATCGTAATCATTTAGCCTATCGATTGACATATGTTTCATCAATGTCCGCCGTAACGAAGTTTTTTTGCTTTATATTTCTACAGTTTTGAACTCACTTATCTCAGAAATTATATCACTTACAACATTTCATCACTGAATACCTTTTAATCGTAATTATTTAGCCTATCGAATGACATATGATTTATCAATGTCCGCCGAAACGAAGTTTTTTGCTTTATTTTTCTACAGTTTTGAACTCACTTATCTCAGAAAGTATATCACTTACGACATTTCATCACTGAATACTTTTTGATCATAATCATTTAGTCTATCGATTGACACATGTTTCATCACTGGCCGCCGAATCGAGTTTTTTTCAAAATGGCGGACTTGTAGGTGTGCCAATTAGGTACGATGCCCTTTATATTATAACTAGCTGCCCGGACAGACTTCGTTCTATCAAAAAAAAATTGCAATTAAATAATATTGCGACTATACATTGAGATGTAAGCTATCCTATCTTTCAAGTTGGATCAAACTGCACACGGTGTGCAAAGGGCAATGAACCTAGTTGGCATACCTACAAGTCCGCAATTTTGAAAAAACCTCGATTCGGCGGCCAGTGATGTAAAGTATATCAATCGATAGAATAAATGATTATGATCAAAAAGTATTCAGTGATGAAATGTCGTAAGTGGTATACTTTCTGAGATATTTGAGTTCAAACCCGTAGAAAAATGAAGTAAAAAAACTTTTTTTCGGCGGATATTGATAAAACATGTGTCAATCGATAGACTAAGTAATTACGATCAAAAAGTATTCAGTGATAAAATGTCGTAAGTGATATACTTTCTGAGATATTTGAGTTCAAACCCGTAGAAAAATAAAACATTGGTAATTGTCTTTTTTATTTATTAGTGGATCAACACTATAACTATATACATATAAAATATCACAATATCATTAACAAAACTAAATAAATACATATTTATTCATATTTACATATATACATATTATATTATATATTAAGTACATAAATATTTATAACTACGTATATAACATGTGGTTGAAGACCACGGGCGAGGACATTTTAATTGCTTCAGGTAGTGCTGCCGGACGTGATTCTTGAAGGAACTTTTGGTAGTTTTTTGATGTCTACAAGCAAGGAGTTCCAGAACAGTATTGCAAAGGAATTCCCGAAATAAGCAGTGCTATGGGTTTCCTTTAAATAAACAGGAGAAGACACGTTATTCAAAATAGCATAAAATGTTGAGAGAATTCTGAAGTTTCACCTGTGTCGAATTGGTAGCCATTTAAGTTAGGAATCAAACTGGGAAATGTGGTCATACTTACGTAAGCTGAAGATAGGTATATCGAAGTTTTTTTACTTTATTTTCCTACAGTTTTGAAATCAAATATCTCAGAAAGTATATAACTTACGACATTGTATCACTTAATACTTTTTGATCGTAATCACTTAGTCTATCGATTGACACATATTTTATCAATATCCGCCGAAACAAAGTTTTTTACTTTATTTTTCTACGGGTTTGAACTCAAATATCTCAGAAAGTATACCACTTACGAGATTTCATCACTGTAAAATTTTGATCGTAATCATTTACTCTATCGATTGACACATGTTTCATCACTGGCCGCCGAATCGAGGTTTTTTCAAAATGGCGGACTTGTAGGTATGCCAGGTTCCATACAAAAATGTTGGAAGCCCTTTGATTAAAATCGGTTAAGTAGTTTAGGAGTCTATCGCGGACAAACAACGTGACATGTAATTTATATATATAAAGATAAGAAGATTTTATTTTAATTTATAGTTTTACTTATTACTTTTCTTTCAATTTCGTTTTGTAGACCGCCATCTAAAACTAATTAAAGTTTTAGTACCTACATTAAATGAATCGTACTATTTTTTTTCTGGAGCCATCTTAGGAAATACGACTTTTATTTACCCACCGTACGATCTCTCACTCCGCGACGTCTGGCAACCCTGTTCCGTAGTGATTAAGTACTCTGTGTTCGTTCTGTCAAGTTTGGTTCAAGATGTCGGTATTAAATATTTGACACTAAATAATTTTTAAGACTGTAAATAAAAATATAGTTACTTACCAATTATGATTAAATAAAGTGAAATAAAGTTCAAACGTAAATAATGAGAACGTTTTAACTGTGCTCAATAAACAATAATACGTTATTAAGTGTTTTTGAACAGTCGGAGTTTTTCTAACGTGACATTTACTTGTGTAGCTTGCTCGCAGCCGACTAAAGTGACCTAAACTGAGTTGGCCCCAGTTGGGGTCAACACAGGTGAACAAAATGTAAGTACTGAACAGCCTGTCTATATAATTTAAGTCAATGTTATCAACGAAGCGAATCATTCTACGTCCATAAACCCAGAATGCGCATAGTAATCGTGTCATACGGATTTGGTTTGCGCGTCGGATCGTTTAAGGGCTACTGACACGTAAACTGGATCCAAATCTGAATGCCTATGGGTATTACTGTATTACTGCGGCTAACGGCTGGACATTTGGATCCGAAGTTCCGTCTATACAGCTGTGGCATTGTAATCAGAATATTGCTTGGTTCCATCCAATGACTAAGTTAATTTATAAATTAATCCCAATGTTAAATTTTAAGTAATAAACTAATAGCAAACGAGTATAAATTTAAAAATTAAAAAATACCGCTTGCTGTCAAGAAACCTATTATGATATACCTTTTTGAAATCATTATGGTGAGCTCCTTAATTTGACACCCATATTAAATTATTCGATTTATTTATATTTCTTGATACTTCAAACAATGGCATCTCACAGTCACCATATTTGTTTTTTTTTAATTTCACTTATCTAAGAACACTTGAGTTATCAAGACGAATCTAACGATATGTTAACTATATAAATCCGTTCAGCGGTTAGAAAGGTACGAGGTAATAAAGAATATTACACACATACAAACATACATACATAAAAGATACACGCGAAAAACATAACCTTACCTTGGCAGTCGGGTAAAAAGATAAGATCAATAATTGATACACAAAGCAGAAGATTGTTCTTAACTGTGTTCTAATCTTATTGTAATAAACATTGTTTAGATAGATATGAAAATAAAACATGTTGCAGAACAACGTCTGCTTGGTTTTTTTTTTTAATATAGATGAAAACCATCTCGATTACGTCAGCTTTTAGGGAAAAAAAACGCATCATAATCGGTCCATTCGTTAAGACCAGTTTTTTTTTTTTTTTTACTTACATTAAGCCAATGCTTGACCATAATCCCACCTGATGGTAAGTGGAGATGTGGTCTAGGATGGTGAGCGCACTAACTTAATAAAAGCCTATTCACTCTTTTCTTGAATACATCCACGTCATTAATACGTCCAGTTAAGATTAAAATATACCGATACCAGTTTCAAAAAACCTGTATGTTGTATAACAGTGTTTTTTCTTTCTGTTTCTTACATTTTTCTGCACATTGCACAAGCCTTAGAATTTTCAAAGAAACTGTAAATTTTAATTTTTAGAAACTGCCAGAACTTATTTTGTTAGTGAAAAAACTTTTTCAAATCTCTACCTTTCCATCGCCGTTAATGAAAACCTAGAGTACACTTCGTCACTAAACTCTTGGTTTAATTACTGAGTACGACAGAACCGAGTACAATTTATAAATTCATACTAAGTACCCTTTTGATATAAACATGGAGGAAGTATTTTGTTTTAGGTTCATCTTAATTTATTCATGAGAAACATTGAGAACATGCAAGTTTCGGAAACAGGATAACTTTTATCGTGAAGTTAAATACAGGGTTTTCTCAAATATGGTTTTATGAAAATTATAATTATATTGTTTCACGAGAAACGCTTGATTTGTTTGGCACAATGGTTAGCTGGGAGAGAATATATTAAGCATTAAGCTTGCCATTTGAACGCTAATATTTGATTGTGGTCAATAAAGATGAAATAAACACGGACCTGAAAAAAGACGGACGTAACCTCGTGTAATCGAGAGTGAAGCATAGCAATGGCCGCCCGCTTACCATGTATGCGTAATTTTTGATTCGCGATTGAAGCAGTGAAGTGTCAATGTGTGGGTGTATGTACTTGTACGAATAGAGAGTTGGTATTACTATGGGTGCTTCACTGAATTTGTTGTTAGGATTACGCCCATCTTTTTTTTAGTTCCATGGAAATAAATAAATTGATTAAAAAACCATTAGCAATTTGTACGGGTGCGGTTTCTGATTGTTTAAGCAAGCATTATCTGGTAGGTGTGTGACGTCTTCCATGTTCCCGGTGACCAAGTTCATGTTTTGCATCTTTAATTTTTCACCTTGTATATTACATTTATTTTTATTTACATGCTACACACGCCCCACACTAGAAATCCCTGTGTCATGGATGCTTTAGACAACACAAAGGACACACACCCAGACCGAGAACATAATTCATTCAAATTTCCGCCTCGCTGGGAATCGAACACTGAACCCTTGGTGCGGCGATCCGACATGGTAACCATAGCGACATACATTTGAAAAGGAAAACTTCCGCGGTTCAGTGACGATTACACGTTAAAGATTACAACTACGGGACCCTACACTACACCTGGTCCCACACTCTCTTGGCCGGTTTTTAACAGACAACTGCTTCATCATGTGGAGAAGTCTGTTAAAAGCGCGTAAAAAAAATTCTTAGCATCGTTACTATTAATCTGTTCGTCCAAGTTTCTTACGCCCCATCTCAGAGTCACTAACGGTTACTTAAATTACTCCTTAGTACTAAATTTGTATGGTGATTCTTTACTAAGGAGCGATTTAAATTACCGTTAGTGACTCTGAGTTGAGGCGTTAGTGACGAAACTTAGGGCGTTTAAACTACCTACCTAAAATTCCAGTAGTAACTAAAGCATTTCATTCGATATTTATTTTATTTTACTGTTAATAGTAGTATCAGAAATAACTTGCGTCATAGAGCAAATAGCAAACGTTACTTTCTGTGAATTTTGCCAACTACATATAAAAGCGGGAAAAGTGTTAGCATATTCGCCATATTCCATTTGGTCTCGCGGTGCGCACCAACATATATTTTGTTACACAGTTTTATTATTTTATGGTACCTAAACTAAGTGAGTCGAGGCTGCATATATTTTACAATTTGCTTCGCACTTCTGTGCCGCGAAACCACTCCCACACGGTGTCCCCTCAAAAATGCAGTAGTCGACTTCTGTAGGGTAACCACGCGACTCTCTCTATCACTCGTCTCTTTAAATACCTTCACAATATGTCGATTGAAGTTTATCACTATTCTATATTATACGCGAGATCTTTCGTTTTTTTGAAGTTATACTTCTTATGCAACTTCCAACGAGGTTGCGTTAAACGTTTGCGCTGCACTGTAGCGTTAATTGCTTGATAGATGGCGCTAGCTGCTCAATGTACTCTTCATATTATGTTAAGAGATGGCGTTAGTTACCACTGTTTTATTTTTATTTAGTACAAAAATAGTTTTTGAAAGATAATTAAAATTTATATACGTTATTAAATTAAATATTTATTTAATTACGTCAAAGAAGTATAACTTCTCACGCGCGTACAAAAGTACACGCACCCTTTTTCTATTTCATCGACAACGTGTCGGTGATGTCTTTTGATGAAACTAACATCCACGATTATCCGTTTGCTCCTTTGCCAGCTATTCACAAAAATACTATTTTATTAAACTAATAAAGATACTGCGGCCCAGCTTATAGCAAAAGGACGAACAATGGGCACCAGATTCATTCTTCAGTCTACAGGTTGATATTAAAGCCAGAGCAATATTTCATATTTAATTCTGAATTTGTTTTTGTTTTTATGAACACGAAAAGAACGAAATGAAATCCAGCTAACGTAACATTTTGAAGCAATAATTCATTCAATTTCATTATTATCAATTTCACATGGCAGCAACAGTTTCAAATCAAACCAGACGGTTCTTTAATCTTTCCCGCGATCCAAAATCTCATCATCACGTCAAATTTAACCTAACAGCTCCGACCTTTAAAAAGGCTAAGCGGCAATGCTCTTTTAATTTCAACGCAAAATTTTCTGTATTTTAATTAAATCTATTTGTGAGTCGCAAAACGTTTTAAACCGGTTTCGTCGTCAAATTTAATATTTTCAACGAAAATCTCGCTGGTCAAATTTGAACGCGCGAAATTAAAAAGCGGGATGAAATTTAATGCAAATATTGAAAAAAAGAGACGATTTCAGTGCACGAGTGTAGCGTCGGTTTAATTCGATAATACGGATTAACAGATAGCCATCTCTTTTGAATACTTAAAAAAACAGTTACAAATTAATAAAATATTGATGAACAAATATTAAGCAATGCTTGTGAGACTTCAAGCTAAAAATAATAATGACATTATTTTAATAATTAACTTGAAAAGTGCGAGTTAAACTAGCTTGGAGAGGGTTCCGTACGTTGATTATGCATTTGCACAGATTTTTTATTTTAATTATTTTTGTCCTTTTTTTAAGACCATACACTTCTTATAGGTTTTCCTGTAATAAATAACTAAAAAACTATTTTCTGTATTTTTCTCAAAATTTTAACCTCAGTAGTTATGGAGATAAGGGGGATGGTCAATTTTCGTCTTAAATTTTCGTTCTTTCTTGAATAATTTTAAATTGATAGTTTTAAAATTATTATTATGTATAATTATTATGTAGAACTATAATAGAAATATATCTGAGAATCCTACAATAAGCCCTTTCATTTGACATGAAACACGATACGGTTTGCAAAACATTTCTTTTTTTAATTTTTATTTTGTTAATTTTTTTTTCTTTATATTTTCAATTTTGGGTCACAAATTAGCACATGAGTATCAAATTTCATCTCATTTGATCCAGTAGTTTCGAAGAAAATTGACTGTGAAAGGCGGTCGCCCAGACGTACGAGTGATCCTATAAGGGTTCCGTTTTTCGCTTCTTCTATCGGAACCCTAAAACATGGTAAAACTATTTTTACATTAATATAAATTCAACGCCCAAGCATATTTAACTGAAATGTTACGTAAAGTATAAATTCATTTTGTAAGCGTTTTTTGTTCAGTACTAAGCGGATCAACACAAAAAATGAGATTTTTTATGATTTCGCTAAGCTTTTTAGGGTTCCGTAGCCAAATGGCAAAAAACGGAACCCTTATAAATTCGTCATGTCTGTCTGTCTGTCTGTCCGTCCGTATGTCACAGCCACTTTTCTCCGAAACTATAAGAACTATACTGTTGAAACTTGGTCAGTAGATGTAAACCGTAACCGCGTTAAGATTTTCACACAAAAATTGAAAAAAAAAACAATAAATTTTGGGAGTTCCCTATACATAGAACTGAAACTCAAAAATTTTTTTTTCATCAAACCCATACGTGTGGGGTATCTATAGATAGGTCTTCAAAAATGATATTGAGGTTTCTAATATATATTTTTTTTTCTAAATTGAATAGTTTGCGCGAGAGACACTTCCAAAGTGGTAAAAAGTGTGTCCCCCCCTGTAACTTCTAAAATAAGAGAATGATAAAACTAAAAAAAATATATGATGTACATTACCGTGCAAACTTCCAACGAAAATTGATTTGAACGAGATCTAGTAAGTAGTTTTTTTTTTAATACGTCATAAATGTAAACCGCAAAAAACATCGATCAAAGTTACAATGAAGTACAAGAACTTTTTTATTATGTTACTTGCTGCTATGGAACCCTTCATGGGCGAGTCCGACTCGCACTTGGCCGCTTTTAACACGTAGTATTGAAAATTTTAATGTTTTATTTAATGTATTGGTAGAGGCATATCATGTGACACTGTAACTTAAACTGATATACAGTTTTATTTGAGCACTATACCTACGTTCATTTACCACCATACACATGTAATTTTTTTGCTGCTTATTGGAGTTTGCTTAATTTTATTTAAATATTTTCAAATTGTAATTTTAACAAATAATAAAGAAACATCTCTGAGGAATTTAATGTTTTACTATATGATAACAATATGCAGCAAGTAAAATATTAAACTGAATAATTCAATTACAAAACAATCCCGTTTCTAACAGTGATCATTGTCACCGTCGAAATACAGTAGCTTTATTAAGTGACTACGAAGTTTGAGATACGGCGCCATTGCATATTCTCTCACGATGTCACCTGCGGTGTTTCAAACGAATTTCAGAGAAATTCTAAAGTAGGAACACTTGCGAGAAGCAAATGTGTCAAAATGTTTGAGACGGAGAGGGTCGGCTTAACACTTTCCCCGCACATGACTCATGGCCAATAAATTCTGTACACGTTTTCGGACATTTTACTTCCTGCTGTAAGGGGCCATCCATAAATTACGTCACACTAATTTCATGACTTTTGACCCCTCCCCCCCTCCCCCCCTTGTCACAGCTGGTCACATTTGTGAGACCACCCCTCCGTAGTGTGACGTCTCATATTATGAAATTTTACACCGAAATAAGTTTGATTTCCATTAATTGTTTTTTAATATTTACCTATACATACCAATTATTCGGTTTTGAAATGTGACGTCACGAAATTTAGGTCCCCCTCCCCCCCTCCCCCCTAACGTGTGACGTAATTTATGGATGGCCCCTAAGCTTCTTTGATGTCAAATCATGGGCTTTGTTCATTTTAGTAGAAAATTAGCCTGTTACTTTGCGGAAATCCATTGTTATTAAGTTAGTATTAGTCTACTTTGCAACAATCCGCGGTTAAAATGTATGATGGTATTAAGACACGCATGTCACCTCTTTCCCTCCCACAATGGAAACATGCACTACAATAATTAAAAGTATATACAACATACAAACCAGCACCAACACGTGTTTCGCCCCGAAACGGAGGATCATCAGGATAAGATGACTCTACGATGGTTAGTCGCAAAGTTAATACAAAAAAATGAATAAGTTACATAAAACAGCTAATTACAAGGCTCTTCAAATCAAATCAAATCATTTTTATTTGTTAAAGTACAGGTACAATAGATGTAAGTTTTATTATTTATTAGTTTAAATTTTGTGTCCCAATATACTTTGCAGATTAATGGCGTACAAATATTCGTTATTTTCATCAGATTAATAATTAATTTAAATGCGTTCCTACAGAGTTACATTAAAATTAATATTTCACACAATTAAAATTCAATATAATATAACGTTTAATATTACACATGTTATTTAAGAAAGAAAATATTATTACATTAAAAAAAAAACAACAACAATAATAACAAATATAAATCATTTATTATTCAAAAAATCATTAATATTAGAAAAACATTTTTCAATCAACCACATTTTTAATTTTTGCTTGAATGATTTTTCCGACAATTTTTTAAAGTCATTTGGAATGTTATTAAATACTTTTCCACGCATCGCATAAAATTTTTTACAGAAGAGCTTTGTTCTCGGATTAAGAGGTAAAACAATTCTGTTTTTATTTCTCGTATACCTTGGGTAAATTTCCGAAGCTTTAACAAATAGATTCTGGTTTCTTATTAAATTCTGGTCTTTTAGCATCATTAATTATATTTTTGGTCGGATAATCTCATGTCTGTGCAAAGCCTTAGTACGCCTTTGAAGCTTGATTTTTTCACAGCTCACAAGGGATTGCAAACCTGAGTATTAGATATTAATATCAACCTCCACGCGGTCCTGAGAAAAAGCATCTTGACTGGCAAAAAAGCGATCCTGAAAGGCTGGCGTTTTTTTCATTTTCAGGTAGATCTTTTTCAGGTAATCCTAAAAATAATCACATTCAAAGAAATAGTATTCGACAAAAGACCTCATAAGGTAACGCTGAATCAAAAACGAATTTTCCAAAGTGGTTGATATGACGAAATTCTGAGGTAACAAACATTAAAAAATTCAGTCAAATTGAAAACCTCCTATTTTTTGAAGTTGATAAATCCTGGCAAGAACTTCATAATTTTTTGGATCTTACAGAACGAAATCTCTGGGTTCGGTGATTCGCACTTCATCAGTTCATACTAATACAACTTAGTTACTTACGGTGAGTTAAAACATAAAAGCAACAACCCATAATTGTCCCACTGCTGGGCTCAGGGTCTCCTCTCACAGTGTGAGGGATATTAAGCCATAGTCTACCATGCTGGCCAAGTGCGGATTGGTAGACTTCACACACCTTTGAGAACTTTATGGAGAACTCTCCAGGCCCCTTCGTTTTAATTAAAACATAGTAAGCGTAAAATTGAATTTCACAAGAAAAGCTATAAAATTACAGTTCAATAATTTGTACGGAATACCCAAGTTCCTGCAATTCTACAAGTTGTCGAGAAGTAGATTCAAAGCAGCGCTAAGCCACAAGCACGGCTACTTGAGTTCTACTTCGGTTCGACACAACTGAACTGTTTCGCTGTGAAAACAAAATACTTCCATTTAGTAGTTTTAGTTGAATCAGACAGCTGAAAAGTTGTGGAACTAATTAGAGTAAAGGCTAGAAGATTAATTGAGTACGATGCAATGTAGTCGGAGTTTAAACGGTCATTTTGGCATTGTAATGCATTCTACCTAAAGTGATAAGATTATATTAACTGACTAGCTGACACGGCAAACTTCGTATCACCTAACAAACTATTTTTTTTTTCTATACTTAAAGTAGCTTAAGTTACTCCTTGTTACATCTGCCAGTGAAAGTCTCGTCAAAATCGGTCCAACCATTTCAGAGATTAGCCGGAACAAACAGACAGACAGACAAAAATTGTAAAAAAAGTTGTTTTGGTATATGTACCGTGTATACATCCAAATGCGCTTAGTAGAAAGCGGTTATTTTAAGATTACAAACAGACGCTCCAATTTTATTTATTTGTATAGATTACAGCATACATATTAACAACACCCCTACATCGTTATATACAAATAAATTACCCACGACTAGAGACAAAATTATAAAGACATTGCAATGTTCAATTTAAAAATCGTTATACAGGTATCAAAATTACACTTAAGTACGCATTTTGATTTTACATATCGTTTCGGAAAGGTGCTTTATCATGGACGAGAAAAAAAGGAATACCTGTCAACATCATTTATTTAAAAATTCGATCTTTAAGTCAGAAATTTAAAGCCATCAAAGCCTTGCATAAAATTCTCAATTGCATTGTTGGTAACCGTAAACGGGATTAATAGCGAAAGCAAGTGCCATCCATGATTTGAATTTTGCATATTGTATTGAAATTCACTTGAGACTACACGCGCTTAATGTTGGCATCGGCTTGGATCGTGTGAACTTTACGACGCCTTAAACTTGATCGCTTCGTTCCGAACCTGTTCCAGATCGTTCCAATTCGAATTTCGGTTTTAACGTATATTAAAAACATCTTGCGATCGTCTTTTAAGGGTCGAGCTTCCCGCTTCGATGGGGTACCAAGTATTCTATATAATGAAAGGTAAACGGTGTGTGACGTCATGTTCTATGTTCATTTTGATAAGAGTGCGTGGGTTGGGCGTGTTAGATTATCTTTTCGGGTTCAAGTGGTTTTAATCAATGATAGCCAATTAAGGAGTTGAGATATTTCTGCACAATTAAGAATTAGGATGTACCTACCTACTTGCCAGAATTCAGTGAGGGTTTATGAATTTTGTTATTTGGCTTCTAAAAATGCAAAAACGATATTTTATGTAGTTTGATTAATCTGCAAGATAAGGTGATTAAAAGTCTCAGGAGAAAACTGCTATACATAGGGTGCCCTACAACCAGGGGGTTGCTGGGCCTCAAGGATACTGAGCAATTACCCATGGCTTAAAGAATGACCCAAAATTGAATATGAGTTTCTCTTCTTAAAGCATACTGCAATGCGCTTATCCATACATAACCTTGTTTATTAACAGCAGGTGGATACATGTGTGCTCAACTCCATATCAATATTAAAACAGTGTTCCTTTCCTAATATAAGTTGGCACCAGCTCGCGGCGCAAACTTTACGACGCCTTAAAGTTGATCGATTGGATCGGAGCTGGTCCGGATCGCTTTCAATTCCAACCCCAAGTTAAAGGGTATTAAACATGTGCACCGCCTTTTTAATATGTTCGTTAAATCGCATTGTTGTGAAACTGTAGGGACGATTTTATTCCTCGAATGAAGTAGTGTCATTATATTATTATTATGTATCCAGAGCACAGACTGACTTTTCATCACGATCAAATTATATTACATTTTAATTGTGATATTACTTATTATTACCGTGATATTGCTTAATAATTTAATTTTGTTATGGATTTTAAAATTGATTTTGATTCCAAAAGTTGACTAGCAGAAACCATATTAGGAAAGTTCATTTTGTTTTAAAACATTTGTATGGCACAAAAAAGTCTAAATAAATATTCAGGTAAAATCGCTGTGAACATGTTAAGATCTTCATTATCACAAGTCACGGATCTCCCATAAAGATATTTTTTTCCTAATGAGAAGGGCTAAACATCATACCGGGATACATAACAGAACATTGAAACACAACGTATGTGTACTACGCGTATTCATTATTTTAGTAAGTTATAAGGTAATGCCTCCGGGAAATTCCGTTCCGGAAAATTACGTGTTGAATGTCGAGGGTGAGTCAGATACGAGAGTATCGACTTGGGAAAAAATGGATTTTGGTTTCCGATAGCGTGAATCAATATAAATTTTGTGAGAGCCAGAAGGTTGGAAAATAGTTTTGATATTTGTACAACACAATACAATACAATGACGCTTTTAAACCCAGGTCATAAAAACTGGCTTGGAATTGATAACAATAAACTTTTTATCTTGATATAAAATATGTAATTTTTAAACTGAAAACTTCTTTAGCATCGTTGTGAGTTGAAAGTCAATGAAACGAAAACGGGACAGTAAAAAGAGACTGACACATAAATTCGAAAATGAGATAGGAAGCATTGTACAGGGGGAGGGGGAAGGGAGAGGGAGAAAGGGGGAGGGGGAGGTGGGAGGGAGGATACCTTTATTTTTAAAGGTTTCACTTCTACCACGTGTGAATTGCACACATTTTAATTTTTTAATAATGATAGCAAACGAGCTTGGAGTTCCACCATTGTCTCCTGCCCACGGCCATCTGACAAACGTAAATGTCTATTACTATACAACTACTACACTATTATAAAACCAAGATACTGAATTGAAGCTCAATAAATTAAACCAATTTTCAAAAAAATTAAACCGACTTTCTAAAATTCAACGAATAATAAATTTTTGTATGACACCAGCCAAAAATCGAACTGATGAGCCAGAGCTTGGAAGACCGTAAAAATATTTGTCTTAAAATAAATAAATTAAATTAACATCGCCAATATAACAAAGTGGCCATTGCTAAAGTAAATATTAAAAATTAAAGATTGATTAGCCTTAACAAGTCAAAAAATTATTACTACATTATGAATCTGAAAAGCCTTCTAAAGCCAAGTAGAAAGTGGTCCAAGAAAAACATTTTTCATAGCTCTAAAATCGTGCTTAAACATTTGCCTTGAAAATGATTATTGCTTTGCGATACTGTCATGTAGAGAAACAATAACATGTAGACAACGACACGACTGCAAAGTCAGCTCCGAAGAAACAGGGAAACATTTATAAAATAATTTCCTATTTCAGTCCTTTAGCAACACGCTCCTGGGCTAACTTTCTATCTTGTAATAATTAGCTAGCTTATTTCGTATTACAAGATTGTAAGGGAACAAAGAAATAATTAGGAAATAATTAGGAAATAATTAATTATGTTTGGATTAAATGACAAGCTTGCGAAAATGCTATGAATAACATAAGTAACTAAGCAAACAGTGGTTGAATATGTATTACAGTTCTAAGCTTCAAATTTTGCACACATCAAACGAAACACAATTAATTTTGATAAAGTATACATTCAAATTCATGATTTCATTTTTGATAATTAATAATAATTTAAATAAATGATTTGCCTGCCTCTATTCTTGGCAAATGTGAGCGACATTCGACAATCAGCTAACATCATTTTGTAACCACATTTTTGCAAATAAATTATCATTTCATTTCACATTTTGTTTTTCTTTTCTTTCCCACGTTTATACATGGAGAAATAAGTTAAAATTAAATAAGTTTTTAGTTAGTGCTCGGTTCTTGCAGTGTTACACGTGAGATTAAACACATATCTAAGTTATTAAACACTATTATTATATAAGTCATTAATCAATATATAATAATCATTATTTTAGTAAGTTGCAATATATATGTGTGTATAATTCATTATAATACGTATAAAAGGTCATGGTCTGTCTGTGTGTAAATATGAAAATCCGTTCAGTAATTCTCGCGTGAAAGAGCATCAAACATCATACATACGTTGACATTTATGATATTAGTAGCATCTTACAAAGTTCTTCTGCATACTTTCAATGGCCTTCAAGTAAAATGACTGCGACAACGGATGAAATAACGAGATTTTATGACGTTCGGCTACGGAATCCTGTAAAGGTACAGTCGCGTGCATAATCTAGTAGTCGCACCGAGAATTCCAAGATTCCTTTGACGTTTTTCTTCACAACGAGCTGTCGGCCCGGGGCTCTCATGTTCTGACTCCCTCCGCCGTCAAATGAACTTTTGTTTCGTGTTCAAAGGAAACGAAAGAGCATAAGATAAGACTTTTTGACTCTCGCCAAATGGAATAGACGCTCGCTGATTCGGATTTTCCTGTACAACGCTAAGTCGGCGTGATGTCGTTTTATTTCATAATGTATTATGACATGTTATGTGTTCCAAGAATTTTATGTTATCTGAATTTATTATGGAAACCTTAAGGTAAAACTTTGATGTCACGTGTTGTACGCGATTTGTGTAAGAGTGAAATCTATAAAATGAACTTAGACTTGGGATTTGCTCAGACAACATTGTACATGTTCGGCATGACTGACACTTCGTTAATACGAAAAATTAACAAATCATATAAGATGGCTAACTTTGAGGTTGATTTTGGACCATTATTTTTGTTAAAATATTTTTTATAAGAAAAAAAATAAATGGCTGATGTTAAGCCATACACTATCAAATTTACTTGTCAAGTTTGCGGCGGACTTGATGCGGGATCCAGTTTGCATGAGCGGTCTTCCATACATAGATTGCCATACACCTTCTTTACTGGATGCCGCATCAAGTCCGCTACAAACTTGACAAGTAAACTTGTTCGTGTATGGCCAGCATTGGTTGATTTAGGACCAAGATTTTTGTTCGGACTTCATGTCTGAGCAAAGTAAAAGCACGGTTTATGGATCTCACCCTAAGTGTGTGTAATGTATTCTGCAATAAGTTTGCCTGCTGAGCGAATGGACCCGAAATAGTTTTAGAGTCGGATTAGACACTTGTGAGATAGATAAATGGGTGTTCTGGGATCTTGGTTATTTGTAAAGTTATCTGTAAACGTCCGCCACCGCCAGTAACACCCAATGCTTTTATGAGAGTCCGAGTGTTATTTTATTAAAGTTTTATATCATCACAATTTATACACTCACACACACACACATATTTACACATACACACACAACATACACTACAAATAACAATTTTTTGTAATTTCATTATGGTACTAATTTAATTATTAGCTCCACTAAATAAAATTAATGTTATGAAATTATTGTTATAAGTTTACCAATACTGTTATGGAAGAGCGGGGCCGCTTAAAGGGTGGTCCCAACAACTGTATAATTATTATGTACCGATTTTGTAGACGAACAATAAATAATTTAAGATTTTTTGATTTTTGATCTGTGTCTTTTTTACTTGAAGTAAATCTGATTAATGAATTAAGGATAGAAAATTTCTTCATCGAATGCCAGCTTTCTATCTATATAACAACTATTACGCCACATAATAAATGGGTTGACATTTAACTATATATGTATTTTAATTGATTAATTTAATTCAGCTCCTACGGCCTCAGTACAAATTCTGTATATCCCGTACCCGGCCACCGCAATTTAGGGTTCCGTAGTTGTAAGTTTATCGACTATTACTCATTATCTACTTAGGTTAACATAACCGTGGTAGTTTTCCTTGTAAATTCATCACATAACCTATTTTTTCACGAGTCCAACAGTCCAACCGTTTAATTGAAAAATGATATTTGCATACCCATAATATTTTTGAAAGACCTTTTTAACGATATCCTGATTTTTTTTTTATTCTACGATTTTGGAGTTTTATTAAATATGAGCATGGATATACAATTATATATGCCAAATTACAGCTTTCTAGCACTAAGGGTCTCGGCGCTATGCTGCGGACAGACTGATGGACGGACGGACTTGACTGGACATGACGAATCTTTTAGGGTTCCGTTTTGATTACGGAATCCTAAAAAATCGTGACAATGACAAGTTACACGATAGAAATTATAAATCGTATTATAAACTAGCCAGTGGCTGCAGTGGTCAATTTAACAGGAATCGATTGAAAGCAAGTAATGTACCTACTGGATTACGGTTACCAAATTCAAGAGCGGGACTACATTTGGTTTATGAGCGGTCGGCACTCGATTGAATTTGTGAAGTCTTGCCCCGAGATATAAACTTAAGCGTTAAAACTATAACATAATCGTTGCTATTATTAAACGGTTTTATTTAGCTTTCCCTGTGCGTTGTGTGGGTGAAATCTAGCCTTATTATGACTTATGTGAATGTCCTCATATCTTATCTTAAGGAGTTGAAATTGTATAATATTATACTTCTTTAGTGCTACGCGCACTCAGGTTGGCCTCCATGTGAGGGAACTCCATAAGGGTTAACAGCACTGTCACAATTTTTTGCATTATTTCTTACATCGACACTATAAAACCATATTAACACTATTAAACATATTAAGTTTTAAACTACTGACTTGTAAACATAAAATATCTGAAATGTAAGTTGTATATAGATATCATGTTCTTCTTTGAATCTTTTTTAGACATCTGATATCGTCGGTAATCATCATCTCATCATCATCTCACTCTTAATCACAAATGAGTACCCAACCCAGATATTACTAAAATTCCTTATAATTTATTCAAATTACTATTCAATCAATCAATCAATCAAAATGTTTTTATTCAAAATTGGTTTGGTTTACAAACACTTTTTGAAAGTCATGCAAGTTATGCCAATGCTTCAGACCAAGCCCTACTGTGAGAGGGCCCGGGAGAAGAAGCAGCAAGAAACTTCCGGGTTTGTTTTTTTCCTGCTCACAGTTACAGATAGCACTTATCATCTACTACAATCTATATTCATAAAACTCATGTCCAAGCAGTTTTGTCTTTAAAATAATCATCTAATTTGTAATATCCTTTCCTCATAAGAATGCTTTTAATATGAGTTTTAAATTTAAGGTAAGGCATTTCTGTAAATTTCGATGGAATTTTATTATAAATCTTTACACATGTACCCATGAACGAGCCACCAGTTTTACATAGTCTAAAATTTGGTACAATCAGTTTAGCCTTGTTCCTCGTATTAATATTGTGGATGTCACTCTTCTTAAGAAAACTGTCGTAATATTTCTTAACATACAAAACATTATCCAATATATATTGTGACACCACAGTTAAAATATTAATTTCCTTAAAGAGATCCTTAAGCGAGTCCCTAGGCCTGAGGTTGTAAATGGCACGGACTGCTCTTTTCTGTAAAATAAATATAGACTCAATATCTACAGCTGAGCCCCACAACAACAGACCATAGGACATAACACTATGAAAGTAGCTAAAATAAACTAACCGTGCTGTTTCTACGTCAGTTAAGAGCCTTACTTTCTTAACCGCGTAAGCAGCTGAACTCAATCTCTCAGACAAGGCTTCAATATGAGGACTCCATTGTAAGCGTGAATCTATAGTAAGGCCAAGGAATTTTGTTGAATTTACAAGGTCAAGTACTTCCTTATTTATAACTATTTGAGTTGGTACCTGTTTCACATTTGGTAATGTGAATTTCATACATTTAGTTTTACTAGCATTTAACATTAGGTTGTTACATGTAAACCATTGCAACACTTGGGAAACAGTATTATTTACATCGTCAAAACATTTTTTTCTCCTATCAACTTTAAAAAGTAATGAGGTATCATCTGCAAACAATACAGTTTCACACAAGTCCCTTGTATTAATTTCCAGAGTTCCGCACTCCTTGTCAAAGTTGGTTAATGTTATTTATTTCTTTAGTTATTGATATTATTGTTTTTTAAATTGGATGTCGCTATGTTACTGTTATAGGTAAACTATCTTATGTATGTATAAAATTCTCGTGTCACGGTGTTAGAAGTTGAACTCCTCCGAAACGGTTCGACCGATTTTCGTGAATCTTTGCGTGCATATCGGTAGGGTTGAGAATCGGACAACATCTATTTTTCATCCACCTACCCCTAAAAAATTTTTGGCAGAACAACGTTTGCTCGGTCAGCTAGTTACCTATAAATAAAAATAATTATAGGCCCAATATTCTCCCCTGATCTACTCCGTCTAATCGCTAATAAGAGTATATTTAATTGGATAAATATGAATGTAAAATTTTAATAAACTCATTAAAATTAGATAGGACAACACTCTTACTCATCTGTAGTAGATTTAGTTGGGTTACAATGTGTTATATAAAATTTGCGATAGTATTTGTATTTGTCTTAACTGTCATAAATGCTCCAACTTACCCTACTTCATGAGAAAGTGTTGCCGTATCAGATTATTTATTAAAATTTCACATGTATGTGGTAATGTCTTTAAATCAAACACGGTCTTCAACACCACAACACTTTATTCCTTGAAGAAGCACAAATTTACAAGAAAATCCGTTAGCAATTCGTCTTCGTCTTACAATTAGAGCACACAACTTTCTCTCACGGCGTATCGTCCACAACTCAGTCATTCTTCCTTCCATTCCATTCGTCTTACCAAACCTTCATTCAGCCTAGTTCTACATTCACACTCACTCATTACGCTCCCTTCCATGCACCTCACATTCTTTACATCTTACTTTAACTTAAAATACCAATCCCACATGTATTAACATTTTACCCAACGCGCTATACTCGCGATGAGCCTACGACTTAAACCACAGTCAGCGATGACTAAGGGTTAAGCACTTCCTGTTCCTGTAACGCGTTAAACTCACTCTCATATTGAGAATTAATCGCCGTTGCGTTAACTGACCTCAAGAGAGCCTTGTCAGTACAGAAACCTTTTTGGATTACCTGCTAATTTATTTTTATGTATAGGCTATTGTAATGAGAATAATTGTTACAGAAAATAACCAAAATCGTCGATACAATGTTGTCAGGCCCTTGCAATTCTCTAAGATTTTAATCTGGGCAGTTATGAAGAAAAATTCTTCAAATATGGCCAAATATCATCTGCCATTGCCTGGCAATGTTAAACTGTAAACTGTGTTGGATTGAATAAAATGTAACAATATAATTTTACATTAAACGAAACTTTTAGCTCATATGATAATAAAATTTATGTACGATTGTTATGCTAATTGCATAATCTTGCCCACGGCTGGTTACAAAACTGTAACCAGTGTAATACTAGCATAACCGTCTATTTCATTTTTATTGGCAATTGTCTAACTTATGGAGTTGTCAAAGGCACTATATGTCTGTGGTCAAAGGCATCCACATTCAGTAACAAAATGTAATGAACTTCACTCGATAAAAAATTCTCAAAGTTACCTCTTTTGAAATTTTTTTTTCAATATTGATAATTAAACTACTGAAATTTTCCATTTTATGTTTGTAGTGAATTAAAGACACTAAATATTTCTAGGTAAATTTGCCGAGTTTAATTTGGCACGATGATATGATACCTAATAAATTTGTGAGCGCAGTGGCTCGGTAGGCCCGATCAGTCGCGCGCTTTTGCTCATGGACGATGGGAAATACTTTTGTGGGAACACCTGGCATTAACTTTTTAACTAAGTAGGTATATTGACAACAAAAAAATAAATGAAAATTTAGCCTTATCTTTAAACTTCGTCACAATCAATTTCACTCGTGTTTTCTAAAGCAACCGCATCGCAATTGGAATTGCTACTTTCTTTGTTATTCTTTTGTAATGTCTTTTATTCGCTGGCGGCGATTTTCAGTTCTGTGTTGACTCGGAATTAACTTGCCGGAGAAACTTGCTCTCATAGTGGTTTTGTTGGTCAGAAACTTCGACTCGAGTTTGTTTCAGTAACTGCAGTATGTTGAAAAGAGATAAGGTTTTTGGATATAATTCAATGAAGTTAGTAACTTTTATTTGAATAAAATTGTAAGTATTAAGTATTAAAGTTTCTTTTTTATTCTTAGGATGAATGTTTTACGTTGCCATTTCTGTAATAAGGCTGGATTTAAAAGTATTGCTAATTAACCGCTAATCTGCCTACCAGTCACTGCTCGCATGAGCGTTAAGATAATAATTACTTTGCTTGTTGGTCAATTAACTTTTACATGAAAACTTGGGTAAAATATCGAAAAATAGTAATTTAATATATCTTTAGTACAATTGTGGTAATAATGACTACTGATTAATCACATAAATGTATTGGCATACAACAGCATTATTTTGAAAAAGGTATCCCTGCTTTAAACTGAAATCTTTTACAATAAAAAAGGAATAAGATAAAATATACCAGTTCGCCACTGAACTCGAAGCGTTTACTTATAACAGTTAAATAATAAAATTGTTTTAAGTTATGACCCAACTTTGGCCAACTTTTGCATTAGCTATTAGATAGACATTCGGAAAGGTTAGCCTTGTTCAAAGGAAGAAATTTCCATTTAAAATCAAGAGTCTTCCTTTTATAACTTTTTTATGAAGGTAGCAAACTGCCATGTAGTCATCCCGGAGGTAAGTGGTCATTGCAGCTCATGAATAAAACATAGCCCACCTCCAACCAGTCGGCCACTGATAATTTTGGTTCGTTTCTGTAAACTTGTTGAACTTTCCAGACTCATTTTATCTATTGATAAATGACTCGACGATTCTAATCGTTCGAAACCATTACTTTCATTAATAAATTCAAATTTAAATATTTTATTTTTCGGATAACAAGATCCATTTGTTAGTAAGAGAAACTATATTAGTCTTAAAAATATATTATTAAAAATTAAGAAATTATTGATAGAGTAAGTTCCTGTTATATCATTATACGAGTATGTTGTTATTGTTATATCATTAAAATAATGTACACTGTTTCTTTCTTTGTTTATTTAGATTATAGTGTCAAACAGCTGGCAACATTAAGGTGGAAGGATTTCATGTTGATTTACTACTTCTAAATGAATAAACGATGACCTGCACTTCGTTTTGATTCCCGTCTGACTTTCCAGTTTCCCTGTCGTAAAGGTTTTATAGCGCATTCCTTCACGTCACACTCGACTCGGCTTTGGAAATCTTTTTCCAGTAAAATCAGCAAATTGTGCTGGAAATAGTGCTTTGAAAATCGAGTATAGATGCTCACTTGTCGGAACTTGTCTTGTTTGAAATTCAAAATCAGTACGGCTATAGAGCCATGCAGGCAGGTTGGTTGTTGAAGAAGGAGAAAAAAGAGGTTTTTGGGTTAACAAAAATCAAACAATATCAAATAATGGACCCTATAGAACAACCCGCTTTGTTCGATCGTCGAACTAATGGACGATATAGAACAACCAGCTTTGTTTGATTGTCGAACTGATGGGATTTTTTTTTCACTAATATTATAAATGCGAAAGTTTGTTAATAATTATGTTTGTATATTTGGGTAAGCATCAAGCGCTAAGCTTTGTACGGATTAAGATGAAACTTGGCACAACGACAGACCTTGTCCAGACTTAAAAAGTAGGGTAAAAGGGTTCGAATATTTTTGTATGGAACCTGGCATACCTACAAGTTCGCCATTTTGAAAAAACGACGGAAAAATAGACCGAGTAAGTGATTACAATCAAAAAGTACTTAGTGATGAATGATAAATCATTCATCGTCGTAAATGATATACTTTCTGAGATATTTGACTTCAAAAATAAAAATAATAACTATAAAAAATAAAAATAATAAACTCAAATATCTCAGGTAGTATATCACTTATGACATTTTATCACTGAATACTTTTTGATAATAATCACTTAGTGTGCCTTCACATTAGGTCGCAAGTAGTGCAGCAGCAGCGCGGCAGCAGCGCGACAGCAGCGGATGCCTTCTCATTTCAAATACAGCCGCGCGACTTGCTTAGATTAGGGTGGCCAGTTTATTTCAATTATGGACTCCAACGAGGAAATATCATTGTTGTTCCTGCTTTTGTTGGTTCTCCTTCGGCGCCATCGACGTCGCATTCATAAATATTTTTTTAGTTCATATATATTTTTTTAGTTTTATCATTCTCTTATTTTAGAAGTTACAGGGGGGGGGACACATTTTACCACTTTGGAAGTGTCTCTCGAACAAACTATGCAGTTTAGAAAAACATTATATTATAAACCTCAATATCATATTTGAAGACCTATCCATAGATAGACCTATCCACACGTATGGGTTTGATGAAAAAAACATTTTGAGTTTCAGTTCTAAGTAAGGGGAACCCACAAAATTAATTGTTTTTTTTTTTCTATTTTTGTGTAAAAATCTTAATGCGGTTCACAGAATACATCTACTCACCAACTTTCAACAGTATAGTTTTTATAGTTTCGGAAAAAAGTGACTGTGACATACGCGACGGACAGACAGACAGACATGACGAATCCATAAGGGTTCCGTTTTTTGCCATTTGGCTACGGAACCCTAACAAGTATATACTGGATTGATCCTTTTATTTCGAAATCGGCATGTGAATACTGATTATGTAACAGTATTCAAAGTGTTGAATTATGGTAGTAATGCGATTGCAACACTGGCTCAAAGCCGACTGACCGGGCGCGGCTGCCGCGCTGCCGTCCGCTATGAAAAATCACGTGTCGCGCGGCTGTCGCGCTGCTCTTTTTAGTATAGAAGTAGCAGCGCGACAGCCGCGCGTCTGTCGCGCTGCTATTGTCGCGCTGCTGCCGCACTACTGGCGACCTAATGTAGGGGTCGCTAGTCTATCGATTGACATATGTTTTATCAATGTCCGCCGAAACTAAGATTTTTGCTTTATTTTTCTACGGTTTTGAACTCAAAGTATATCACTTACCACATTTCATCACTAAATACTTTTTGATTGTAATCACTTACTGTGTCAATCGACGTGACGCATGTTTCATCACTGGCTGCTGAAACGAAAATTTTTCAAAATGGCGGTCCTTGTAGGTATGCCAACTAGGTTCAATGCCCTTTGGACCTTTATATGTTTATGAAACCACTCCTCTGCGGGCGGAATCTAGATACAATAAATTTGCCTAAAAATCTCGGCCTTCGGGTTTCTGTTACAGACTAGCTGTTGCCCGCAGCTTCGCACGCGGAAAGTATGTTTTACCTTATTTGTACATCTTGTACGAGTAGAACGAAATTTAAGAAATGGTGAATTTATATCGAAGTACTAATATTTAGGATTTTATATACTGGAGCCCACGATATAATTACAAAAGATTACTGCAAAAGCGAGTTTTGAAAAATAAAAAATATTCACTTATAATACCACAAGAGCTTCCTGAAAAACTTGACGATTTTATTTGTTTGCAGGGAACCTTGAGGGAAATGCCAGATAATTTTGAAGCTCGTGTGGTATTCGGGGGATTATTTTTCCGTCCCAAATGTCGGCCAATAGAATTGCACCATGAGACGTATTGCCTTCTCCGTATTAATGGGAACATTTCCTTTGACTTTTTTATCGATGGTGGACAGAGAACAAACTCCAAATCGACTCATTTTCATGCAAAATCTCCAATTTTCACAATTGAATTCAACCTGTCAGTTTGACGTGTGGTTAATTTGACTGGATCATGATTTGTTTTTTATATATAGCAACGACCAGAGAAAATTTTCAAAAAATTATCAGTATAATACCATGTAGGTTGTACCACGTGACGTCGAATGGTGCAATTCTATTGGTCGATATTTGGGTCGGAAAAATAATCACATTAATTTGTATTTTTTTTTTCATTAAAAATGTTCAAAAACTGAAAAATACTTATTCGATCAATTTAAGTAAGGAACTCGGTTGAAGTTTTAAGAAAATTTCATACAAACTTTCTTCCTGTTTCCCAGGGAAACCTTTTTATTTCTCGGGATGAAAAGTTTTTTAAACTATGACCTAGAGTATTACTAATAACTTTACCAATTTTCATCGAAATCCGTTACAGGGTTTTCTTGTGATGCCAAGACAGACAAACAGACAGACAGACAATAATTCTAAAAAAAATGATTTGTGCTGTAACACGTTATTGAAGTGTCCCTAATCGAAATTTTGAAACAATAATTCAATGTATAGATGCCCTTTGAGTTTTATTGTAGTAATAGATAGGAAGATTTATTATAATAATAATTAAGTTCTTCCACTAATTCCCGTTTAGTTAAAATGTTTCCAATAAAGTTAATTTCATTTACTAGCAAATAAACTAAAGCCGGTAAGCGGCCATTATCTTCCAATAATATCGCTTCACCAGATATAATGCCGTGGGCCGGGGAGGACAGATGAGGTCACCGAAATATCGGTTTTTCTAATAGACTGAAGCGAATTGCTTTGTATACAAAATACCTATTTATCTCGTCTGTTAGTGGGATATTGCTAATACGCGTAACAGTTGTTGATCATAAATTATAGATTATTATGTGTATCGCTGTGGACTTTAATAAGTTATTTTAAGTTCCTAAATTCTTAGCCTAGTTAACAGAAAAATTTCCAGTCCGTAAACAATTAGCGTCTAATCCAACAAGAATTGTTGCTACTTTTTTAACGATTTGGCCATTTAGGGAAAGTTTAAGAAGATTTATTTACCAGCCGAATGTTGGCTCGGAATTAATTCAGTTTTAGCTGAATCGCTTGAATCGCTTTATCTGGATTAAAGGGGTCAAGTAAGCGACAAACGTTCATCATTCGGAGAAACGTTCACAGCTGGGAACCTTGAAAAGTGAAAACTAACAAATCGACGTAGTAGCCTAAGAAAATATAAGACATTCTAAAATGTTTGATTAATTAGACAGATACTGATTCTGACATTGATTAGTATAACAATTTTAATGATTTCTAACTTTTGTGTAGACCTGAAATATTTTCTGATAACTCAACTCTGTTATTCATAGTATCAATAACAAAATATGAAATAAATATTTTCATAAAGATCCCGATAAAATTAAATATCAAATATTTATACACAAAGAGGCTGAAACTGAAACAGATACGATTATCGAGAGACGTGAGATTAAACTTCAAATTGAAGTACGTAATGCATGATCCTCAGATTTACGTTTCAAAGTCAAACAGCGGCGGTGTAACTGGAGATGAGTTAAACTTGAAGATTTGTGAGCGTTTGATGCTAGTTGTTCAAAAACCACGGACGTTCGGAACTGTTAACTCGTAGTTCGGGTAATGAAGCCGCACTCAGCGGACGATGAATTGATTGCTAAGATGCGGGGCTGTTTGTTTCGAGATTAACTTTGAAATAGTTTCAACACTAATTTTAACTTGTTACCTCTTGTAACTCATTCGATTAATGATTTACGCATTACGTTCTAGTGTGATATTATAATCTTGAATATTTTGTGCAAACACTATTATATAATAACGAGTCTTATACCAAGTTTATTATAGATGCGGGGCTATTAAAATATACGAGAAGAGAGCGCTGGGTAGTAAGCGCCTTTCACGAAAATTCTAAAGTTGCCACTGAATGAGAAACGAGGTTAAGAACGTCATTATGCTGCGATAACGTTGAGTATCTTCGATCTTTAAATTAACTTTTCGCGAACATTGGAAACATAATTATAACGACTCTTAAATAATTATATTGCATTGGTTACGCCAAAAACGAACCATAGCTTTTAATGTTTCATTATTATTATTTTTATTAATAGATTGAAACTTGAACATTTTACAAAGTATTTACTGTAGACCGAATATTGCGGCCATATTAACATCAATTATTAAAAAAAAAATTAAAGAAAAAAGGGCGGGGCATACAATAACCATGTGTTTTTGGTATAAATATTACACGTTTTTGGCTCACACTTTTATTAAAATATCTATCCTGAGAACCGAATTTTGGACAATTCGATCAGCTGTAAAGTTTACTTTTTCGCTACTACTACTAAAATTAAAAAAACGGACTCCAACAACGTCCAAAAGGATTCAACTTGCTTCGTCCGCTAACAGTATGCAATGTGCTCAGAAGTTAGCACTATCAGACTCTTCTTATAGTGCTAACTTCTGAGTCATTTAAGTCTTTTAACGCTCTTTACTATTATGTAGCCTAGTTGTAGCCTAGTTGGTAGCGACCCTGCCTGCGAAGCGAGGGGTCCCGGGTTCGATTCCCGGCCGCGGCAGATATTTATGTGACAGATAAATATTCGTACTCGGGTCATGGGCGTTATTGTGATGTGTGTTATATGTGTCGTCCATGCCACCATGTGAAAACCTACTGCGGGGGTATGAAGTGTGGTAGCGTTTAAAAAAAAAAACTTACAGAAGCGATATTACAAACTTCAGCAGGCTTGAATCGATAAGCTATTTTAGCTTATCTAAGCGAGTACGAGTGATAGCGTATTGTAACGTGCAAATAAACAGTCTTGAGGGACAACGCGGACGCGACGACGCGACGTCGCAATTTTCCTTCGGTAGGACCGGGACAGCTCCGTGGAGACTTAGATAAGACAACGAAAGGAGAATATTTTAAGAGGAGTAATATGTTAATATTGGTAAACATTTGTGCGGTTCATTGACGATCTTATAGTTAAAATAAAACTTTGTTGTATTTTAATGATATTTTACTATTCTTCTACCTAATTTGATGAATTATAATAAATTGTTTAGACATACTGCGAGATCAGATGAACATACAAAAATTAATTTGGGCTAAAATCATATCTCCTTTTGACTTTATAGTTGGGTAAAATATTTGAGCGTAGATTAAACAAGATTTAGAAATAATATCATAAATGTTAATTAATACGATTTCATTATCTTTTGTACAGATTACTTTCTTCACTTTACTACAGTTTTACTTAAGACACTATATTTTTTATTTTAATAACATGTTAATGAGTTCACTGAAAGACATGAAGACTTTTCATTAAAATATATTGCTCTAGAATTCTTAGAATTTTCTCTTTAAAGAGGGATTATTGGACAAATATTAAATACTATAATGAAGGGCGGCTCAAATTCTAAAAAGGCTAAAATTCAATTTATTAGTACTAACTTCGTTAGGCTTTCTAATAACTTTGTAATGACAAGTGATTCATAATAACAAATTGTATCGTATAAACCTATGGAATTCTTTCAAAAAATATAAAAAAGCGGCCAAGTGCGAGTCGGACTCGCCCATGAAGGGTTCCGTAGCAGCAAGTAACATAATATAAAAGTTCCTTGTAGTTCGTTGTAACTTTGATCAATGTTTTTTGCGGTTTACGATTTATGACGTATTAAAAAAAAACTACTTATCAAATCTTATTCAAACCAATTTTCGTTGGAAGTTTTTATGGTAATGTACATCATATATTTTTTTTAGTTTTATCATTCTCTTATTTTAGAAGTTACAGGGGGGGGGACACACATTTTACCACTTTGGAAGTGTCTCTCGCGCAAACTATTCAGTTTAGAAAAAAATGATATTAGAAACCTCAATATCATTTTTGAAGACCTATCCATAGATACCCCACACGTATGGGTTTGATGAAAAAAACATTTTTGAGTTTCAGTTCTAAGTATGGGGAACCCCCAAAATTTATTGTTTTTTTTCTATTTTTGTATGAAAATCTTAATGCGGTTCACAGAATACATCTACTCACCAAGTTTCAACAGTATAGCTCTTATAGTTTCGGAGAAAAGTGGCTGTGACATACGGACGGACAGACAGACAGACAGACAGACAGACAGACAGACAGACAGACAGACAGACAGACAGACAGACAGACAGACATGACGAATCTATAAGGGTTCCGTTTTTTGCCATTCGGCTACGGAACCCTAAAAAACCCGAGTGCAAGAAAAAGAAAAAAATAAGCCCAGTAGTTTAGAATGTTGTTAAAAGTAATACTGAACAACTAAACCATAGAAGGATTAACAGTTAGAACCCATTCTACAACCTACCAAATCTTGTTTGTTTTTCCCAAGCAGCCCTGTATTTAAATGGGTCCTGACTGTTAATTCTTCTCTGATTTATTTGTTCAGTATTACTTTTAACAACATTCTTAACTACTGGGCCTATTTTTTTAGTTGTTTACGCAGTTGAGTTTTTTTTTTATTTTACACTCTTTAGTTACAATTCATTGACTTCTTTATTAGATGAAAAAAATTGCAATGTTTTCATTTCATTAAGGGAGTTAATAAATTTGCGAAAATGGTTGATAAACAACTTTAAATCGTTTTAATATATCCTAAACTGTTGCTTAAGATGAAAAATGATGAAAGAAACCTAAAAATCATTGGAATACCTATTAAACGATACTCCACTCGATAGGTTTTGAGAAAAACAAGAAGACACAATATTGCGCCAAAAATCGGCCATTTTAATTATTTTTCAATTTTGATATACCCAGTGTCACTCTCACAATTGAGACGAATCTAACGGCACTTCTCAAGCTGAAATCGATCTAGCTGTTTAGGCTTGTACATATATCAACTAGTATAAAAAAAATAAAAATAAAACCGCTTGCTATCAAAAAAGCTATCATGATATACTTTTTTGAAATCCTTATGGTGAGCTCTTTAATTTGATACCCATATTGCGTTGTTTGATTTACTCGTAGTTTTATTTTTTATACTTCAAATAATGGCATCTCACACCCAACATATTTTTTTTTTTCATTTTACTTATCTAAGAACACTTGGGTTAAGGTTGGTTTAAGACGAAGCTAACGCTATCTTAATTGTATTAATCCGTTTAACAATTTGGAAGATACGAGGTAATAAATAAAAATTACATGCATACATTCAAGATACGCGCGAAAAGCATAACCCTTCCTTGGCAGTCGGGTAATAAAAATATTATAATGTTATAATAAGCGCATTAAACGACCATCAAACCAGTATATGGAAATCAATCAAGTACACTTTAGATACCTATAAGGAAATAAATAAGTATTGTATGGTAGGTAAAAAAAGTTTAAGTTATTATGCTAAAGGAAACCCAAGTTTTCTTAGAACTACAAAATAAAGCAACGCGATACAAATTCCAAGTCCGCTAAGTACAATGAATGGTTGAAAATAATCAAAAAGTTTTACTTTGTACAAATAACTTCACCGTGATGGTTAGTATGTACTTAATCACGGAACACAGACACAAGTGGAAATGGTACAAGTGTTGATTAGTATGGGAACCGTGCTAGCCAAAGAAACACAAGGAAATCCATAATCGTATTATTTACAACTAAGAAACTCACATTTTAATTGGTTGTTGGAGTCTACAATAGATTGAATAGCAACCTTACAAGGTATAGCGATAAGTTACATTTTTGGTTAACAACATCATACTGTGTTTGGTTTAGGCTTAGAGATGTGCGTTGTGCTTTTTGCCGCGTTATCGATATTTATATTGAAACTGGTACTGTCCGAGTGTCCGACATCATAAGATGTAGACCCGTCAAATTGGTACTTAAACTTCTTGTTTTTGTACTGCCTATGTGAACACTTGATCATTATTTTGAAAGCTTATATCTCAAACACACGGATCTAAAAAAAGACGGACGTGATCCCAACAAGAAATTCAGTGAAGCACCCATAGTAATACCAACTCTCTATTCGTACACACACCCACACATTGACACCATACTGCGTCAATCGCGAATCAAAAATTACGCACACATGGAAAGCTGGCGGCCATTGCTATGCTTCACTCTCGATTAGACAAGGTTACGTCAGTCTTTTTTTCAGGTCCGTGCTCAGACATTACGAGGCGTAGACGTGACCGTAGCAATTTTTATCAACCTTAGCTATCTAAACAGTCACGGAATACCAAGCCTAGGCATTTTTAGCAACGAAAATAAATATACTTTAATTATTATGTCGATAAGTGAAATTTCAATGAAGCTAAACGAAGCTACAAAAACAATGCTGATATGAACTGGGATGCATTTCAACCTTAACATTATACAAATACCTAAGGTAAATTTATTTTCTTGGAATTACATTTCTTAGACATGCTGTGCCAGTCACGCGCATGCGCTTATATTCCTCGTCAGGATCCTAGATTATGTACCAATGATTTCAAATAAAAAAAATCATTCATATTAATTTTATACATTTTTATGATACAACACAATACTTTATTGCACACCAAATAGCAGAACTGTACATACATATCGACGCTAGAAAGCAAACACGTAGTAAACCACACATGTCGTAATTTTTTTTTATTACATCATTAGAATCAGAAAAAAATACCGCGTCGAATGGTCTTTGTCACGTATCCATACGACCAAAAATAACGAAAATAGGATTTCAAAAATTGACATTTTTTTCATTTTTTGGACCAATAAAACGCTGTAAGTAACAAAAAAACCTTTATTATTTTTTACATTGTTACATACAGCAAATTCGATTTCTAGAAAAATTGTACACCTGTTACTTACACGTCAGTAATTTTATCTGAGGTTACTACATTTTTGCAGCTTGTAAATTTTGATAATTTACATTTACGCCATTAACTGGGTGATATTTTCTGAAATAGTGGTGTTAAATACACTTTGCACGATATGTTGTTTTTTTGGTGGTGCCGTTTGCACTATTTTCAATGTACAAATTTAATAGGTTGCCTTCTTTTACTTCACTACTAAAGATTCTTATGTTCAAACTATCGCGGATTTACTTCGTTTAACTTGGGCCTCCACTGGGGTTTTTTTGAGCCGGATGATGTAAATGATTTGTAGTAAGGGTTTGTTTACTAAAAATCAGCGCGTTTTAAAATGAAATTCAGATGTAACAAGTAGTTAAATATTTAAAAAAATTAAAATTTATAGAATCATCATCGCTACATCAGCCTTTATAAGGTCTCTCCTAATACACGCTGTTTTGTCTGGTCCTAATCCTTCTGAATCCAACAATTTTTTTCATGTCCTCTGCCTCCCGGCTCTGGAGGTGTTTCATGTTTTTTTTTTAAAAGAAAGGAGGCATCCATTCGAGAAGACCTGGTCCTACGTGTGGTGCCGGGTCCACTTATGTAGAATAGTACCACTACCCTACACTACACTACCTACCTCACCCTGGAGTGTCGTAAAAGGCGGCTAGTGAGAGATTCCAGGAGACGATAAGCAGCGTCTCCTTGTGAAATATTATCATCTACTGCGGTCAACAACACGCACTAGCTAAACGTGGTGACTATTGACTGAAACTCTTATGATTTCCACAAGTACACTCCATCCTCTAGTCCCAGGCAGCCCTGCTTTTCTTAGCTACGGTAGCAGCTATGGTATCGGCGGAGCAAGGTTGCTACGAATCGCTGACAGAGATCGGGCTACCAAAATCGTCAACGACTTCTGCACCTGGCAATATACAACATCAGGATACTGTTAGTTGAAGAGGTAGACAACTTAAACTGGAGTATTGTGGGTTTATCTGAAGTCCAAAGGTAGGGAGAGGACACGATAATACTGAAATCGGGAAACTTGTTCTATCACCGGGAGAGTGAACATCTGTCTCAAGGTTTCTTGTCCACAAGTATCTCATCAACAACATATGCAGGTTTGGAGCGTGATGGCTGGGGTGGTGTACCTTACACTAGGAATATTCTAAACGGTATTCATTGAAAGTCGTACAAGTATATGCGCCGACTTCGACACATCCCAACGATTAGGTTGTATGTATGAGTTGTATGAGTTATGTATGAAACCTCACTTCACAGTTGTGATGAGGAATTTTAACGCAAGACTAAGCACGCAAAATGGCAACGAGATGAAGGCGGGAACCTTCGGAGTTGGACGACGGAACCACCAAGGACAATTGCTTGCAAACTTCATGGAGAAGGAGAGAGGACTTATTCATGATAAACTCCTTCTTCAAAAAAGAAGCCGCAACGCAAGTGGATAAACCCTGATGGTTCAACAAAAAGCGAGATATAATTCATTCTAGCAAACAAACGGCATGTATTTAATAGTTGTATTTATTATAGTATAATATTGTATTTAATAGTGGTTTAATTTAATAGTGTACATCTCAAGTTCTCTCAGAACAAACTCTCGGTCTTATGAGGGATCGACGGGAACTTTGTGTGCAGTCTCCAACCTGTATGGCAGAGTACCGACGGCTCAATGAACAGATGTTAATCAGGGCTCCAAATTATTGGCCAGGGATCTGTCTATTGAACAAAGTCAGCTTACGAGGTTGAAGACCAAGTCCGGCACCATAGTCTCGTCGAAACCCGAAGTTCTGAGAGACTACCTGACATATACTACGGACGGTTGTATACCTCCTCTCGAGCTCCAGCTCCCGCAGAAGAGAGCGACAAGCGAGCTAATCTGACCCGACACTACACAGAATATATCCCAGATGTCAGCATGTATGAGATTAGATCGGCTCTTAAACAGCTTAAAAACAACAAGGCACTGGAAGATGAAGGAATCATAACAGAGCTGGAGTAACTAAGAGCCGGAGGGAAATCCCTCCTTGTGGCGTTCCAAAAACTGTTCGATGTCGTCATCAATACTGGAAATACCCCGGAAACGATAACTGAAGTGTGGTGACTCTGTTCTTCAAGAAGAGTGATAAAGCCCTTTAAAAGAACTACAGGCCCGTTGCACTTCTGAGCCACGTTTATAAGGCGTTTTCGAGGGTGCTCACAAATCGAATTGCGCGTTGGCTTGACGACTACCAGCTCTCTGAACATGCAGGATTTTGAAAAGGCTACAGCACCATAGACCACATACACACACTGCGGTAGATACAAAAAATATACTAAATATCGAAGAGTATAATCTGCCGCTATGTGTTGCCTATGTGGACTATGAGAAAGTCTGTGATTCTTGAGAGACCTGGGCAGTACTAAAGTCTCTTCAGTGATGCTGGATTGACTACGGGTAGGTACATCGAGGTGTTGAAGTATTTTTACACATCAGCCACCATGTCCGTCAGTGCGACGTCATATCCCCAAAACTGTTCACCTCTGCGTTGGAGGATGTGTTCAAGCTGATGGAGTGGAAACGACGTGGCATTAACTTCAATGGCGAATACATCAGATACCTGCGATATCACATTATATAGTCATCCTGGCAAGTTCCCTGGAGGAACTCGGTACAATGCTCGGGGACTTGAACAGCGCTTCACAACGGGCGAGTCTTATAAAGAATAACATGGATAAGACGAAAATCATGTTGAATGTCTATGTTATACCTGCATCACTTGTTGTTGACGGCGATACTCTCGAAGTCGTAGATGAATATAATTACATGGGACAAGTGATCCAAATGGTCCAACTTTGCGAAAGAAGTCACTCATAGAATCAAACTCGGATGGGATGCGTTCGGGAAACTGCGTCATTTTATCTTATCGTCCAAAACACTACCTCAAGGTGTTCGAGCAGTGTGTGCTGTCAGTGATGACCTACGGATCCGAGACGTGGTGCTTTACGTGATCGCATCAGAAATGAGGAGATCCGTAGATGAACAAGGGTAACCAACATAGTTCAAAGAATTAGCCGACTGAAGTGGCAATGCGTTGGTCACATAGTGGGAAGGACCGACAACCGTTACGGAAGAAAGGTCCTCGAGTGGAGACCATCTCTTGGACTGACGACCAGAGGAAGACAGCGGGTATCCAGCTGCATTCGGAAGGCTCAAAACAGGTTAGAGTGGCGCAAATAAGGAGAGGCCTACATACATATGTCCAGCAGTGAACTCGTAAAGGCTGATTGTTGGATGGATGGATGGATGGATGGGTTGGAATTAATTTCTAAATTACGGAGGAAAATTACTATTTTTCAAGTAATTAACATTATTTAGCTTATTTTTTTTATAAAAGCTGCTTTTTCTTCAGCAATACTAATTTAATTATATTAATGATTGTTTAAAGATGCCAAAACAGAGCATTATTTATAAAACAAAAATAATTTAAGCCGTAATTATTACACGAACATTTCTAAAATAGACTGAATTTTATTTTCTCTGATCTTACAACAATTGTTTTTACATATTCAGTTAAATTAATTTACATTTAAGACAATCCACTTTTCAGGATTCGAAATAATTATGCCGGTTACAACATATTGATAACAGGATATTCAAAGGTTGTGTACTGTTACGACGTTGTTTTAGGTAATTTTTGTGAAAGTAACGTAAGTTAGGTATCGGGTCCTAGCGCAAGGGTTTTTAAAAAGAAATAAAATACGACCGGTCAGGCCCGAGTGTTAGACTGTACTGAATATTTTAATTAATAAATGCATGAGGTGAGATTGTTGATATAAGTAATCTTAAACCTAATTACATGATTAAATCTTATGGCTAGGGTTGTTACACCAACATAACTCCTCCCCCCTTAAGACTAAAGCGTGCCGAAGAGGGCGGTTGCTGTTGCTGGTTTTCCAGCGGCTGCTGCTGCTCTTCTGCTGGTGACGCTGTTGTGCCTGCTGCTTGGATGCTGCGGTGTCTGCGGTACCATTTGATGCCAACTCCAACACCGATGATGATGAAGATGATGTACAGAATGATCGATGACCAGCTTGGTCGTGATGAAACTGCGGGTATATATATGGGTTCCTTGATTTCCCTTGTTTTTTGTAGGATATCTTCTAGGGAATCCAGTGAGACATCTTCTAATTTTATGTTTATTGTGAAATTATTCGGTATTTTATATGTTTTTGGTAAAGGGATGCTTTCTTGGATGTTGATGAACCTTCGATGCGTTCTTAAGGTTCTTTCACCAACTTTAACAGTGCATCTATTATCCACGGAAACGAGGGATACTCCGCTACTACGTTGATATTGTATGTCGTTGACACACAGCTTGACTTGATGACTTCTTCCTTTTTTAGTATAATAATCCAGCTGTTTTCTTTGATTTGTTGAATTATATTATTGTCATAGTTGACTTTTGCATATGTGCAATTGTGGGGTTTTTCGTGTTGAATAAGTTGAGCTATGCAATCTTCGGACTTCTTGAAGGACTGCCATTCGACGTGACGACATATTGCTGCTGTCTCCGTGACGTGTAGGCATCGCTCGCGAGGATACGCATACTCTTTGCTTCCCAAGATAAGGTAAAGATTTTTAGGGATAAGTACGGTATTGTTTTCATTGGGAATGGAGTACAAATGGAGAAGGTCGTAAGGAATGTTAGTAACTAACGGCACTTCTAGTATAAAATTAAGTGATTCATTTGTACTATAAGCTTTAACCGTAATTGATTTAGTAATTTCGTGTATATATTTTAATGAAGGTGAGTACGGCATCTGCAAGTCGATTTCCTTTTGAACATTTATTAGTTCATTAATAAGGTAATTCGGGTCTACCACACTTGGATGCAGCTGACCTAGATTAGAAAAGGTGATGGCATTTTCTAAAGTAAGTAATCTATCGTAAAGTTGCTGAAGGCATGTCCCAATTTGATTATAAATTATTACTACTTGCATGTAGCTTTGCACTTTATTTACTTCGCTTATTGCTTCAGATAATTTATCCTGATTTTGCTTAATTTTAACTAACTTATCGTTATACTGAGTCATAAAATCTTTCATTAAACCTACTGTTTGCTTATTCTTATGCTCACTAGCTACTGCATAATTTCTAATTTCTTGTATCTGGGTTTCAAACCTCCTTGCATCTTCCTGATCTAAATTTCCTGTTATTGACTTGATTACTGATCCTAATCCATCAATTAATCCTCTTCTATTCCTATTCACTTCTGCTAATCCTAATCGTTTACATCCTAAGTATACTAACTTATTTTCTATACCTTCCATCAGATACTCTATCTGTTGCCTATTAATTAAACTATCTCTATAGCTAGATACATTTTGATTATGAAAATTGAATGAATAATAGTCTTTACTTACTTCTAAATAAATTTCGCTTATTTTTGTTACATTATAAACTACGATTAAATGATAGGTATCTACTTGGTGACGCACTTTTGCTTCCTTAAGCACGAGTACACCATTATGGCTGTCTATTGGTTCTATGATTGCGGCGACTCCGGTGAGCCAGAGGGCTGCGACGCAGATGGTGATTCTCCTGAAACATTTACAGGACGCCTTAGCATGCGGAAATGCACTCGAATAGTTTTTGCATTTATGTGCTTTCCGACTATCTCCGCAATTTGTTCTGGGTGTATATGAACTATCGTGTATGGCCCTATATATTTCGGCTCTAATTTATTACTTCTGGCTGTTTTTGCAACTTGTTTATATACTTTATCACCAACTTTAAATGTAGCCTGCTCTGTATTTCTATTGTTCCTTTCTATTACCGCTTCTTTATCGCTAGCTAGTTTTGTTGAAACTAATTTATGGACGTTATCCATTATTTGTTTATGTTTGTTTACGTATTCTTGATAGAATTCTTTAGGAAAATGTAATTCTAATGGATTTCTACTACTAGTATGTCCGTATAATAATTCGAAAGGTGTAAATCCTGTCGCAGAGTGTATCGTATTATTGTAAGCGATAATTGCATACTTCATTAAGTTTGTTGTTTCTTCTCTATCTGTAATTCTTTGAATCCTAATCATCTCCGCTAATGTCGAATGTAATCTTTCGATAGGCGAATTAGAATTTGGGTTGTACGGGGTTGTGAAATGAATGTGTATATTATGCATCGCACATATTTCCGTAATTACTTCGTTGTCGAACTTAGGATCTGAGTCCGTCGTTATTTTGTTCGGCAATCCTATTATCGAGAACAAAGAAAGCAATGCTTCTGCTATATGAATACTTGTTATAGCTGAAAGTGGAACAGCTTGTGCGTATTTGGAGAAATTATCTATGATGGTAAGAAATGTTACTCCTCCACTACTATACAAATCCATGAACATATGCTCCATCGGTTTATGAGGAGTGTCAGTAAGAGACATTGGTAACCTCAATGGATTACGTACGTATTTAGATTTCAAACACTTTTCGCATTGATTTATAAATTTCTGAACCGAAAGTAACATATTTGGCCAATGGTAATTTCTATGCAAATGTTTATAGGTTTCTTGAATACCTCTATGGATTGTTTTTCCTTCATGATATTTTTTAATTAATTCGGTTTGTTCACTTCTATTTTCGATAAACGTTACTCTTGTTTTACATCTAATTAGTTTAGGACCACGATTATCAAATGTGGTTTTGAATATTTTACTAAATAACGAATATAGTTCCTCGTCGTGAAAGTAACAATGAAATATTCGATCTGCAATGGTATGTTCTTTAAGAAATTTAATTATTTGAGGCTCCGTTTCATTAATGGGTATAAAAACGTCTTTAATTATTATCTTTCCTCTTGATCTTTCCTCTACTCTATATTCATTACCAGGTGATTTTCTAATGTGAAATTGTTTTACTTGTCTATCTATTGCGTCTTCAATTTCAGGAATTTTAACTAATTCGGTGTTTTCCTGTCTTTGAACTGGACTCTGAATTGGGCTAAAAAGGTCTGCTATCGGATCTATAACTCTATTTTCTACTGGGATAAATGATGTATCTAATAATGTTTCAATATCTATACCTTCAAGATCGTCAGCCAAATATTGTGACGTACTTGGTCGAGGTTGAGAGTTGTTTGTATTCTGATTATTTTGTTCTAATGATAAATCTAAAACATTATCTGCGTTTTGCTCTGTCTCTACTTCATTAGTGTAAAGTATTTTAACGCGAGACAAGGCATCTGCATTTGTATTAGTTTTTCCCTTTTTATGAATTATTTTAAAATCATATTCAGCAAGTTTTAAACGCCATCTAGTTAATTTCGAGTTGGGGTCTTTAAGAGACATGATCCAGGTAAGGGGTCTATGGTCTGTATATATAGTAAATTTCTTCCCGTAAAGGTAAGGACGAAAGTATTTTATTGCCCAAACAATTCCTAACAGTTCTTTTTCTATTGTCGAATATTTTTCCTCGGTTGCTGATAAAGTTCGTGATGCGAAAGCTACCGGTCTATCTGAACCTACTATTCCTTGGGATAGAATTGCGCCTAGAGCTACATCTGAAGCGTCTGTTGTTAAAATAAAAGGTTCCTCGAAGTCAGGGTACTGTAGTATTGGAGCATTTATTAATACTTCTTTACATTTTTCAAACGATTCTACGTATTCTTTTGATAATTCTATTTTCGCATTTTTCTTTAAACATTTTGTCATAGGCTTAGTCAACTTCGCAAAATCCTGTATAAATTTACGATAGTAACCTACTAATCCTAAAAATGATTTGATTTCTTTTTGTGTTTTGGGAATTGGGAATTTTTTTATAGCTACAATTTTATCGGAATTCGGCTTAAGGCCTTCACTAGTTAATGTATGACCTAAGAATTTAACTTCCTTTTGCAAGAATTCAGATTTATTTAATTGTATCTTTAAATTGTGATTTCGGAATCTTTCGAAAACTTGTTCGCACTTTTCTAAATGTTCTTGTAAGCTAACCGAATAGATAATAACATCGTCAAGGTAAGTTAAAACGTTATCTAATCCTCGCAAAACTAGGTCCATTAATCTTTGGAATGTACTCGGGGCATTCTTCAAACCAAAAGGAAATCTCAAAAATTCATAATGACCTCTATCTGTAGTAAACGCTGTTTTTTCAATATCATCCGGGCTCATTTCAACCTGGTGATAACCGGATGCTAAATCTATAGTTGTAAAGTATTGCGCTCTACCTAATTTATCTAATATATCGTTGATATTTGGTAACGGGTATTTATCTTCAATGGTTTTTTCGTTTAAGCGTCTATAATCGATAACTAATCTCCATTTTTTCTCATTTGATGCATCTAATTTCTTTTCGACTATGTGAACGGGACACGACCACGGTGATATACTTTCTCGAATTATATTTTGCTACAACAGGTTTTCAACTTGTTTTTGTATTTCCTGCTTTTGTTTCGGCGCCTGCCTATAATTGCGCACAAAAATGGGCGTATCGTCAGTTAACCTTAATTTATGTTTAACCTGGTGCGTAAATGTAAGCGGGATTTCATTGCAATAAAATAAATCTCTATAATTATAACATAGTTTCTTAATTTGTCGATTTTCTTCGTCATTCATGTGGTCAGTTCGCAATCTATTTAAATTCTGCTTTAATAATTTGTCTATATTTTTATTATTACGTATGTTGTTAATATACGCGGGGTCACTTTCTGAGTAATCTAAATCATCTACGTATGGTATTAACTTAATTGGATATCCTATTCTTAATTTAATCTTTCTATCCGTTTTATTTAAAACTGTGGTGTGAACAATTCCGTTTTTAACTACGACTAAAGTTGCAGGGAACACTAATCCGCGCTCGGTTTCCTGTTGTAAAACTTCATAATAACCTTCGCTATAATTACATGCTAACGCAACCTGTTGTTCGCAGTTAGGATGGATGGTGATGTACGATTTAATATCATCCTTGATGGGAATCTTACATGTTTCCGTTCTCAGGATCATATTCTTCATATCAATCTGTGAACCTAACACTCCTAGTAAGTCAACACCTAGTAAACCCATAAAGTCGTTGTCAAAATTAAACATTAAGAACTTGTGTGTAATATTACAGTTAAACATCCTGGGTAACTTAATATAAACAACTTCGTTATGCCTTGTAATCCCATGCGGAGTTTTAATATAATGGGTCTCTGTCATTATCTGAGATGTTTTAATGTTAAGGTTTCGGACTACGTCCGGGCGTATTAATGATTGTGAGGCTCCGGTATCCAACAAGAACCTACCACCTAGCTCGCTAATATAAACATACGGTAACTTGTTATTTCTATGAATGTTAACATAAACTATGTTACGTCTATTACATCTGTGGGAATACAAAAATTTTTCATCTTCGTTTACCTCTTCAGGTGGATATGATTCCTCCTGATCATACACGTTCTCCTCGGTTTCGGGTTCCTCCTGGAAATTTACTCTCTGAACCGCGGAACGGATATTGGAAGGACCGGGCTGAGGTTGTATCGGCCTTGGTCTCAGTACATACTGATTTGGTTGGAACATAGGCCTAGGGCCTGTATTTACTGTAGCAAAAGTAGTATTTTGTGGCATTGGACGCCTAAAATTATTTTGGATCGGGAATCTACTTTGACTAACTATATTATTCGGCCTAGTAGGCGCGATTTGTTTCACCCTACTATCCACTTGTATTTTTGGAGATTTGTTTTTTAACTTTATCTCTTCTTGTTTTGCAGCGGTAATTGCCGCTTCCAACTCAACCGCACCTGTAAAGCGAATGCTTAACGCCACAATTGGATCGAGTTGATCTAGAAAAACATCTAAAGCCATCTTCGAATAGAGTTCTTTTTTACCTTTATCTATATTAATTAAAGCGTATGATAATTCCCTTACTCTTTCTCCGAATAATTCTACACTTAAATTACCTTTAGAGAGGTGCATTAATTCGTTTATTATTTGCACTTCATTTCTAAACTCTCCGAACCTATTTCTAAGGACACTCTTTATATCCTTCCATGTTTTACATTCGCTATGTTGGGACAATGCCTCCATAGCTTTACCACTTAACTTGTTGCGAATCAGGCAAGCGAGAGGAGCTGCCTGTATTTCGTCAATTAACGCTATCACATTTTCTACACTATTTATGTAAAATTCTAATGTCTTTTTGTTGCCGTCATAGCTTGGTAACAATATCGATAGAGTTTTATAATCGATGGTTGTAGCAAACTTTTGATCAACACTTTCTGTTGCCATTTTTAAAATAGTAATTTACGATTAATTTGATCACACAGTAAAATAGTATACGTAAGTATGAATCACAAAATTACACAAGAAGTACACGAAATGTTATTTGGAACACTTGGAACACTTGTACACAAAGGAATCTCGGGAGAAACAAAGAGAGATGCTTACCCCACGAGCATTGCCGATTGGAGGCGGTGAGTCTGTCAACCGCTGGGCTGCCGGGTCGCTGAGCGGCTGGACTGCTGGGCGCTGGATCTCTGGCTGGAACGCTGGCTGGATCGCTGGCTGGAACGTTGGCTGAACCCGATGATGATTCTTTCAGATTCGCGTCGCGGTAGTCCCGGTTTCGTTTTAACGCGTGTTTAATCGTTTGTCGAAACGCAGAATTTCCGTTAATTCATTCGCGAATCCTACCGACTGCGCCAGTTAGGTATCGTTAATTGATTCGCGAATCCTACCGACTGCGCCAGTTAGGTATCGGGTCCTAGCGCAAGGGTTTTTAAAAAGAAATAAAATACGACCGGTCAGGCCCGAGTGTTAGACTGTACTGAATATTTTAATTAATAAATGCATGAGGTGAGATTGTTGATATAAGTAATCTTAAACCTAATTACATGATTAAATCTTATGGCTAGGGTTGTTACACCAACATAACTCGTAGGTTACTACATTTTTGCTTTCCATAAAATAGTGCAGTTGACATCGTTCCATACATTTACTCACTTCACTTACTACATTTTAATGGTCTGTAAAAATATTTTCAATTTGTCGTAACCCGCAAAATATCGTTTTCAAATAACTTTAGGATAATTGTGATAATGTACATTTGTCTGGAAAAAAATAATAACTATTGTGTCCAAAAATGGCAACTCTAGCTCGATAAATGTAGAAGTTATGAATTTTTTTCGAGAAATCAAAAAGTTTTTCGGCTCTGGTGAACAATTTGATATTTGTGGGTTACTACGTGTTTGCTTTCTAGCGTCGATATGACACATATCCCTAAAATAAAAAAAAAGAATATTATTATTTTAATAAAATTGTAATATTCATATTATGAAATACTTTTAACTAAAAATAAAATTACAAAACTACCGATATTCATATATTTGTACCCCATCCCTGCCCGAGTAGCAGAAAATGTTCTAGAAAACAATAGCCGAGTAGCAATATTATCTAAAACATAAAACGAACCTTATTGCCAAGTGACTGAGTAGCTTTTTGATCATAAATTATATTATTTCCTTTATTTATGTGTTTTGAATTTGAATTATTACAAAATAAATTAAAAACTAGGCTTATTTGTGGTATAAACCACGGCCATTAAATAAATTCATTGCTCGCTATTATTCCTGCCCTCCAAAATTGCACATTAAGGCATATTTACGTAATTTAAGACAAATTTTATTTTACGTAATGCACAACCGACGCAGCTCAGTGACAGTTGAGTTATGCCGGCAAGTATGCGGAGCTCCTCTTAATGTTAGTCGCTGTGCCACGCCCACATCGCACTTCCACTGGTGTCTGTGTTCCGTGTACTTAATGGACCAAAACTTTATTGTGTGAATAACATTTACAGCAGTGTTGCCAGACCAAAATTTCAAATTCCAGGAGATAAGAGCAAAAAAATCAGGAGATTGGTCTGATAAATCAGGAGATAAATACTTACTGATTTAAATTATTGTTAATTTTGCTTTATATATTTCACTATTCAGTTTTGCTGACATTTTTTCGCTTACTTTAAAATCAAAAACAATTATTGTTTTTTGAAGTGAAAACTTCTTTAACAGCGTTGTGATTTGAAAGTCGATGAAACGAAAAAGCGACAGTAAAAAGAGACAGACACATAAATTCATAAGGTTTAACGTGGGAGAAAATGAGATAGGAAGCATTAAACAGTGTTTCTTATATTCGTGGTTCTCTTTGTGTTACTTCAAAAAGTTATTCATAGATGGCGCGAGGAACAAGATAGAAGATTCATTTTATTGCTGGATAGATGGCGTTAGCTGCTCATTTTACTCTTCATATTATGTTAAGAGATGGCGTTAGTTACCACTGTAATGTAACCTACTTACAACATCAAGCTACTACCGTAAAACATACCTATTTAGTTTAGTCGCGTAGTACTGGCGGGCTTATTGGGCTTTTTTTAAATAACGACTTATTAATCTTATTGGGCTTATTGCAAAAACACCCGTATTCGACTGAGTTAGGATAATAAATGTTATAGTGTGACTATTTTCCAAATTTGATAGTATTAGAAATTATTGATGCAGTCAGAAGATTCAGATTTTTACGCATAGTTCGTAAATTATAGTTCAAAACCCAAATATCAGGAGACTTAACAATAAAATCAGTAGATCAGGAGAATTGTAGAAAAATCAGGAAATCTCCTGGAAAATCAGGAGATCTGGCAACGCTGATTTACAGGAAAAGGTAAGTGTAATGGACTCGTTACATAGCTGAGCTCGGATTCAAGAATCTAAAGAAAAAGATCTAAGAAGATATTAGGCCTGAAGCACAAATGTGGGATGATAGAAAACAGATTCTGATAACGGACTGAAATGCATAGGTTTTTAGTATTCCTTTCTAGGAAACATTATTAAAAAACAAAAGCATACACCAAAAAATAATCTACCTATCCTTATCTTATTTCGTGACGTTGGGCAGTTCGGCGCTAAATGGTGACGGTATACTACAGATTTACTGAGAACAAAATTATATTTGAAGTTGTCCAGCAGCGCATCGCCTATAACGTTTCTGATGTAAAACACCTCATGCGCTTCTTCCATAAACAATTGGATATTCAGAAACTTTATCTTTCAATTTCACTATGATCTTCCTAGAACTCCTTACGGTCTAATAAAACCGTTCAAAATGATATTCTCATACCGCGCGAGTTTGGTATATTTTCGCACAAGGGTTTCAATAAATCTTTTGGTGGAATTTTTCTCCCATCCCGACGTGACACGTAGTTTTTTACATATTACATTCTGTTTTCCACACACGAGTGTTCAATCACGAGCGCTATTGTGTCTATGTCGCGAGAAACGCACAAAGCCCTGCTTCGGATGTTATTAATTCTGAAATGTACACTGACGTTTTGGATAGTATGCTAATATTAACAATACATGTCTCAGGATTAGTCATTTATAAATATTATTAAGCCTACTTTATATTTTAAATGGGAAAGTTTCTTACACCTCCTTATATAAAATCTTGAACATCTTATACTAATCTGCCATTACTTTTAAATCATGATGTACGTTTATTCGACGGTGCTTTCGCCAACAGCATTTTAAGGTAAATTTCAAAAAAGTTGGGTATCTTTTGACAACTTTTCCCTATGAAATCTAAACAACCTATATTTGATGTAATGTATATAAAAACATGAAAACAACATAAATATCGTATAAAATCCACTGCCTCTTTAAGAATTAAGAAATCATATTAATGTGATAAAATAATGTTGTCCTTCTATGACGAAGGTCATCATAACCACGTCTACTATAATGATATATTTCAGAGTTAGAAAAATAATAGTTGAGACAGGAGAGTGGAGAGAGAACCTGGTTTCCTCACCATGTTTTTCTTCACCGAAATGATACTCGTAATTTATTTCTAATTTGGACATAATTTTGAAAATTAGAAGTGTTTGCCCAATTCAAACCAAACTGCCCTGTGCGAGAGATCAACGATACCAGATAACAGATAGTGATCTGTAAGAGGATATTATCTGAAGACGATATAACTCATCTAAATCTCTAAAGCACAATTTAAATCCAGCAAAAATATAGTAAATGATGACGTGTACCCTGGCGGAACAGTTACTTTCACGTTACAAGACGCGATGGCTCCCAGAAACATTAGATAAGCGATTTTCAGCAATTTATCGACTGCAATCCCCTGAAGCTCTGCTCTAATAGAGAGCCGTCTTGCCAAAGTAGTCGCTTGATTTATAAAGTAAAACCTCGAATCTTGTAAAGTTTGAATTCTTTCTAAAGTTATCCTCGCCTACATTTTTGGTTATGGGATGATCTAATCGTAAAATGCCCGACCCTTTTTGGTAAAAGTTCAAATAGAAATTCAGATCAAAAACATTTAAGATCCGCGTAGTGCACTGGTTACCATGCTGGAGCGCCGTTTGAAGGGTTCGATTCCTAGCGAGGCCGATATAATGAATGATGAGTTTAAATTTCTAATCTTGGTCTGGGAGGTCTTATCTTTATGTGCCATGGACCCACACGTCCCCCATGACACAGGAAATCATAGTATGTAGCGATATCTATTGATTTATTTACAATCGTAAAACATAACAGCGATGACCAATTAGATACGAAATTAATCTGAAAATGTAAATTCCTGACAATGATAATATTCCTGTGATTCAGCAAGTTCGGGACAATGATAAACTTCAATCAACCCACTGTATTGGGGTTATGAATGTTTGAAACTCGGCCGAATAATTGTTGATTCGAACTGCAAATACAACTAACGGTTTGTGCTTCGTTTGATTAGCAATAGTTTGTACATCAAACACTGTCTCTGTATTGAAACGTTTTCTCTTTTTGATTTTTTATTAACTTGTACATTAAATGTATTGAATGAAATTCACTGGCGCGGATGAATAGGAATAGAATAGGAATAGAATGCATTTTATCACATACAAAAAACAGTTGTGTCAACTTTTACTTTACAGTACTGTTGGTGATTGTCATTGAACCGGGCTCGGAATACTCGGGAATCGAGTATTAATGGTTTTGAACCGGGTTTTTTAAATTGTTGGTGGTGACGAATCTTATCAAACGTGGACTGTATTTTTTATTTTGATTTAAGTGTCCCTATCTGGGCAATACACAGCAGTCAATAATATGTACATTGTACAGGTCGGCTTCAGAAGTAGCTTAACATTTTAGTACCTTTTCACATTACATTTCTTGAATTTGTCATAGAAGTTGCTAGGAACCGTCGAAACAGTTACTATTAAAAAGTACGTTAAGCTACTTCTGAGGCCGACTGTACACACCAAAAAGGGAGTCCATATCAACCTGTTCCGTCGCGTTGCGTCGGTCGATACATCGGCGCCGAGATGGTTTTGACTGTTGTCATACTTTGCACCAGTTTGACCTGAACTGCACTCAGTAGCCCGTATAGTAGAAAGATATTTGCGACCGAATTACCGAAAAGATGACGAACAAAACAAATTGCAGCGATGCACCGAATTATGTACTCAACTGTACTATGTCGCCCGTACCGCGAATCGAACTGACGCGGTCGGCGGCGATTGCGCACGAGCGAAAAATAGGAGGGTAGAACCCAAATCGATGCATAACAAAATATTAATTGCGAATTTATTCCCACAATGAAAATAAACTACATTGATATTACCGAACAAGTACAAAAAGTAGTATTGATGCTACACTGCGATTTTTTCCACTTATTTGGGTAGGAAAAAAATCTACGTTAATATACGAAGAGAAACGTCACTACTGTTAAGTCACTGTGTTAAGTTTTTAAGTTTACCTTACTTGGTGCAGAAAGAAAAAACAAATCATCATAACGAGACTGCGATTACAAATTTTCCACAAAATGAATGAATATATTCGTAAACTCTGTCAATAAAATACAACTGACACAAGGGCAAATATTAGAGTGAATATCACGGACGTAAGAAAGAACGGACGTAACCTTGTCTAATCGAGAGTGAAGCATATCAATGACAGCTCGCTTACCATGTGTGCGTAATTTTGTAATTTTTGATTCGCGATAGTGTCAATGTCATAGCAGTATGGTATCAATGTGTGGGTGTGTGTATTTGTACGAATACAGAGTTGGTATTACTATGGGTGCTTCACTGAATTTGTTCTTGGGATTACGTCTGTCCTTTTTTTACGTCCGTGGTGAATATTCAGTTATTTGGTTTAGTGATTCTACCAGATTTTCAAGACAGCTACCGTAAATGAAACCTAAGATCACCTTAGAGAACCAATCTTTTAATATTTGCTTATCTTCCGTCAATCCTTTGAATCTGTTTCTCTATATTAATGAAAACTGAAAACGTCTTGGGCTGCTGCTTTGAATCCTTTGTAACTAAATGATTCTTAAAGAAGTTAGGAATTCTTAACAGCAATCGACAAGCGAAACTTTAATTAAGAGTGATTAAACTACTCGTAATTTAATATTATAGCAATAGACATGATTCCGCGAAGTAATTAGATATTAATCATTCGATTAATATTCAAATTATTAATACGTAATAATCATCACTATTAATTTCTGTGTCAATAGATGGCTTGACCCTTGAACCCCTATCTTGAGTGAATCAAGATATTAATTAAATTAAATTATGTTACAAAATATGTTAATTTTATAAAAGCACTATCAGAACAGTGACAATTTGTTTTAAACCAAATACGATTGGTTCAACGGCGAAAATTATAATCTTTGTACAAACTAGTAAGACTTTTAGGTAGACGTAGTACATTACTTCTTTAGGAGGAATTCTTAGAAATCCCTTTCAAAATAGATATCTACTAAGGTATTATATTTGTTATCAAAATTCGAAGCTTCTAATTTTCACCGTAGTCTGATAAATAAAGATTAAATTATAACACGATAAGGTACAGCGACTAGTGAATATTAAAATAGCTGTGAACCCTTCACAAAACGAATACCTTGTGTAAATTTTAAATTAATAAGCCGATCAGAAACAGAGGTTCCAACGATTTGTTATATAAAATTATTAGGCTTAAATTTTACTTCAAATTACTCGCCTATAAATACCTGTTAATATTTTTAAAGTATTTCGGTTGCCGTGAAGAAATTAGATAATAATAAGCGGTTCGCTCACGATTCGTATCTCTGCTCTTTTTTTGTTTTAAAGGAATAATAATACCTATTATACTTAGTAAAAAAATATTATACTTAGTAAAAAAAATGTTTGTGATAACACTATAATCTCGATTGCACCCATCAGTCACCCGTCTCACAGATATTGTGATTGAATCTTGTAACTAATGTTCATCGTCTCCGTGATCGCTTTAATCTGAATAAGATATTCTGGTTTAACTTACTCTTTCTTTCTGCTTTGCTTAGATGACCAAAACATAAATGTATTTAATACGTTGATAACCTTTATTATTATACTAGCAGGCCCATCAAGAGGTGGTAACCAAGACGTATTATCATCGATGGTCATCAGTGACACCAAGGACAACGATGAGTTACCAGCTAAAAAAAAGGACTTGGAGGATCTGTATATTTCTGGATCTCAGTCACTGCGGAAAATTTTATCAGGCTTGTAATACCTGTCACTATGCATGAGGATCGACGGAATTGAACTAGTTTGTATAAGACACATCGACCTTCAAAAGATAACGTGGATATAGTCCACGTCCCATGGCTAAATGTTTGTGCACCAAGACCAGGGGAGGCTGGTTTAGCCTCGATAATAAATGAAGCCAGTTACACCCAAAAACTTAGCAATAGGCATGATGTCAGATTCTGAAATACTGTATATGATGTTTACGTATGTATATCATATTTCCGCAAAAATAAGGTTTTGTATAAAATAAATACAATTTAATTTATAAATTAAAAATTCGTATTAAAACACTTCAAAGTGACATGGCGCAGCTTGTGACGTCACGCCTACGAAAAGTAATAGACAAGATGTAATTTTCAGTATTGTCATATTCGTATGTTTACTTATGTGTGACGTAATTTGCTCTGATTGAGACTGATTGGCGTTCAAGATATATATAAATATTATTAATCTCTCATAATAATACAATAAATGCGTGTTTTGTAATTCATTAATAGGGGTTCATTAAATAAGTACATAACTTTAGTGACTTTTTCTTACTGTCATCATGCCTATTCGGTACATCCACACTACAAAAATTAATATCAATGCCTGATAAATATGTAAGTCAAATAATTGCCCTGCGACATGATGCGTGTAATACAGAATGTTATTCCAAAATACCAGGCGCATCTTCTCCTCCGCACTAAAAGTACAATAAACGGAAAACACACAACACTGTTTCTCAGTATAAAGAAGTCGGTGCAAAATCACTGGCAGAGATTTTACGATCTCATAAATCTTGTACGCCTCATGTTAAAACGAGAATTTAAAGAAACTCGCTTGAATCTGTGGAAAAAGGAGGCATAGACTTTTTATGTTTGGAGTTTATAGAGGATTACGCTGTTATTTCTGAAGGCTAAGAAATAGGGTTGGAAGAAATAGGACTGCTCGAGGCTTCGTGGAGCTGGAAGCAGGAATTTATAAAGTTTTTTTTTTATCAAAAATGAAAAAAAATATAACCTCTCAGGCTTGTTTGTTGTGTTTTTCGTAATTTCTCTTAACGCTTTAATTTTGATTTTAAGATCCCAGAGAGACATTTTTTTCTTATAAAGTGAATATAACATTAAAATATTTATGTTACTAATTCTAAAATATACTAAAACAGAAACGAGGGGAAATCTTATGTTAAAATACCATAATCGTTGCTCTTCATATACATATATGTACCTACAGGTATACCTAATACTTAGGAATACTTCTTCATATGAACCTAGCTAGTTTTATAACTAAGTAGTTTTTTTTATTACAACCTAGATATACCGCCATATCGTTGTGTTCTCCCCATCCGAAGGTTGACTGGGAGAGAATGCTATTAGCATTAAGCCCGCCTTTGCTATTATACAAATTGTATGGTGCAAAAAGTTAAATAAATAAAAAAACTATTATTGTTATTATTTCTTCGTCCTCATTCATAGTTTAAAAAAAGCCTAAACAAAATCCTAAGTCCTTTTATTTCTACAGGAAAAGGAAAATAGTCCGGGATACATTTACAGTGCGGAATTATTACAAAGTTGGTCGATTTTATTATAATTCCTTTCTTTTGCATTATTACAATTCCTTTCCTTTGCATTACGAGTAGCTCTCATACGAGATGTACCTTAGGAATAGGTGACAAAATCACGACTATCTAGATTCTAGAATTCTAAGCAGCGTCGCTCGCTTCATCTCCTGTCTAACAATGGTAGCAATGTAGTATTCTACCTCACGGAGTCGTTCATTGCCGCGTCAGGGGTGTTCACGACGAAATGGATACAGTGCGATTGGCGGCCCGCTAATTAAAGCTGCCACTTACTTCTAACAATAAACATCCATTATGGGCTCGATAAAAGTAACGTTATACACTTTAAATAGACCTGTTTAACGTTTAAACAGCATGCAAGTTAAACAGAGGCGATGGTGTTTAAACAGCCAAATGGATGTTTTACGTAAAATGATTCGTGGTAAAATTGTCACTGTAAACATTTTTGATTGGTTTTTTAACGACGGATTTTTTGTGTAACTTCCATTTGCATCAAATAAATGCTTTCTATGTATTCTATGTATTACCTGACAAACAACCAAAAGGGGAAAATAAGGTAATTTCATTCAACATTCACTAATAGTAGTAGTACAGAGCAGAGAGACATTTTTTTGAAGTTATACTTTTTATGCGAATTGCAAAAACGTTAAACGTTTGCGCTACCATGGAAGGGGTATGAAAGCACTGGATAGATGGCCCTAGCTTCTTATTATCTTTACCTCTTTTAAAATTTAATGTTATTACTTATACAAATCTCACAGAGTCTCAACAGCGTGATTCAGGTTCGTGAACAACGCCATCTAGTTTGTACTTGTGTAAACATAGGTAGTACACAAGTAATATTTTATTATACTAGTGAATTGAATATTGAAGAAGTATAACTTCTCAGGCGCGTACAAAAGTACACGCACCCTTTTTTCGAATGGACTGTAGCTGTTGGCCCCAAAGACTTCACGCGGACAGAAGTAACATCCAGCAGCAGAGATTAAGCGTCTTTGCCTTGTTTTTTTCTCAGCAAAGTGCACCTCGTGTGAGAGTGTTTTGTACATGTGATACGTAATGCTTGACTGCAATCCCACCTAATGGTAAGTGGCGATGAAGTCCACGCTGATACACGCACCTTATTAGTAAAATTCTATTCAACCTCTTCTTAAAGACGACCGCATCATATATGGATGGGAACGTCGATGCAGGCAAGCGGCTCCAGTCCTTCGCCGTGCGTGTATTATACGACTCTGCAAATCACGTTGTCCATATTGGCAGGATGTTTACTGCCATAGGTTGGATATTGGATAGCCACCGAACGTTGGGTCCTTTGATAGATTTTGATGGATTTCACTATTGGAGGGCTAAATATATCGGGACAGGGCTGGGTTGGAGTGTATGCTTTCGTAAGCTCAGATCATCTCTGTAAGTCATGTATCAAAGAGCACTTCAGTACTATGAACACAGATCTCTCTTTGTGGGCGTAGTTATATGTCAGGACTGCCAGGGTACTATATAAATCACACAATTCGACAGGCACAAGGATACTCTACGTTTATTGCCAGATAACACCTGGTATCAATTCAACGTTATTTAATTTTACTTAGATTCCGCGATCCTACCAACCTACCGTATTGTCTATCTACCGTAATGACAGTTCCCTTTTTCTTAATTTTGATAGATTACTACAAACTTATTTTACTCTGCGCCAACATATAATTTTTTTTCCATCTCCTGTAGCTCACGAACTCGTTGTTACTTGTCGCCTCCCATCAAAACATATTATACAGACATTATTGACAGTACTAAACAAGGCAAGTTCTGGTCAGAATTACTTAGTCATAGTCATCCATCCATCCATCAGCATTTGGAGGTCCACTGCTGGACGTAGGCCTCCCCTAACTATCGCCACTCTGACCGGTCCTGAGCCTTCTGAATGCCCGCTGTCTTCTTCAGGTCGCCAGTCCACCTGGTCGGGGCGCGTCCTATGCTCCTTTTTCCAAGACGTGGGTGCCATTCGAGGACCTTTCTTCCCCAACGGTTATCGGTCCTTCGAACTATGTGGCCAGCCCATTACCACTTCAGCCGGCTAATTCTTTGAACTATGTCGGTTACCCTTGTTCGTCTACGGATCTCCTCATTTCTGATGCGATCACGTAGAGAAATACCGAGCATAGCCCTCTCCATAGCCCGCTGCGCTACTCTGAGCTTGTGGATTAGGCCAATAGTAAAGCACCACTTAGTCATAGTATCAAGCCTATAACCTCGTAAACAACAAACGCCAGCATAAACTAAGCGAATTACGTGATGCTAACAAACCGATAACAAAATTTGCCATTCCGCCTACTCCATGTCCGGACTTCGCTTAGTGAGCATATAACGTGAATAAATTACACGTATACACTCAACATTGTAAAAGTAAGCCCATACGTCAATCTGTAACAAAATGCAGTAGGTCGAAACTCTCCACGAGATGAATGCAGGCTGTGGCGCGGCTATAATTTAGGGGTAGAGCACACGATATCACAGTGACAGTGCATTAATCACAGCGTCGCTTGCAGACAGACGCGCGTCATTGAGAGACGCGGTTTTGTGCGCCTCAAAATATTAACAAAGCGTAAATTGTGTGCGGCAGTTTGAATTTCATGATATAAATGGTGACCGCGGGAAGGAATATCTAAACAGTCGCAGTGTTTTTTGACCTAAAAATTAACAGGTGGACTAAATTTTACTGGTGTGCAATAAATGGATAAGTGAGAACTTTAGCTTAGAACCTAGGATCCAAGGAATGACCAAAGGACACAAGAATACGTCCGTAACATAGGCCAAATACTAAAAAAAAGGGTGCGTGAACTTTTGTACGCGCGTGAGAAGTTATACTTCCTTGACATAATTAAATAAAGATTTAATTTAATAACGTGTATCAGTTTTAATTTTTTTTTTCAAAAACTATTTTTGTACTAAATAAAAATAATAAAATATTACTTGTTTACTACCTATGTTTACACAAGTACAAACTAAATAGATGGCGTTGTTCAGGAACCTGAAACACGCTGTTGAGACTCTGTGAGATTTGTATAAGTAATAACATTAAATCTTAAAAGAGGTAAAGATAATAAGAAGCTAGGGCCATCATCCAGTGCTTTCATACCCCCTCCATGGTAGCGCAAACGTTTAACGCAACCTTTTAGCAAGTCGCATAACGCTTCCCGCCCACGTCCGATAATCGGTGACCGATTTTGTGTAGGAGAAAAATAGAACGTACTGATAGCAATAGTGCAACGCACACGTCCTACAAAAAGTCGGTCAGAAATAATGTGGCAGGAAAAATCGGCCCGATTATCGGTCCTACAAAAAGGCTGACGTGGGCGGGAAGCCTTAGAAGTATAACTTCAAAAACTAATCTGTGTTCAGTGACAATATTTTCATGAGGGCTTCCCTTGTATCGTCTAATAATATCGACAAAATTAGCAAGTGACGCGACTTATCTGAAAATAATAAATGGATGCCTTATTGTCTGACACAGGCTTGAGTAAATCTGTTGTAAGGTTTACGTCACTGTTATGTACAACACCAACTGAAGAAGAAAACTATGACTTGACGACCCTGTAAGCGACGATTCGAGTGAGATGAGAGAAACTCCAGAATAGTTGGCAAGGCGAGGTGGTAATAGAAGGCAGTGGCGTAGAAAACGTGTTGTAGTCGCGGATGCTCAAAAAAGAACGTTGGTTTTGTAAAGCGCTGTTATGACGGTGGATTATATATAAAATTTCTTACACTACCTTCTAGTAGCCGGTCTCAGCCGTTTATTATTTATATAATGTGACAATAGATGGCATTGTAGGTACAACAGATATTATATTAAGATTTATTTAACTTTGATTTTTATACGCGTCACGCACGTCACTAACAAACCCTGTAGCCTAGTTTATGAACTAGGCCTATGGCTATGGCCCTGTATCATAGTTCAATGTCACAAATAAATAAATAAACGCTAGCACACTCATACTCCCCGCAGCAGGTTTTTACCTGTGTCGCGGGTGTCATGGACGACATATATAACACATCACAATCACACCCATGACCCGAGTACAAATATTTATCTGTCACATAAATATCTGCCTCGACCGGGAATAGAACCCGGGACCCCCCGCTTCGCAGGCAGGGTCGCTACCAACTAGGCTACAGGGTCGTCACACAAGGCACACATATGACTGTTTTCGGCTATCATAAGATGTTGCGACGTTATATATGATTTTGAGATTAATTATGATTATTTGCGGCTCAACACACAATCCTATTTGCCCACGACTGCTCGGGTCTGCTTTGTATTGCGAAGATTAGCAAAAGCTACTGTTTCACTTCTCCCGAGAGATCGCTGCTAATTTGTTCTATATATAAATCCTAATTAATCTGGGATAAGGTTCTGAGCGTTACGCAATATTAATAAGTTTAGTACAAAGGTGCCCTAGAGAATTTTGATCATTATTAATAGCCTATAGTAATAATAAAATTCGAGGCATTTATTAACAGACTTCAAAAAAGGAGGAAGTATTCAATTCGACTGTATTTTTTCATGTTTGTTGCCTCAGAACTTTCGACTGGGTGAACCGATTTTGATGACTATTTTTTTTTAAATGGAAAACTGGTGCTTGTCATGTGGCCCCATTTAAATATGAGCTAGATCTGACCAGTAGTTTTTGAGTTATTTTGAAGTCGGTTATTGAAGTGAAACTTCTAGTATATAGACGGGGTATTAGGATTTTTCTGTCACGAAAAAGCGTTATTTTTTGTCAAGAATTATTTGAAATATACTATACCATTTATTTGAAAATTTATTTCTCTATTTATGCTAGACTCAAGCGGAAAGAACTGTACAGATTTAGATAATACAAAAAAAATTTAAAACTTACACTATGGGTCATTATGTGGGATACATTTGATCCCGGAAAATGGGTCTGTCCTCGAGCAATAAGAGATTATTTACAACTTTGTATAGAAATCCCTTTAAGAAAATCGTAATTAATGTTTCGACTGCTTTTGGGAAAAACTACTACACTGAATTAATGTTTATGGAAATATGGCGGTTATTGAAAAAAAAAAAAAAAAACTTTTTTTTATTTCCGATCTTTAAAAAAGCGGCCAAGTGCGAGTCGGACTTGCCCATGTAGGGTTCCGTAGCAGCAAGTAACATAGTATAAAAGTTCTTGTAGTTCGTTGTAACTTTGATCGATGTTTTTTGCGGTTTACGATTTATGACGTATTAAAAAAAACTACTTACTAGATCTCATTCAAACCAATTTTCGTTGGAAGTTTGCATGGTAATGTACATCATATATTTTTTTTAGTTTTATCATTCCCTTATTTTAGAAATTACAGGGGGGGGGACACACATTTTACCACTTTGGAAGTGTCTCTCGCGCAAACTATTCAGTTTAGAAAAAAATGATAGTAGAAACCTCAATATCATTTTTGAAGACCTATCCATAGATACCCCACACGTATGAGTTTGATGAAAAAAACATTTTTGAGTTTCAGTTCTAAGTATGGGGAACCCCCAAAATTTATTGTTTTTTTTTCTATTTTTTTTGTAAAAACCTTAATGCGGTTCACAGAATACATCTACTTACCAAGTTTCAACAGTATATTTCTTATAGTTTCGGAAAAAAGTGGCTGTGACATACGGACGGACAGACAGACAGACAGACAGACAGACAGACAGACAGACAGACAGACAGACATGACGAATCCATAAGGGTTCCGTTTTTTGCCATTCGGCTACGGAACCCTAAAAATTACCAGATGTTACGTACACTCAATGCAATCCTTAATCTTCTGAACGGTGGTAAAAACCTATCTACTTTGGTAATTATCACCCATCTACTCTAACAGCTGTGGTATCTATGTACAATATAATACAGTTAAACACGTCCCTTGTGACCGGCAACGCATCATTTTACGCTACTAATTGATGTCCGTGGATGGACATTAAGACATGACAATATTAGCAAAAATATATTTCAAATTATACTTGACTACGTGCATGACTTTAACCACAGCTGCAAGGGTATCGTTAAAATCTTACAACTAACAAAAGTATCTTGTTTTATATTAACCAGTGTTGCCAATGAAAATTTTTGGAAGGCCTTGTACATTAGGTAAAAAAGCCGTGTTTATATGGAAAAAGATCAACTGTGGGCCGTGTCATGTAATATGCCATGCAATTATGCTGATATATATACCATCGGTTCAACGCTCGGACTAAAAAAAAAGGTAATCGGCAGTGAATTTGATGTCCACAAAACCTTAGGAACACTTTTCATTAGCGTAGATTAACACCATAATTAGCCTGGTGGCGCTGTTTTAAGGGTTTTTAACTTAGAGTATATTATACAGTAGTATACTCTAAGGTTTTTAACATTCGTTAAATGTTTGCAAAATAAATAAATAAAAAAGACCTCAGAATTTGCAAAAAGCCGTAGAATTTGCTACGGCCATAGAGTTCCAGCCGTAGACCGTAGATTTCGTAATTTTTTGGCAGAAAAGCCCTAGAACACTGTAATTGCCGTAGCATTGGTAACACTGATACTAACTGCCGCAATCAGAGTCACTTAACGGTAAATTAAATCGCTCCTTAATACATAATCACAATACAAATTCTGTACTAAGGAGCGATTTAGACAAATAGGCACTGTCGATTAATGGAAGTAATTTATCTTAATAACCTCCTCCGTTGCAATTAGCGGGTATCACAACCAGGAGACTGACTCGACCTCAAGAGTGCCTCAAAATTTTAATTTAATAAGCTGTGGATCAATGACCCCTCTTCAGAACTTCGTAAGAAGCCACTTCACCAGATCAAACTCACCAGGACCGTTGACCTATTTGACAAGTAGTTTGACACAGTTTCCTAACGTCGATCTTGCGTGAAGCTCGCTACGCGTGACTGCGCGACAAATTTTATAATAATAGCAATAAACAAACTATAGGAAATATAGATTGAGGCACGGACCTGAAAAAAAGACGGACGTAACCTCGTCTAATCGAGAGTGAAGCATAGCAATGGCCGCCCGCTTACTATGTGTGCGTAATTTTTGATTCGCGATTGAAGCAGTGAAGTGTCAATGTGTGGGTGTGTGTACTTGTACGAATAGAGAGTTGGTATTACTTCACTGAATTTGTTGTTGGGATTACGTCCGTCTTTTTTTAGGTCCGTGGATTGAGGACAATAAATGAACCTTATTATTTATTAGCACTTGGCCTCGCGCATTTTCCGGGACAGTAAGTCCTAGTATATATTTATACTAGTATATAGATTATGGACTACCTGTGCACTAGATTTCATGAATATCCGCTCAATACGATCTGTAGCCTAGTTGATAGCGACCCTGCCTGCGAAGCGACCCCTCGCTTGCCTCGTCGCCCCGGGACCCCTCCCGGGTTCGATTCCCGGACGGGGCAGATGTTTATGTGACAGATAAAAATATTTGTACTCGGGTCATGGGTGTTTTGATGTGTTATTCGTGTCGTCCATGCCAACCTCGACACAGGTAAAAAGCTACTGCGCGGGTATGAGTATGTAAGCGTTTAATATTTAATATTTTTTGCGTGTAACTGTAACAAACATTCATACAACATCACAAATACATTTATAATATTAGTAGGAAGAATGTATTTTATACGTGATCGATAAATATGCAGACGAGTCAGCGTTTTGCTATTCTGTACAAGGCCAGAACGCAGGGGTATAAAACTAACCACGTATAGATTGGAACTAACTTTTTTACTAAGTTCTTTCAATCCATACACGAGCAGTACGCATATAATCGCGTATACTTCGTAGAAGACGTAGAAGTATATCTTGTTCCATAATGTACAGCGCCATTACGCATACGGACTAATCGTGTGTATCGGAACCCCCGTGATGGGGGAGTGGGGGGCGGATAATTTTTCAAAATTGGTGACAGAACCGACTTAGTCAACCCCGACCCCACGTGGTACTAGTCTGCCCTACCCCTAGAGTGAATAATATGTAAACCCCGGAGGCGCGGAGGGAGAGCAGCCCCCGCCCGCTGTAACGTAGGCAAGCATGGAGTGCCTGTAGTTTGTTACGCAAGGGCGGAGGGGCTGCACTTCCCGCAGCACCGGAGACGTTTGGAAGCCTGTTTGTGTATCAAAAACCCCTAAATTCTCCCTAAAAGTGCATATAATGCAACTTTGTAATTATCGTATAATGATTTGTCATTTTACTTTACTCAATACATCATTTGGTAAACAATATATACAACTAAATGAATGAGTTGGCCTTTTGAAAAGTGTCATTATAAAAGGTAGACCAAACGTACAGTTGGCAACTGTCAGGTTGGGAAATAAAACAAAATTATGTGATAAGTTGGCAAATGATTATTCTGCGAAACGTTAGTTGGCAAGTGATAATCTGCCAAACAATATTCGGCGAAAAGGCAGAGATCCCGAAGTGTAGTATAGTTTGGAATGAAGACGCGAGCATCTTACAATACAAACTATACGCGATCAGTACGCAAAATTCTTGTATACATTGTAATAACAAAAAAAAACAGCATTATAATATATACGCGAGCAGTTTCCTATGGCTGCGTTCTGGCGTTGTATACAAGGAAAAGACGCGACGAGTCACGTGTTGGTAACACAGGGACACAAAAAGTTAAATAAATAACAATTAAACTTTAATTAAAACAAATCAACAAGAACAATTTGAAATAAAACCTGTCAAAAAAGGTATGTGTCAGCTCCGACCCACGACTGGAGTTTAACGCTATGGTGATAATGACAATGATGATTATTATCAGGATAAGATGTACCAAGATTATAATTATCATTAGATGGCGTTGTTACTGATCAGCCATCCAACACCATCTAGATTCTGTATTACGAATTAAATCATAACGCATAACGTAACGGAAAAAAATTATTTTGCTCCCCATAAAATCTCATACCGCGGGCTTAAATATGAAATCGATAGATAAGGAGCTAATCTCCAATAAAACAAATCTAAATCGGTTCATAAATTTGAGTTCTGAAAACATACATTAAAAAAATCGAAACCTTCTCATTTTTTGACACACGAAAGGTACTTTCTGCTTGAACATGTACTTACTAGGGAGGTAGTTCAAACTAACCGAACTAAGGCGTCTATCAAGCATAATAATATATTTAATGGAGGTAAATATTGCACTAAATCCCATGATAATGTGTAAGCTTAAGTTACTATCATTTTACCATTATTTATATTACAATTGTGATAAATTGTGATATGATAGCGATACGGCTTTAGCAATAACCCAAGCTCCATAGAAGAATGGCATTTTCCGATTTAACTGTGAAAAATGAATGAATAAATATATCTAGTATTATCAGAATAAACTGGGGTATAAGAAGCTCTGCTATTGTTCACCCTGTAAAACGTTGAGTTTATTTCGCCAATTCTTTTGATATTTCAGGACATCCAAAATTCCCCAAGTTAAAAATATTTTTTGCTTTTTCTATAATCTAATTTTGACAATTTCCAAATCCACGCGAGTGCAGCCGCAAATATTTTCTAGTATAAAATAAAATTAAAAAAAGTAGTGCTTATATAATATCAAATAATAGTTTAAGATATATTTCGATCCACAATACAATACCTGTCATGCAGCTACGAGCATCATCATCTCATGATGATAGAAGACGTAGAAAACGTAGCTTTATGTTTACTAAATTACCTAAAGATACCTAAATGATGGTTGGTGCAAGCCTGTTGTACTATAGCGAGGGCAACGACAGGTGTTTGCTAAGAGCTTTGCCACATTAGCCTCCTTCCACCGCGAGAGGGGGATGGGGACACATGGGAATGAATTAGGTCGACAATATTTTTTAAGGTTGCAATTAGGAAAACATTTTTTTTACGATGACCCGCGTGGCGTAATAATAACCATGCCGGACCCTAGCAGAATAAGAAGCAGTTTGCCTGGGAGCAAAGTTTACAACTCCCAAGTCAACCATGAAATAGTTTTTGTTTCTGCTTTCGTTATAAAATTCAAATCATCTTAAGTAGCAGGATTCTTCGATGACATTGGCACCCAGTAGCATCACCTCGTCCGTTGTTCAGCAGCGCGGCGCCACGATCGGAGAAGATTAACTTTGGACGAAGGGACAATAACACGTTACTTACACCTCAAAGCTATTTCAGTACATAAGTATAAAAGTCTAAGCCATAATCCATCATTTTCCCATTGCTGGGCTGGCTCCTCTCACAATGTGAGGGGTACAGGTCATAGTCTACCACGCTGTCCAAGTGATGTTTGGTAGACTTCACACACATTTGAGAATATTTTGGAGTACTCAAATTCAAATTCAAAATATTTTATTCATATAGGTACTGATACACTTATGCACGTCATCATTTTTTCTCTATTGTGGTCTCTGCACTATGTTGCGGATGGGTGGACGGACATGACGAAACATTTTCCATTTTGACTATGTAACCCTAAAAACCTTGCTGTCGACTTATGAACTACTTAAAAATAATAAGTTTGTTGTCCAAATCCCGTATGCACCCAATATAACGCCTCGTAAACCGTGCGAGTTTGGACTGCTAATTATCACGAAGTACCGTATCGGGGATTTTATTTGCGGCTTCAAGTAGGTGCATTTTCGTGGAGCCAATGAAGTATTAACAAGATAACTACGACCGTGAACTTGTTTACTTGTGATAATATATTGAATTTCCAATTTGTACTACAAAATAATATAAGATTTATCGCTTCTAGTATGAACGATTTATATTTATAGGCAAAATAACGTTATCGAGTTTTATTAGTAGCAACGTAGACAACAACACGCGTGGTATTTTTTTTTTCAAAATCAACGGGTTCGATTCCTAGCCAGGAATATTATTTTATAATAATATTATTTTTAATCTAATGATGCAGTTTTAGTTTTCATCAAAATCAGCCTCGAGACTCCTTTGACAATTTTTCACTATTCCTCATAGTTTCTAATTTGGCCATCCACGCTCACTTGAAAAATTCACCTGTATACTCAAAAATTCACCCGTTATGTGTCACACACTGAAATCATATAGGTAATTCTAAAATCTATCCTTTATATTTCAACTGATTATTTATTTTCACAATTAAAAATTTATAACAGCACCGACATTTCCAACATAATATTAACAAACTCTCTGTTACGGCATTTTAGTGAATAGACTATAAGAAAACTTACAACTTACTACTTACACTCTCATACGATAAAGATATAAATACTAAATACTACGATAAAGACATAAAGATATAAATACTAGTTTATCGAATTTGAAAAACAAATCTATTATTGTAATTTGATTGATTGAAATGAATAGTCACAATGATGCTGCTAAGGATTTATCTAAAATGATCAGGAAAAAGCCATTTTCATCAGATAAAATACCTCATAACCTTTGGCTTGAGAGATAAATGCAAAAAAGTAATCAGTAAAGAGCATAAAATAAAAAATTATGAATAAACGCTTAAATGCTTACACACTCATACCCCCGCAGTAGTTTATTACCTGTGTTGCAGGTGGCATGGACGACACATATAACACATCACAATAACACCCATGAACCGAGTACAAATATTTATCTGTCACATAAATATCACCCCCGGCCGGGAATCGAACCCGGGACCCTTTGCTTCGCAGGCAGGGTCGCTACCAACTAGGCTACAGTGTCGAATCCTATTCGACTAATATATCTTGATTCTAATATATTCCATTGTAATATACATATCTTAAAATCCGCACTATTTATCTAGGTTAACATAATTATTTGGTCAAAATCAATACGTCACAAACTCCATTTACGTGAATTGACTCATGTTATCACAAAAATAAACACAAACCCATTAGAATATTATCACAAGGTAATCATTCCATATTCAGAAATAATCCACCTCAAATAACAAGGGCAGTATTTATAGTCGGTTTAACTAATATAAATGCATTAGTAACATAGACCTGTTCATTCTAAGAGCATCATGTCTAAACATTTAAAAAATAAAGTTATTGTAATCACCGGAGGAGCAGTTTATAATAAAACGTGCTTTTTTAAAGAACAAAATCGACAGCCATTTTAATCATGAAAAAGCATACAGAGACCACAGAGTACTTAATCACTACGTTTTTTTTTTTTTTTATAAGTATGACAAGATGCAAAATACAAGTATCTATATTTTGATATTTACAACACTCCCACTCAAAATATAGATTGCTTAACTAAAAATAAATCAAACTTAACAATAAACAAAGTAACTACACTTTCACAATTCCTAAAACACTCAAATGTTTATAATGTTTTACAGCACCTAAACTTTTAGTGAACAAATCCGCAGGCATATCTGATGTACATAAATAATTAACATTAACTATATTTTTATTTACAATTTCTCTGCAATAATGATACCTAACATCAATATGCTTAGTTTTATTATGAAAGATAGGGTTCAACAAAAGTTTCTGTGCACTCATGCTATCATTATACAAGGCAATTGTATACAGATTTTTAGTTACTTCATACTGTAAGTTTCTCAAATATACTGCCTCTTTGCAAGCCTCTGAGATTGAAACATATTCAGCTTCTGTACTAGAAAGTGCAATACATTTTTGTTTGCTACAACTCCAAGATATAACAGATCCTGATAGAGTATAACAAAAACCTGAATATGATCTTCTATCATTAATATCATTGCCCCAGTCTGCATCTACATATCCTTCAATATTAACATTTTTACCTTTACTATATTTCAAACCTAAATCTTTTGTCTTTTTCAAATATCTTAATACTCTTTTGGCATAATGCCACTGCTCTTCAGTATTACATGTATTAAATTGACTCAAATACGACACTGCAAAAGTTATATCTGGTCGTGTAAGAACAGCTCTAAATACATCAAACTCCCAATAAGCTGCTGATATGGATGCTGACTGTTACAATTAATCTCTTTTTTACATTTCAAACCTGCGTCCATTGGAGTATTAACTGTTTTACAATCGGTCATATTGAACTTAGCCAATAACTTATCAATATATCTCTCCTGACATAAAGTAACAGTAGAGTTTTGCTTATCAAAACAAACTGACATACCAAGACATTCTTTTACAATTCCTAAGTCTTTTAACTCAAAATTCTTACTCAACATGATCTTAAGATTATTAGTTTCATTAGAATCATTTGAAAAAACAAAAAAATCATCAACATACAACGTAACAATAGTTTTACTACTACCAACAGATTTTATATACAAACATGGCTCAATTTTAGACTTAATATAGCCATCAGCTAACATACATCCATCCACCTTTTTATGCCACGCACGTGATGCCTGTTTGAGACCATACACAGATTTCTTTAATTTTAGAACCTTTTTATCATCTGTACACACAAAACCCATAGGCTTTTCCATATATATGGTCTCAGACAACTCACCATTCAAAAAGGCTGTTTTGACATCAAGATGAGTCACATCAAGGTTAAACTGAACCGACAATGCAAATAATAATCTCAGTGTTGTATGTCGCACTACGGGAGAAAATGTTTCAGTGTAGTCCACACCATATTTCTGAGAGCAACCTTTAGCCACAAGCCTGGCTCGATAACGTACATTATTTTCAGAGTCATACTTTTTCTTAAGTACCCATTTGCACTTTACTATATTTCCTTTATCAGGCTTGTCAACAATCTCCCAGGTATTGTTATATTCAAAGCTTTGTAGCTCTTCTTTGACCGCTTGTTCCCAGTGCTCTTTCTCTGGTCCTTGTAGTGCTTCCTCTAGTGTTAGTTCATCACTGAAAGGTTTATTATATTCTTCAGTACACATAAATCCATATCTGTCAGGTTGTTTTCTCTCTCTTTGTGGATGTCTTTTTTGCAGCTCTTCATCAGATGTCAAGAGATCCTCATCTAGCACATATGTTTCATCCATGTCAATAGCACTTTCCAGCGAATTAAATGAATCCTGTTCACTGCTGTCTACTTGATCTCCCACTGAAGACTGACGTGGTCTATTGTCTTTTGGTTTGTCATCTGTATCTTTCACTTCAAACATAGTTTCGCTATTTTCATTTATAATGATGACATCTCGACTTGTTGTTATTGTTCTTGTTGAAGAATTGTATACTCTGTATCCTTTAACGTCATCCGGATAACCAACAAGAATACATTTTTCAGACTTCTTGTCCCACTTATGTCGTTTCTCCTTGGGTATGTGCTTCATGACAGTACTGCCAAAAATTCTTATGTGGCTGAGATCTGGTTTGACACCTGTCCACAACTCATATGGCGTTCGATTGTTTAAGCCAGTTTTGACAATCCTATTCTGTAAATAAACAGCTGTGTTAATGGCTTCTGCCCAGAACTCCTTGCCAAGTTTGGCATCATACAAAAGACATCGAGCCTTTTCTATGACAGTTCTATTCATGCGTTCGCAAAGTCCATTTTGTTGAGGCGTATAGGGATTTGTTTTTTGATGAATTATACCCATTTTTTTCAAATAATTGCTAAAATCTCTATTACAAAATTCTCCGCCATTGTCACTTCTTAGAATCTTAATTTTATTGGAAATTACATTTTCAACTCTAGCTTTATACTCTTTAAAATACATCAAGGCCTCGTCCTTACTTTTTAAAAAATAAACATGTGTCATGCGGCTGTAATCATCAATGAAAATTAAAAAATATTTCGAACCTCCAAGGGATGTGTTCTCCATTGGGCCACAGATGTCACAATGTACTACACCCAACAGCTCAGTGCTCCTGTTGCCTTCGTGAGGAAAAGGCAGTCGCGTTTGTTTACCTTCGCAGCACACGATACAATTAGATTTACTGATGTTGGCCTTCTCAGTAAATTTTTAATCCCTCCACAGCATCCTGCATTTTATTCATATTATTGCTATTGGCATGTCCCAGTCTACGATGCCAACAACCGGAGACTCTGCCACTGCCGCAACCATACATGTAGAAATATTCAGTCTATATACGCCATTCACTTGTGAAGCAGTTCCCACTAGAGTGCCGTCTCTGTTATATATTTCACACCCTTTACTTGTGAAATGCACCTTGTTCCCCTGTTCTATCAATTGGCTCACAGACAATAGGTTAGTAGATAGCTCAGGAACACATAATACATTTTCAACAGTTATGTTGAAATCACATTCTTCAGTCGACGTAGTAATATTTACATTTCCACAACATAAAACCGGGACTTTATTCTGATTAGCGACCATTATTTCTTTGATAAAACCAGAATTACATGTATCAATCATCCAATTTTTATTACATGTCAAATGTGAACTCGCACCGGAGTCAACATACCAGTCTCTCTTGTCAAATATTCCATTAAAAAATACAGCACTAAACGCATTAGATGTTTTTACAGATTTATTTGTATTATTGTTATTGTTATTATACTCTTTGCTACCTTTAGTGCACTGATTGCGATAATGGCCAAATTGTTTGCAGCCATAACATTTGACTTTTGGTTTTCCTTTGACAAATGTAGACAATTGCCCATGCCCGCTGTCTTTATCAACCACGGACTGTGTAGACTTAACATTCTTCGAACGATGACTTTGATTAGACAGATTATACTTTTTACGGAAACAAGCAAATGCATTATTGACATCAGTATCTTCTGGTTCCATGTCCATCAACTTCCCTTTAATAGCGTCAGTTGTAATGACCATACCAGAATGTTCAATGGCCATTATCATGGGCATGTATTTTTCAGTTAGACCAGCCAACATGATCGAACCAATCCATTCGTCATTTAAGTCGAATCCTGTCCCTTGCAATTTCTGACCCGCTTCAACAATTTGTGTGACTTACGACGACATCGAAGTGCAATTTTCTAATCGAATGGATATTAGATTCCTCAGAAAACTAATTTTTCTAGTAAATCCAGAGTCATCAAATAACATCTTCAATTTATTCCACAATTCTTTCGACGTTTTGACGTCTTTTATATGAACGTAGAGAGCCGGGTCAATTGTTAAAATCAGCTTGGCTTTTGTTTTCGCATCATCTGCAGCTGCTGGCGTTTGATTAGGCTCGGGCTTTATACACCCAACCATTCCTTCTAGCACCAGAAAATTCTCTGCTGCGAAACACCACTCACTATAGTTCTCGCGGCCTTTTAGTTTAGGCACGTTAACTAAATAACTTGAGCTAGCCATGTCACATACGGTCTGTAGTTCTCTTTTTACACAAGAATATCTGCTAGTAACACAATCATTTATTGTTCATCACGACACGGGGATAATGCTAACAATAAACGTAATAACTAGCTATTTTATATAAAAGGATTTGGGATCTGGGCCCATAACCTATAATAAAACGTGCTTTTTTAGAGAACAAAATCGACAGCCATTTTAATCATGAAAAAGCATACAGAGACCACAGAGTACTTAATCACTACGTTTTTTTTTTTTTTTATAAGTATGACAAGATGCAAAATACAAGTATCTATATTTTGATATTTACAACACAGTTGGTATTGGTTCTGAGATAGCCAATCGTTTTCTCGAAAAAGATGCATCAGTTGTTATATTACTTGATGCAGACGAAAAAACAGGACGGGAGAACGTAAAATCTCTGAACTCAAAATATGGCGTTAATAAAGCTGTCTTCTATAAATGTGATGTTACCGAAGATATAGATGAAGTAACAAAATCAATTTATAATACTTACAAATACGTTGATGTATTGATAAACAACGCAGGCATACTTAACGATTTGTTAATGAAGGAAACAATTGATATCAACGTTACGGCATTGATAAAATACTCTCTCAAATTCTGGGAGCGGATGAGGAAAGATAAAGGCGGTAAAGGAGGTACAATCATGAATTTGGCTTCAATTTATGGATTCAGAATTGATCAGTTTTTGCCCATTTATCAGGCATCGAAATTTGCTGTAATGGGTTTCACAAAATCTTTGGGTCATGAATATAACTTTAACAGATCAGGAGTAAGAGTTATGGCGATTTGTCCTGGGTTCACTAAAACAAAACTGACTGAAGATATCAAAACATGGGATGATGACGGACTCAGTAAAGAATTCGCTGATTTCTTGAATCAGCAAGCCTGGCAAGAAGTTGATTCTGTTGGAAAAGCTGCCGTGGAAATCTTTGAGAACGCTGACAGCGGCACTGCTTGGCTAATTGAAGGATCAAGACCCATAGTTTCAGTATCTTGACTCTTCAATACTTATTAACATAATAATCATATTTTATTGGTACGTGCAGAATTATATTGCTAATCGTTTATGAAGTTGTTGAATTTATATCATCGTATGGCCAAAATATTTGAAATAAATAATTTTATTCAATTTTAACGAGTGCTTATTTATATGTCAAATCTTAAAAGAAAATTTCAAATAAGTCATATTTTTTATAAAATTTAGTACAGAGATTCTGCCCTATAAGTATTCTGGCTAGGAATCTTGAATTTAGACTGCCCAGAAAGAATAAATTACTTGTAGTATTCGAATTAAAATGTATAATTATGGTACTTAAATGTACAATATGTAAGCTGGAGCAAGATAATTAAATATTATATCAAATTTATATTTAACACATTTTGTGTTGAAAATTATCTTTTATTCATAACTATAAACTTACTTAAAAAACATAACCGTGTACTTATGTACGCGCGTGAGAAGTTATACTTCTTTGGCAGCAAAAAAATATTCAAAAAAATATATAAAAAAAACATTATTAAGAAAAACATTATTCAAAAATAAAAAAATATTCAAAAACAACATTCTAACAATATTAAAAAATATAGGTATATAATAAATAAAATAATAATCATTTTTACATAACGCGCGTGACGTTTTTCGTCACCTTTTGTGTCACCGTCACCGTGTTACTAATTAATCTTAAAATTTCACTCTCATTATTTTTTCGATTTATTTCATAACGCGCCTAAAGAAGTATAAATAACTTTAAAAAAATATGTTTACAACTCTAAAACTGACGAATTTGGTTTGTATGAAAATGACTTCCAACCCCTATTTTTACCCCTTAGGGGATGAACTTCCGAAAATACTATAGCCTATGACACTCACAAATAATGTGACTTTCTACTGGTAAAATAATTTTCAAAATCGGTTCAGTAGATCCAGAGATTACACCCTTCTACCTCACAAAGTGACAATTCACAAACTTTATAATATCTGGGGGCACGGCAGTGCCCCCGCCAAGTCGAGCAAAAAAGCGGCACGGCCGTACCATCCTTTTCTCGAAGCAATTCAGGCCATTTTCGACCCCCTATAACTTCGTTGTGGATAAAGCTAGAAGCCTGAATTTTTAGTAACCAGGCAGGCAATGTATAAACACGTTATATTTCAAATTTCATTCGATTTGAACCAGTAGTTTAAGAATTATAACTAGTCAAAGTTTCTTAATTTCGTCACTCACTGACTGACTGACCGATCATCAAAACTCTAAGGCACTTCTAGCAGACATAGAAGCTTCAAATTTGGAACACAATTAGTGTTTAGTGTATAGATCAAGGAAAAACTAAAACATTTTGCAATTTCGGTCTAGTTTTCTAGATACATCAACTGCATAAATAACTTTGTAATCCCATATAAATATATAAGATTACAAAGTTACATTTGTAGTTAATGAATTACTGTACCTGTATAACAAAGTAACATCTGCAGTGAATGAATCAGTGTACCTGTATATAATATAATGAAATAATAGGTGTAGATAGGTACCTAGATATAATTATGTTCAAAGGTAACTTGTAAAAGGAAAAAGTAGAACTATCTACAAAAAGAAATGAGATGCCATCAAAAACAAAACTTGTAAAAAAAACCAAGTCTCGCAACTCAGTTCTTCTACCGTAAAAAGTTGTGAGATCCATGTAATACCAAGTCGGTTAATTTATTCAGTTCCTACTTAAGGGTCCTTCTGTCTTAAGTTATCACGTAATTAGCTAACCTAACAAGTAACAACATCTTATAGTGACCATATTATCAATATTAAAAACTTTTATGTTTTAAATAAATAGATTGACTTGGCAATCGCACTAAACAATCAAATTTAATATAATATGTAGGTATTACTTGTGAGATATATTGTGTTTTCATGCGATGGCCAAGTCGATCTATTTATTTAAAACATAAAAGATTTTTAATATTGATAATATGGTCACTATAAGATGTTGTTACTTGTTAGGTTAGCTAATTACGTGATAACTTAAGACAGAAGGACCCTTAAGTAGGAACTGAATAAATTAACCGACTTGGTATTACATGGATCTCACAACTTTTTACGGTAGAAGAACTGAGTTGCGAGACTTGGTTTTTTTTACAAGTTTTGTTTTTGATGGCATTAGTATAGATTCACGGATTAATTATAGTAAAACAAATCACAAAAAGCTTGAAACACTGCGAACTGTGTACAAAATCATGCTTCAGGCGTGAAATTGGGATAACTCAAGTATAAAGGACATCGGACAGAAATTTAAAAGTTGTTAATTTTTACTTGGAAAACGACATTGTTATGTTAAAATTTTAGAAGTAGGGCGATAATAATAGTGTTCAGTATCTTGATGTTAATTCACATAATTAATAATTAAACCTCTTTAATTAAGTTCATGTTTAATTCATTAATTCAATTAAATTCATATACATACACGCACCTTAAAAATAAACATAACTATGATTTCAATGAAACCTATCCATATACATATAATATAAAACAAATGATAAACAAGTACAAAAAAAATATAGTGCTTCTACCTGTGGCTTTCAATGTTTTATTTAGCATCGAGTTCAAAAAGCAAGCAGAATAGTATATAATGTTACTTTTAAACCATTACAGGTGGGCGAGATCCTTCAATAACCCAAACTGAGCCACTGTCGGCTTTCTCAAAAACTTCTTTTACACCTTCACCGACATGATCAACTTCTTGCCATTCGAATGCCTTCCTTTCTTTTTTATAGTCTTCCATTACATCTTCATTCCTTGTGCGTAAATTATTATCTTTAGCCAACGGGGTATATGTAAAACCAGGACATATAGCGATAACTCGAACACCAGATTTCTTAAAGTTGTATTCGTGACCTAAAGATTTGGTAAATCCGACGACTGCAAACTTGGACGCGTTGTAAGTTGGTAAAAATGGAGTTATTCTTAAACCGTAGATAGAAGCTATATTGATAATAGTTCCTCCATCTCCATTTCTATCTCTTCTCATGTAATCGTAAAACTTGAAAGACCACTCCATTAATGACGTCACGTTAATGTTTATAGTTCTTTTTATGACATGTTCGTCGGCGATGCCCGCACTATTCACAAGCAAATCAATGTGCTTGTATTTTGTAGAGATATAATCAAAAACAGTTTCCAAATCTGAGGTCACATCACATTTATAGAAATCAGCTTTATCACTTCCATACCGTTCTTTTATATCAGCGACAGCCTTATTTCCAAGTTCTTCATTAATATCGGTTATAATAACAATTTTTGCACCATTTTTTAAGAAATTATCAACTATATTTAATCCTATTCCAGAAGCACCACCAGTTACAACGACCACCTTGTTTTCAGTACTTTCCTCCATATCGGTTATTTATACAAGTATAAAAATTTTATAATTACAGATTTATCACTTGCATTAATAGTAACTTCTGATCTTATGTAACACATAGTCCGCTTTTTATAGACAAATGCTTATCTTATAGTGTTATCATATTAAAATTATAATATCATTTTGTTATCAAGTTAGTAAATATGTTTGATGTACCTATATTGCATTCCAACAATTAAAAATAAATTTGGCATTAATTTACTGAATTATCATGAGGCGTGACGTCTCCCAATAACTGGGCAGCCTTAAAGCGTGCTCTACCAGCAAGGTTATTCTGTTTTTTGACTCGACAGCGGAATCTGCGATGAGTTTCAAAATTGAAGTTCGAGTTCGAGATTTTGATATGTCATTCTCTAATCATCTAGTACGCATTTGCGAAGTGAAGTGAGTCTCGAACTTAAACTTCAATTTTGACACACATCGTGGATTCCGCTGTCAAGTTACAAAACAGAATTGCCTTACAGATTGCTGTACTAGACAGAATGATGGACGGATAAGGCTAATCCAAGTGTTGCGAAGTAGACTAATACTAACTTAATGGAAGTTTATATATTGGTAATATTGATTTTAATTGTTAATTAATACCATTATTACTATTATTATTTCTCCATGGGGTTCGCCTGGATAGCTACCACCCTCGAGCATGAGTCAGCCGCCAAGTGTTGCTGATGTCCATGGGCGACGATAGCCACGTACCATCAGGTGGATTGTCAGCTCGTTTGCCGTCTATTTCCATTAAAAAAAATGTATTATTGTGTAAATAGTTTTTAAGTAAATAGCTGACAAACGAGCTAACAATCAACCAACAAATCTATTCTAAACACAAGTCGTTGTTAATTTAATGCATGTGTTTTGACAGTAAATGGTGTTGCGTCTGAACATACACTACGAACTAATTTAGTTGTTAAATAAACTTAAGACGAACAGATTCTATGAGTGACTTTGTGTGTGCTACTGCTCGAGTAGAAACGAAAGCATTGAAAAGATTCCGAGTTCATCGTTTACTAAAAAGTAATGATCTCATTTAAGATAATAAGTAAACTATGATAGCCTAGTACATTTAAGTTCTCTGTCCTGCACAATGTTTCTGACTTGGAATCCTGCAAGCTCATACAATTTATTTAAGTTACTTTTCAAATTCAAATATTGAATCAATTTAATTACTAATATGATTTGATGAAAAAACGCGAGCTAAGCTGAATACCACAGATCAAATAGATCTCAGTGATGTGCAAAAATTATGATGATCATAGACACGTGTTTTTACTATTCCACTACTACCAGTGTTTCCTAGATAGCGTGACTAACTATGGCTTTAAGGGCTTCTTATGATGAGAAGATAGCAGAGTGTAGAGAAGTATAGAGTAATAGAATAATTGTTGGGTTGTGATAATTATCTTGAGGTAACTTTAAACTTACTCTACTTTCCATTACAACTTTACTTTTACTTTCATTACAGTACATTACAGTACATTACAGTACCCGTATCATAGTAAAAACTAGGTTTTTGCGTGGGGCGCGCGCTGCTAAAGCAGCGCGCGTGCCTTTTTCTTCCGCAAAAGAACAAATAAATAAATAGTTTTTTTTTTAAACACATCGTTAATATGTATGTAAGCTTATAATAATAAGTCAATGCCTTAAAATGAGAAATAAAAATTAAGTATAGAGGACTTTATGGTCGGGCGGGGGAGGAGAGAGGGAAGAAAGTGAGAGAGGAACCGGGAGAGGGAGGAGGAGAGGGAGAAGGAAAGGGAGAGGGAGAGAGACAGGGAAAGGGAGAGGGAGCAGAAGAGGGAGAGAGAGAGAAGTAGGGAGCAGGAGAGTGAGACAGAGCGGGACAGAAAGCGGGAGGAGAACTGGGAGCGGGAGAGGGAGAGGGAGAGACATATAATGGACAGTCTATTTGCACCTATAAACGCCTCATATATTTTATATACATCAAATGCAAACAACAGTCGAAAGTGTTCAATATAGATTTTTATGAAAAATACTTGTTTTTGTACGGCAACACTGAAAGTTTCTCATTTTTTATGGCAACACTGAAACACGTTTACACGGATATGACCGATCTATCAGTAGCAACAAACGTCGTATACATTTTAATGACATCAAAAGGAGACAAAAACCTGAAATATTACGTACAAAAAGTCATTTGTATGAAAATTAATATTTTTTGTATGGCATCACTAAAAATTGGTTACACCACCATGATCGGCCCTTTAGTACCTACAAACTCCTCATACATTATAAAGACATACAATGGAGACATCAACCTCAAACATTCGAAAAAAGTATACTTTTGTATGAAAATTAACATTTTTTGTATGGCAACATTGAATTTTTTTTTTGAAATATGTTCCCGTTGATTAAGAGAAATGAATTGTGGTGAGAAGGAATTTCCTGAGAAAAACTTGAAGACCGTTTTGTAGTAACATTACATTACAATTTACAATCAATCGCGCCGAAGCCACTGGGCGCAAGAAGTTGAAATTTGGCATGTATGTTCTTTGGGGAGTGTAGGGGAGCACTAAGAGATAATTTATGTAAAATCCCCCCCCCCCCCCCGGGGGTAAAAAGGGGGGCATGATTGTTACTCTTTCATGGAAATAACACTGGACGGATTTCGATAAAATTTGGTAAACGGGTAGAATATAATCTGAAATAGCTCATAGCGTACTGTTTATCACGAAATTCTATGGACTGAAACAATTTTGATAGTACTTTCACTGAAAGGTTCGATAAAACCAAAAAAAATTTGAAAAATGTCATTCAGGCGCGAGCGAAGTTTCGGGCAACAGCTAGTACAATATATTTTAACCCAAGACGCAAAAAGAGGGGTGTTATAATTTTGATGTATATTTCCTAAATGAATGAACCGATTATGATGCAGTTTCTTTTAATGCTAAGGTGATTGAGAGGGTTATTAACTACAATCTATGAAGATCTGTTTTGGCGTAAAATAATAAAACGGACTTAAATTGATATTCTGCGTCATGACGTGTTATTTTTTATTATATTTTTAGCTGCAATTTTAGTATGTATGCAAATGCAAAAATATGCACATTTTTTATTTATTCCGCAACACTTGAGATTTTCTTCATCAGACAAGGATGCGAGATGATTTACAAACAAATCTTACACTGTCGTAGTGTTGAATACTGCTGCTATAGAATAAGTCAATGGCTTAAAATGAGAAATAAAAATTAAGTGTAGAGGACTTTACGGTCAGGAGGGGGAAAGGAGAGGGCAGGAAGCGAGAGGATCCGGGAGCGGGAGAGGAAGAGGGAGAGCGAGAGGGAGAGGGAGAGCGAGAGGAAGTGGGACAGGGAGAGGGAGAGGGAAAGGGAGAAGGAGAGGGAGAGACATATTATGTGCAATCTATTTTCACCTATAAACATCTCATACATTTTATAGACATCAAATGCAAACAACAGTCAGAAATGTTCAACATAGATTTTTATGAAAAATACTTGTTTTTGTATGGCAACACTGAAAGTTTCTCATTTTTTAAAGCAACACTGAAACACGTTTACACGGATGTGACTGATCTATCAGTAGCAACAAACGTCGTATACATTTTAATGACATCCAAAGGAGAAAAAAGCCTGAAATATCACATACAAAAATTAATTTGTATGAAAATTATTATTTTTTGTATGGCATCACTATTTATTGGTTACACCAACGTGTCCGGTCCCATAATACCTACAAATACCTCATACATTGTCAGGACATCAAATGGGGACAACAGCCTCAAACATTCGAATAAAGAATACATTTGTATGAAAATTATAATTTTTTGTATGGCAACACTGAATTTTTTTTCACCAAAATTTACAAAATCTCAATACCTACAAACGCCCCATACATTTTAGCAACGAAATATTCGATTCAAAAATAAATTTGTATCAAAATTACTATTTATTGTATGGCAACACTGAAATATTAAAGTTTTTCCAAAACGAATATTTTAATTTAAAAATATCTCCCATACATTTTTCATACCCTTGATCTATAGTTTCGGCTCAATTACTCGAAAAGTGAAAAAAATTCTGGACTCCAGTGTTGCCAGTTGATTGAGATGAAAATGGTCAAATGTCATTACGACGACCACAAAAAATCTTGTGGTGTAATTTTTTGATTAAAAATATTTCTCCTTCTACTTTTTACATTTTTGAATGGAAAGTTCACAAAAATGTATGAATGAAAAAAAATCAACGTAACCTGGCAATACTCCAGACCAAGCCCAGCAACCGCCCTATACAAAGTGACCCCCTCAAATGTTGCCAACCTACAAATTTTTTCCTCCAAAAAATGCAATTTTTTGTACATTTTACAAAATGGCCGCCACGGGATCCGCCATCTTTTCGAAAAAAAAATATACGCAATATGTCAAAATTGAGGATAGACCTGAGCCAATAGAGAAAAAATATCGCAAAAAAGTTGAAACACCACCGCGATGCGACCCCGCAAACTCACCTCGAAAATTGAAAAATTTCAAACTGAAATATCTCGGCGGCCATCTTGTTTTTTCAAATTTTCCCAACTTCATCATATTAGTCGTCCCAAGATTAGCCGAAAACGATACCAATGTTGGGTGGGTGGCAAAAATAAAAAGAAAGTTGACAATCGCCGAGCGGCCGCCATCTTGAATTTTCGAAAGGTCGTATTTTTCCTATAATGAACATAAATAGTCAAGCAACTTCCCCACACATCATTATTACCCCCCACCGATACTTTCGGCTGGGCTATTCGAAATGTGAAAAAACGTGAAAACAAAATCCAGCAGCCAGTGTTGCCAGTTAAATTTGATGAAAATGGTCAAATGTCATTACGACGGTCACGAGAAATTTTTTGGTGCAATTTTTTGATTAAAAATGTTTCTCCTTCTACTTTTTATATTTTTGAATAGAAAGTTCACAAAAATGTATGAATGAAAAAAAAATTACCGTAACCTGGCAATACTTCAGACCAAGCCTCACAACCGCCCTATACAAAGTGACCCCCTCAAATATTGCCAACCTCAAAATTTTTTACCTCAAAAAATGCAATTTTTGGTACATTTTGCAAAATGGCCGCCATAGGATCCGCCATCTTTAAGAAAAAAAAAATATACCCCAATCGTCAAAATTGGGGATAGACCCGAGGCAACAGCGAAAAAAAATCGAAAAAAAGTTGAAAACCCATTGCAATCCGACCCCGCAAAGTCACCTCCAAAATTGAAAAATTTTAAAGTAAAATATCTCGGCGGCCATCTTGTTTTTTTATTTTTTTCCAATTTCATCGTAACACGTTTCCCAACATTAGCCGAAAACGATACCAATCTCGGGTAGGTGCATAGTGAAAAAAAAAGTTGGTCATTTCGACTCGGCCGCCATCTTGGATTTTTGAAAGGTCGGATTTTTCCCATAGACACGGAGGCAAACCAAAAATTCCCTCATACATTGTACCCACCCCCCACCACTCCTTCTGGGAGATCAATTCGACTTTTCGTAAAACGAAAAAAAAATTCCAGCAGCCAGTGTTGCCAGTCGACATCGACGAAAATGGTCAAATGTCATTACGACGACCACGACACGTTTGCCTGTGTAACTTTTTGATTAAAAATATTGCTCCTTCTACTTTTCATATTTTTGAATAAAAAGTCCAAAAAAATGTATGAAAAAAAGAAAAAAAACTCAACCTGGCAACACTTTGAGTTAAGTTACATAACCGCCCGGAACAAAGACACCCGCTCAAATGTTGCCAACCCGAAGAAAAATTCACCCAAAAAACGTCGTTTTTCGTACATTTTCCAAAATGGCCGCCAGCGCGTCGGCCATCTTGTCGAAAAAATAAATATTTCCAAAATATCAAAATTGAGGATACAGTCAAACAAACACAAAACAAATATTTAAAAAAAGTAGAAAACCCACCCCGATGCGACCCCGCAAAGTCACCTCTGAAATCGAAAAAATTCAAACTCGCATATCTCGGCGGCCATCTTGTTTTTTCAATTTTTTCCAAAGTTTTCGTAAATTTTGTCTCAAACTTGTCAAAACCCCCGAAAAACATCCCCCAAAAAGCCATAAACAAAAAAGTTGAAAATCACAGAGCGGCCGCCATCTTGAAAATGTGAAATGTCAGATTTTTCCCGAGGTGTCGGGGGGGGATGGAGAAAACCCGCCATAGACAACAAAGTCCCATCTCACCTCCTTCTGGGAGAACAATTATATAGATCACTAGGTGGTAAGTCTAGGATTATATAATACTAGGTTTTTGCGTGGGGCGCGCGCTGCTAAAGCAGCGCGCGTGCCTTTTTCTTCCGCAAAAGGAAAAATAAATAAATAGTTTTTTAAAAAAGATCATTGACATGCGAAATTTATTTTTCGATTCAGGGGTCTGTTTGCGACATGTTTGGCTTCACGCTATTTTTTTGAAGGGAGAGGGAGAGGGACAGGAAGCGAGAGAGGGACTGGGAACGGGAGAAAGAGAGGGGTAGGGAGCGGGGAGGGAGAAAGAGCGGGACAGAAAATGGGAGAGGGACAGGGTGTGGGAGAGGGACTGGGAGCGGGAGAGGGACGTGAAGCGGGAGAAGGAGCGGGAGAGTGAGAGGGACGTAAAGCGGGAGCGGGAGAGGGAGAGGGACAGGGAGCGGGAAAAGGAGAGGGAGAGGGAGAGTGAGAGGGAGAGAGACAGGGAGAGCGAGAGGGAGATAAAACGAAGGGGTTGTAAATATTTAAGAAACTACGTCATTTTTGAACTCAGTAATGTTAAAATTTATATAAGCTTATTATTAGAAATAAAAATTTATTGTCACAGGTTTTTTTGGAAATTCATCCCCAAATTGTTAAAACCAGGGGATGTAACGTGACTATTCGGCAGAAAACAGACGAAAATTTATTACATATCTAAAACAACTAACTTTTTTTGACGTGTTAGAAAACGATGATCCTAATATAGCGTACAATACATTTCACGACTTATTTAAATTACTGTATGATTTATGTTTTCCTGTAATAAGAGTAAAAATATATTCAACAGTTAAACCGAAATGGCTATCACGTGGGATAAAACTTTGTAGTAAACGTAAACGTGATCTATTGTGGCAATATAGGCTTAAGCCCAATGACACTAATAGGAAAAAATTTAAAGATTATGCGAGACGGTATAAACTTGTTATTAATAAGACACAAAGATCACGAAATAATTACTACATATCTTCCTCCACAAATAAAGCTAAGGCGTCATGGGCTGTTATAAATAATAATAAATATGTGTACCCAAAAGAGTCTGTGCGAAAATTAATTATCGACGGCAAAGAAATACAAGATCCGAAAGAAATTGCGACAATCTTTAACAACTATTTTATTGACGTGGAAAAAACCGATAATAGTAAACTCAATAATAATTTACCTGACATAAATTCCAATTTAAATACAATTTTTATGACGCCTGTATTACCCTGTGACATTAAATTAATCATTAATTCTTTAAAAAATACTAACAGCCATGGGCACGATGGTATAATAACAAAGATCGTTAAGGATGCCACAGAAATAATTTCCCCTGTACTATGCCACCTAATAAACCTTTCACTAGTTCATGGTATTTTCCCCGACATCTTAAAATTATCAGTGATAAAGCCATTGCATAAGAAAGATGATCCGTGTTCTGTGAATAACTACAGACCAGTAGCCCTACTTACAATTTTTTCAAAAATATATGAAAGAGTCATATACAAATTAATTTACAATTTTTTGGAATCGAATAATGTGTTTGCAAATGAACAATTTGGATTTAGAAAAAATAAGACAATAAATATGGCGATCTTCAATTTCCTCCAAAAAGTAATGTCAAATATAGATAAAAGGTCACCTGTAATAGCACTATATATGGATATTACAAAAGCATTCGACCATGTTGATCACCAAATATTAATGAGAAAAATGTATTCGTATGGTATTAGGGGCAAAGCACATGATTTGATTAAATCCTACTTGACAAATCGGAAACAAATCACCCAGGTCACAAAATTATGTCTAGATAACAAAATGGAACAAAAGTTTTATTCCAACATCAGAAAGGTTTTGTATGGTGTCCCTCAGGGAAGCATATTAGGCCCATTACTTTTTTTACTCTACATTAATGACCTACCAAAAGTAACAAATCATAGTATGACATTGTTCGCTGATGACAGTACTATACTATTTACGGGTGATAAACTAACCAATTTTGAACAGGAAATTAACAAGTCATTGAAATCAATAGTACAGTGGTTTGAGAACAACAATTTAAAAATAAATCTCGGTAAAACAAAATTAATGAATTTCAGACAAAGAGATACCAATACAAGTATGTTGAATATTAATTATATGGGAACGACCATCAGTGAAACAGACACTGTAAAATTTCTGGGATTATTTATAGATAAAAAGATGAAATGGAAGGAGCACATAAACCATCTATGTAAAAAATTACATAAATTCTCGTATGCATTAGCTAAACTTAATAAATGCGTTAAACAACAAACTGTCCTTTTAGCTTATCACGCATACGTTGCCGCAGCTTTAAGATATGGAGTAATCTTTTGGGGTAACTCTACCGCTAAAGAGATCATATTTAAAGCGCAAAAAAAGTGCGTCCGGGCTATCTGTAATATCAAGAAAACAGATTCTTGTAAACCCCACTTTATGCAACTAAAGCTACTCACACTGCCAAGTATATATATTTTAGAATGCTGCTTATTTGTTAAATCAAATATAAATTATTTTGAATTAAAATCTAGAGCACGACATGCAAGCAAATTAAACATTGTACCAGCTAGGACATTTTTATTTCGACAAAGTTTTTTCTGTAAAGCAGCTACAATATATAACAAAATACCACATAACATTCGTTCTGTAACTAATGTAGAAAAATTCAAAGAAGCCTTGCAAAAGTTCCTACTGGAAAAATGTTATTATAACCTAGGTGACTTTCTAAATGACAAATTATAGCAAATTCTAATCAGTTGTATTTTTTATCAATAATTATTATTTTTTGTCATTTATGTATTAATTTAATAATTTATTTGGACATCTATGTATATTTTAATATTTTGACATTTAGTTTATGGTAATTTGAAATTTTGAATATTATGCGACATTCGAGTATGTATTCACGGATTTTATTTCATTTTAATTGATTGCCATTTATTTTAAGACGGAATATGAATAATAAGCAGACTGGTCCGACTTCTGTGTTTATTTTTGTTAAAACTTATCTTTAAATTAATGAACATTGTACGCCCATAATGGGCAGGACGTAGCGATAAGATCTCTAAAACTGTACCACCCTGTTTTACCTAGTCCACAATAAACTAATTTTGATTTGATTTGATTTGATTTGTAAGTTTGTACGGAACTTCGTCAATACCGAACTCACAGATATGAAAATTTATAATTATGTAAGCGTATACTTAGAAACAAAAAGTAACTGTAGAGTTGTTTTTTGAAAATTAATCCCCTATACTAAAAGGTTATAAATTTGTACCTACGCAACTTGGACATTTTCGAACTCAGAAAGACCGTGTCAATCAAATCAAAAATTAACTGTAACAGGTTTTTTGTAATTTCAGCCCTTAAGGGTTGCAAGTTTTTTAGAACTTCTCATTGTCAAACTCAGAAATATGAAAATTAATATGTAAGCATATAGTGAGTTTATTGCAGAGGGCTTTACGGATGGGAGGGGGAGAGGAGGAGAAGAAGAGGGAGTGAGACAGGGAGAGGGACAGGGAGTGGGAGAAGGAGAGGGAGTGGGACAGGGAGAGGGAGAGGGAGTGGGACAGGGAGAGGGAGAGAGAGAGAGGGAGTGGGATAGGGAGAGGGAGAGAGGAAGTTGGACAGGGAGAGGGAGAGAGAGGGAGTGGGACAGGGAGAAGGAGAGAAAGAGAGGGAGGGGGACAGGGAGAGGGAGAGGGAGGGGGAATTTAATGAACCAACAAAAACTATAAAAGTTTAGTTGAAAGTAACACTATTCGTCGGGTCAGCTAGTAAATAATAATAGTTTCTTCATGTCCGTCTCTCCGTCCGTCCGCAGCAAAGCGCAAAGATCCTTACCGCTAGAAAGCTGTAATTTGGCGATTGGCATGAATACACACTCATACTTATTTATCAAAAGTGGTAAACTAAAATCTTTATAATTTTTTTCGGGTAGTGCCAGCGAAATGGTAGATGTTGGACATGTGAATATCCACGGCAGTAGAATATTTAATATGATGAATTTGAAAGGAAAACTCTCATGGCAATGTTAGCTTAATAGTTAACGAGTGATAGTCGATAAACTTAGTACCCTAAATTCTCTACCCGAGTCCTCCTTTATATAGGAAGGATGTGATGATGGGTTCCAGAGATAAAGAGTGGAACACCTCAGTGGTGAGGCATCAATAATAATCCGTTTTTGGGAATGTTACTATTGAACAACCATTCCATAGTTTAACAACTCCATCCATGTGTGATATATTTTGGAGTTGGATCCTTTCTAAGGACCTTTATTAAGACTTAAAAAAGATCAACACGTAAAATGTAAACAGTCTCACAATAAGTGTATCCTATTCTGTTTTTAAAAGTACTTGTGACTTGTAATTCAACTTATTTAAAGAACGGCACTTTGATATAAAGGTACATAGTTAAATTTTATACGTTTTAAAAAGTAGTTTTATTATCGTAAAATAATTATCACGTACTTGGAGATCATGTAAATCCTACCAATATATTATAGCGAAAATTTGAATGTCTTTATTCAATCACGCTAATACGGCTAAACAGATTAGGATGAAATTTATCTCACAGATAGTTTATGACCTGCATCTAAAGGTAGGACACTTTTCATAACGGGGATGGATCTGTTCTATCAGGATATGGGGTATATTTTAGTATGGATGTTTAATGTATCTGCCAGTAACTTAGTATCCAATTCTTAGGTCTGCTGTGTAACCCCTTATAGTACTGAAAAAATCAAGCTTTTAAAAGTCAACGCAATCATAAAACTCTCTGTTATGACCTATTATTTTTAGTTATTTAGACATTCGCAAGGTAATCAAAGCCCATCCCATGAAGACTTAAGTTTATGTTCCCGTTGATCAAGAGAAATGAATTGTGGTGAGAAGGAATTTCTTAAGAGAAAAACTTGAAGACCGTTTTGTAGTAACATTACATTACAATTTACAATCAATCGCGCCGAAGCCACTGGGCGCAAGAAGTTGAAATTTGGCATGTATGTTCTTTGGGGAGTGTCGGGGAGCACTAAGAGATAATTTATGTAAAATCCCCCCCCCCCAGGCGGTAAAAAAGGGGGGCATGATTGTTACTCTTTCATGGAAATAAAACTGGACGGGTTTCGATAAAATTTGGTAAACGGGTAGAATATAATCTGAAATAGCTCATAGCGTACTTTTTATCACGAAATTCTATGGACTGAACCAATTTTGATAGTACTTTCACTGAAAGGTTCGATAAAACCAAAAAAAATTTGAAAAATGTCATTCAGGCGCGAGCGAAATTTCGGACAAAAGCTAGTACAATATATTTTAACCCCCGACGCAAAAAGAGGGGTTTATAATTTTGATGTGTATCTCCTAAATGAATGAACCGATTATGATGCAGTTTCTTTTAATGCTAAGGTGATTGAGAGGGTTATTAACTACAATCTATGAAGATCTGTTTAGGCGTAAAATAATAAAACTGACTTAAATTGATATTTATTTATTTCGCAACACTTGAGGTTTTCTTCATCAGACAAGGATGCGAGATGATTTACAAACAAATCTTACACTGTCGTAGTGTTGAATACTGCTGCTATAGAATAAGTCAATGGCTTAAAATGAGAAATAAAAATTAAGTGTAGAGGACTTTACGGTCGGGAGGGGGAAAGGAGAGGGATAGGAAGCGAGAGGAACCGGGAGCAGGAGAGGGAGAGGGAGAGCGAGAGGGAGAGGGAGAGCGAGAGGGAGAGGGAGAGCGAGAGCAAGAGGGAGAGTGAGAGGGAGAAGGAGAGGGAGTGGGACAGGGAGAGGGAAAGGGAGAAGGAGAGGGAGAGACATATTATGTGCATCTATTTGCTATTGTTATCTATTCGCACCTATAAACGCCTGATACATTTTATAGACATCAAATGCAAATAATAGTCCGAAATGTTCAATATAGATTTTTATGAAAAATACTTGTTTTTGTATGGCAACACTGAAATTTTATCATTTTTTAAAGCAACACTGAAACACTTATGTGAGCGATCTGTCAGTAGCAACAAACGTCGTATACATTTTAATGACATCAAAAGGAGACAAAAGCCTGAAATATTACATTCAAAAATTAATTTGTATTAAAATTATTATTTTTTGTATGGCATCACTATTTATTGGTTACACCAACGTGTCCGGTCCCTTAGTACCTACAAATGCCTCATACATTGTAAAGACATCAAATGGGGACAACAGCCTCAAACATTCGAATAAAGAATACATTTGTATGAAAATTATAATTTTTTGTATGGCAACACTGAAAGTTTATTATTTTTTATGGCAACAATGAAACTCGTTTACACGGATGTGACCGATCTATCAGTAGCAACAAACGTCGTATACATTTTAATGACATCAAAAGGAGACAAAAGCCTGAAATATTACATACAAAAAATTCATTTGTATTAAAATTATTATTTTTTGTATGGCATGACCAAACATTGGTTACACCAACGTGTCCGGCCCTATGGTACCTACAAACGCCTCATATATTATAAAAGCATCAAATGGAGACAACAGCCTCAAACATTCGAAAAAAGAATACATTTGTATGAAAAGAATTATTTTTTATATGGCAAGACTGAAATTTTTTTTCACCAAAATGTACAAAATGTTACTACCTACAAACGCCCCAAACATTATAATAACGAAATATTCGATCCAAAAATAAATTTGTATGAAAATTATTATTTTTTGTATGGCAACACTGAAATTTTATAGTTTTTCTAAAACGAGTATATTAATTTAAAAATATCTCCCATACATTTTCTATACCCTTGATCTATAGTTTCGGCTCAACTACTCGAAAAGTGAAAAAAATTCTGGACTCCAGTGTTGCCAGTTGATTGAGATGAAAATGGGCAAATGTCATTACGACGCCCACAAAAAATCTTGTGGTGTAATTTTTTGATTAAAAATGTTTCTCCTTCTACTTTTTACATTTTTGAATAGAAAGTTCACAAAAATGTACGAATGACAAAAAAGTCAACGTAACCTGGCAATACTTCAGACCAAGCCCAACAACCGCCCCATACAAAGTGACCCCCTCAAATGTTGCCAACCTATAAATTTTTTCCTTCAAAAAATGCAATTTTTCGTACATTTTACAAAATGGCCACTCTGGGATCCGCCATCTTGTCGAAAAAAAAAATATATCCTACATGTCAAAATTGAGGATAGACCAGAGCCAACAGAGGAAAAATATCGCAAAAATGTTAAAACACCACCGCGATGCGACCCCGCAAAAACACCTCGAAAATTGAAAAATTTCAAACTAAAATATCTCGGCGGCCATCTTGTTTTTTCAATTTTTTTCAACTTTTTCGTATTAGTCATCCCAAGATTAGCCGAAAACGACACCAATGTCGGGTAAGTGCTCAGTGTAAACAAAAAGTTGACAATCGCCGAGCGGCCGCCATCTTGAATTTTCGAATGGTCGTATTTTTCCTATAATAATCACATATAGTCAAGCAACTTTTCCATACATTATTATTACCCCCCACAAACACTTTCGGCTGGGCTATTCGAAATGTGAAAAAACGTGAAAAAAAAATCCAGCAGCCAGTGTTGCCAGTAAATTTTGATGAAAATGGTCAAATGTCATTACGACGACCACGGAAAATTTTTTGGTGAAATTTTTTGATTAAAAATGTTTTTTCTTCTACTTTTTATATTTTTGAATAGGAAGTTCACAAAAATGTATGAATGAAAAAAAAATTAACGTAACCTGGCAACACTTCAGACTAAGCCCCACAACCGCCCGATACAAAGTGACCCCCTCAAATGTTGCCAACCTCAAGATTTTTCACCTCAAAAAATTCAATTTTTTGTACATTTTGCAAAATGGCCGCCATGGGATCCGCCATCTTTAAGAAAAAAAAAATATACCCCAAACGTCAAAATTGAGGATAGACCCGAGGCAATTAAGAAAAAAAAGCGAAAAAAAGTTGAAAACCCATTGCAATCCGACCCCGCAAAGTCACTTCCAAAATTGAAAAATTTTAAAGTAAAATATCTCGGCAGCCATCTTGTTTTTTTATTTTTTTCCAGTTTCATCGTAACACGTTTCCCAACATTAGCCGAAAACGACACCAATCTCGGGTAGGTGCATAGTGAAAAAAAAAGTTGGTCATGTCGACTCGGCCGCCATCTTGGATTTTTGAAAGGTCGGATTTTTCCCATAGACACGGAGGCAAACCAAAAATTCTCACATACCTTGTACCCACCCCCCACCACTCCTTCCGGGAGATCAATTCGACTTTTCGCAAAACGAAAAAAAAATTCCAGCTGCCAGTGTTGCCAGTCGACATCGACGAAAATGGTCAAATGTCATTACGACAACTACGACACGTTTGTCTGTGTGACATTTTGATTAAAAATACTGCTCCTTCTACTTTTCATATTTTTGAATAAAAAGTCCAAAAAAATGTACCAACAAAAGAAAAAAAAACTCAACCTGGCAACACTTTGTGTCAAGTTACACAACCGCCCGGAACAAAGACACCCTCTCAAATGTTGCCAACCCGAAGAAAAATTCACCCAAAAAACGACGTTTTTCATACATTTTTCAAAATGGCCACCACTGCGTCCGCCATCTTGTCGAAAAAATAAATATCCCCAAAATATTAAAATTGAGGATACAATCAAACGAACACACAAAAAACATTGCAAAAAAGTTGAAAAACCACCCCGATGCGACCCCGCAAAGTGACCTCTAAAATCGCAAAAATTCAAACTCGAATATCTCGGCGGCCATCTTGTTTTTTCAATTTTTTCTAAAGTTTTCGTATATGGCCTCTAAAACTTGTCGAAACGCCCCAAAAAAATCCCGCAAAAAGCCATAAACAAAAAAGTTGAAAATCACAGAGCGGCGTGAAATGTCAGATTTTTCCCGAGGTGTCGGGGGGAGAAGGAGAAAACCCGCCATAGACAACAAAGTCCCATCTCATCTCCTTCTGGGAGAACAATTATATAGTTAAGTCAGTGGTAAGTCTAGGATTATATATTATAATAATAACTAGGTTTTTGCGTGGGGCGCGCGCTGCTAAAGCAGCGCGCGTGCCTTTTTTTCCGCAAAAGAACAAATAAATAAGTAGTTTTTTTAAAGATATCATTGGTCTACGAAATTCATTTTTGACGGGAGGGGAAGGGCAGAGGGACAAGAAGCGAGAGAGGGACTGGGAGCGGGCGAAGGAAAGGGAGAGGGGCAGGGAGCGGGGAGGGAGAAAAAGCAGGACAGAAAGCGGGAGAGGGACCGGCTACGGGAGAGGGACTGGGAGCGGAAGCCCTGGACGTGAAGCCGGAGAAGGATTGGTAGTGGGAGAGGGAGAGGGATACGAAGCGGGCACGGGACAGGGAGAGGGACAGGGAGCAGAGAGGGAGAGGGAGAGGGAGAGGAAAGGGGAGCGGGAGTGTGAGAAGGATAGGGAGCGGGAGAGAGGGAGTGGGACAGGGAGAGGGAGATGGAAAGCGAGAGGGAGAGCGAGAGGGAGAGCGAGAGGGAGAGCGAGAGGGAGAGCGAAAGAGAGAGAGGGAGAGGGAGTGGAAGAGGGAGACAGAGAGAGAAAAACGGGATAGAAAGCGGGAGAGGGACTGGGAGCGGGGGGGAGAGAGGGACGGGAAGCGAGAGAAGGACTGGGAGCGGGAGAGTGAGAGGAACAAGGAGCGGGAGAAGGAGAGGGAGTGGGACAGGGAGAGGGACAGGGAGAGGGAGAGAAACAGAAATTGGGAGCGGGAGAGTGAGAGGGACAGGGAGTGGGAGAAGTAGAGGAAGTGGGACAGGGAGAGGGAGACGAACAGGGAGAGAGAGAGAGGGAGAGGGAGAGGGAGCGGGAGAGGGAGAGGGACAGGAAGCGGGAGCGAGAGAGTGAGAGGGACAGGGAGCGGGGGAAGGAGAGGGAGTGGGACAGGGAGAGAGATAGGGAAAGGGAGAAGGAGAGGGACAGGGAGAGGGAGAGGGAATTTAATAATCTCTGATTTGTTAAACCTACAAAAACTATAAAAGTTTAGTTGAAAGTAACACTACATTCGGAAATTTGAATGATGAGTTTGAATTTCTGTTCTTGGTCTGGGTGTGAATGTCCTTGTCTAGTGTGTTTGTCCATGGCACCCACGACACAAGGAATCCTAGTATGGGGCTATGAGTGTGAAGCGTTATTCATTACGCGATTATTTATTTAGCATTAGGCGATACGAAGTTGGCCGGGTCAGCTAGTAAATAATAATATTTTCTTCATGTCCGTCTCTCCGTCCGTCCCCAGCATAGCCTCGAGATCCTTAGCGCTAAAAAGCTGTAATTTGGCATGGATACACATACTCATTTATTAAAACTACAAAATCCTAAAATAAAATCTTTATAAGTTTTTTCGAGTAGTGCCAGCGAAATGGTATGTTGGACATGTGAATATATTCACGGCAGTAATTTATTTAATATGATGAATTTGAAAGGAAAACTCTCATGGCAATGTTAGCTTAATAGTTAATGAGTGATAGTCGATAAACTAACAACTACAGTACCTTAAATTCTCTACCCGAGTCCTCCTTTAATATAGGAAGGATTTGATGATGGATTCCTGAGATAAAGAGTGGAACACCTCAGTGGTGAGGCATAAATAATAATCCGTTTTTGGGAATGTTACTATTGAACAACCAGTTCCTAGTTTAACAACTCCATCCATGTGTGATGTATTTTGGAGTTGAATCGTTTCTAAGGACCTATATTAAGACTAAAAAAAGATCAACATGTAAAATGTAAACAGCCTCACAATAAACGTATTCTATTCTATTCTAAAAAGTACTCAATTATAATGTAACTTGTAATTCAACTTACTTGAAGAACGGCACTTTGATATATTCATGCACCTTCATAGTTAAACATATTTCATACATTGTAAAAAGTAATTTTATTATACTGCATAATACTTATCACATAGGTACTTGGAGATTATGTAAAAATTACCAATATATTTTAGTGAAAAATTGAATGTATTTATTCAATCACGCTAATACGGCTAAACGGATTCGGATGAATTTTATCTTACAGATAGTTTATGACCTGCATCTAAAGGTAGGACGCTTTTTATAATGGGAATGGATCTGTTCTGATAGAATAAGGGGTATATTTTAGTATGGATGTTTCATGTATCTGCCAGTAGCTTAGATTTTTTTATATTATTATGTTAAGGGTCCTTTTTCCGTTTCGTTTTTATTTTTGAGATAAAAGGTCCGTCTGTCTGTAAGTGTGTCTATCAAAAACCTTTCACTAAGGAATACGTGGAGGTATTAATTTGAAATTAATATCCAATTCTTACGCCCCGCCCCAACTCAGAGTCATTAACCCCTTAGTACAGAATCTTGAAACAAATTCTGTACTTAGGAGCGATATAAGTAACCTTTAGTGACTCTGAGATGGGGCGTTAGGTCTGCTATTCAATCCCTTAGAGTTGTGAAAAAATCAAGCTTATAAAAATGAACCTAATCATAAAAGTCTTTGTTATGCCCTATTTTTTTTAGTTATTACGACATTAGCAATGTCATCAAAACCTATCCCCTAAAGACTGAAGTTTATGTTTCCGTTGATCAAGAAAAATGAAATGTAGTGAGAAGCAATGTCGTAAGATACACAAGTAAAAGGAAAAATTTTAAGACCGTTATAGAGTAGGCCGTTACAATTTACAATCAATCGCACAGCCGAAGCTAATGGGCGCAAGAAACTAAAATTTGGCATGTTTTCCGTGGAGAGCTGAACTAATTTTGATAGGATTTTAACTGAAAGGTTCGAAAAAACTAAAAAATGTTGAAAAATGTCATTCAGGCGGATGAAGCTGCGGACAAACGCTAGTACAATATATTTTAAACCCCGACGCAAAAAGAGGGATGTTATAATTTTGATGTGTATGTGTGTCTCTTTCTGGCATGGTATACCTATCCTAAATGAAAGGATCGATTGAGATGCAGTTTCTTTTAATGCTCAGGTGATTGAGAGGGTTTTTTAACTATAATTTATGAAGATCTGTTCAGGCGTAAAATAATAAAACTAACTTAAACTGATATTCTGCGTCATAAATGACGTGTTACTTTCATTATATTATTAGCTGCAATTTTAGTATGTATGCAAATGCAAAAAAATGTGCATATTTTTTGTTTATCCGGCAACACTTGGAATTTTCATCATTAGACAAAGCTGCGAGACGATCTACAAACAAATCGTACACTGTCGTGGTGTTGAATACTGCTGCTATAGAATAGAATTAAAGAAGCTTTTTACTTCTATTAGTAGATAAGTAGGTAGGCTTAACCATGTAAAGTATTTATCACAGTTTAGTTATGATTTAAAATTAATTACACTTAAAATTAATTTTGTCTACACACATAATAACTATTGAAAGCAGTAAAAGGTAGAGATAAACATGACAAAAACAGGTTCAAACTAAACTATTGGATAGGAGAGTCAAGAAACAGACAATCACCAGATCAAATCAGTAGGTAATAATAACAACACTAATGGTATGATGTCTAAAATGTATGAAGTACTAAATATTAAAATCTTTCAACATTTTAAATGTTTACACGTTAATATTGTTGTCGAAATTGAACAACAAAATATTTTTTTGTATGCCAACACGGTTTTTTTTCACTCATATATTATGCAGTCTATTTGCATCTATAAACGCCTCATACATCATTTTATAGGCATCGAATGCAAACAACAGTTTGAAATGTTCAATATAGATTTTTATGAAAAATTCTTGTATTTGTATGGCAACACTGAAAGTTTCACATTTTTTATGGCAACAATGAAACACATTTACACGGATGTGACCGATCTATTGGCAGCAACAAACGTCGTATACATTTTAATGACATAAAAAGGAGACAAAAGCCTGAAACACTACCTACAAAAATTTATTTGTATGAAAATTATTATTTTTTGTATGGCATCACTAAACAATGGTTACACCAATGCATCCGGCCCTTAAGTACCTACAAACGCCTCATACATTATAAAGCCATCAAATGGAGACAACAGCCTCAAACATCCGAAAAAAGGATACATTTGTATGAAAATTATTATTTTTTATATGGCAACACTGAATTTTTTTTCACCCAAATTTACAAAATGTCAGTACCTACAAATGCCCCATACATTATAATAACGAAATATTCGATCCAAAAATAAATTTGTATGAAAATTAATATTTTTTGTATGGCAACACTGAAATTTTATAGTTTTTCTAAAACGAATATATTAATTTTAAAATATCTCCCCTACATTTTCTATACCCTTGATCTATAGTTTCGGCTCAACTACTCGAAAAGTGAAAAAAATTCTGGACTCCAGTGTTGCCAGTTGATTGAGATGAAAATGGTCAAATGTCATTACGACGCCCACAAAAAATCTTGTGGTGTAATTTTTTGATTAAAAATATTTCTCCTTCTACTTTTTACATTTTTGAATAGAAAGTTCACAAAAATGTATGAATGACAAAAAAATCAACGTAACCTGGCAATACTTTCAGTCAAGCTACACAACCGCCTCATACAAAGTGACCCCCTCAAATGTTGCCAACCCACAAATTTTTTCCTTTAAAAAATGCAATTTTTCGTACATTTTACAAAATGGCCGCCACGGGATCCGCCATCTTGTCGAAAAAAAAAATATACCCAAAATGTCAAAATTGAGGACAGACCCAAGCCAATAAGGTAAAAATATCGCAAAAATGTTAAAATACCACCGCGATGCGACCCCGCAAAGACACCTCTAAAATTGAAAAATTTCAAACTAAAATATCTCGGCGGCCATCTTGTTTTTTCAATTTTTTTCAACTTTTTCGTATTAGTCGTCCTAAGATTAGCCGAAAACGACACCAATGTCGGGTAGGTGCTCATAGTAAACAAAAAGTTGACAATCGCCGAGCGGCCGCCATCTTGAATTTTCAAATGGTCGTATTTTTCCTAAAATAACCATAGATAGTCAAGCAACTTCTCGATACATTATTATTACCCCCCACCAATACTTTTGGCTGGGCTACTCGAAATGTGAAAAAACGTGAAAAAAAAATCCAGCGGCCAGTGTTGCCAGTTATTTTTGATGAAAATGGTCAAATGTCATTACAACGGCTACGAGAAATTTTTTGGTGCAATATTTTGATTAAAAATGTTTCTCCTTCTACTTTTTATATTTTTGAATAGAAAGTTCACAAATATGTATGAATGAAAAAAAAATTAACGTAACCTGGCAATACTTCAGACCAAGCCTCACAACCGCCCGATACAAAGTGACCCCCTCAAATATTGCCAACCTCAAAAGTTTTTACCTCAAAAAATGCAATTTTTTGTACATTTTGCAAAATGGCCGCCATAGGATCCGCCATCTTTAAGAAAAAAAAAATATACCCCAATCGTCAAAATTGGGGATAGACCCAAGGCAACAGCGAAAAAAAATGGAAAAAAAGTTGAAAACCCATTGCAATCCAAGCCCGCAAAGTCACCTCCAAAATTGAAAAATTTTAAAGTAAAATATCTCGGCGGCCATCTTGTTTTTTTATTTTTTTCCAATTTCATCGTAACACGTTTCCCAACATTAGCCGAAAACGACACCAATCTTGGGTAGGTGCATAGTGAAAACAAAAGTTAGTCATTTCGACTCGGCCGCCATCTTGGATTTTTGAAAGGTCGGATTTTTCCCATAGACACGGAGGCAAACCAAAAATTACCCCATACATCGTACCCACCCCCCACCACTCCTTCTGGGAGATCAATTCGACTTTTCGTAAAACGGAAAAAAAAATCCAGCACCTAGTGTTGCCAGTTGACATCGACGAAAATGGTCAAATGTCATTACGACAACCACGACACGCTTGCCCGTGTGAAATTTTGATTAAAAATATTGCTCCTTCTACTTTTCACATTTTTAAATAGAAAGTCCAAAAAAATGTACCAACAAAAGAAAAAAAAACTCAACCTGGCAACACTTTGGGTCAAGTTACATAACCGCCTGGAACAAAGACACCCGCTCAAATGTTGCCAACCGGAAGAAAAATTCACCCAAAAAACGTCGTTTTTCGTACATTTTTCAAAATGGTCACCGTGGGGTCCGCCATCTTGTCAAAAAAATAAATATCCCCAAAATATCAAAATCGAGGATACAGTCAAACGAATACACAAAAAACATTGAAAAAAAGTTGAAAAACCACCCCGATGCGACCCCGCAAAGTGACCTCTAAAATCGAAAAATTTCAAACTCGAATATCTCGGCGGCCAGTTTTCGTATATCGCCCCCAAAACTTGTCGAAACGCCCCAAAAAAATCCCGCAAAAAGCCATAAACAAAAAAGTTGAAAATCACAGAGCGGCCGCCATCTTGAAAATGTGAAATGTCAGATTTTTCCCGAGGTGTCGGGGGGAGAAGGAGAAAACCCGCCATAGACAACAAAGTCCCATCTCATCTCCTTCTGGGAGAACAATTATATAGTTAAGTCAGTGGTAAGTCTAGGATTATATATTATAATAATAACTAGGTTTTTGCGTGGGGCGCGCGCTGCTAAAGCAGCGCGCGTGCCTTTTTCTTCCGCAAAAGAACAAATAAAAAAATAGTTTTTTTTTTCAAAAATATCATTGGTCTGTGAAATTAGGATGTTTCGATTCACGGGTCTTTTTGCGACATGTTCGGCTTCACACTATTTTTTTTGACGGGAGGGAGAGGGGAGAGGGACAGGAAGCGAGACAGGGACCAGGAGCGGGACGAGAGGGAAAGGGAGAGGGGCAGAAAGCGGGGAGGAAGAAAGAGCTAGACAGAAAGCGGGAGAGGGACTGGGCGCGGGAGAGGGACTGGGAGCGGGAGACGAACGTGAAGTGGGAGAGAGAGGGAGCAGGAAAAGGAGATTGGAGTGAGGGAGAGGGGCAGATTAAGAAGGAGAGAGATGGAGAGGGGCAGAGTAAGAAGGAGAGAGAGGGAGAGGGAGGAGAGCGAGAGGGAGAGAGAGACAGGGAGTGGGAGAAGGAGACGGGAGAGGGGCAGAGTAAGAAGGAGAGAGATGGAGAGGGGCAGAGTAAAGAGAGAGATGGAGAGGAGCAGAGTAAGGAGAGAGAGGGTGAGGGAGAGGGGAGAGGGGAGAGGGGGAGGGGAGAGGGGAGATGAGCGGGGAGAGGGAGAGGAAATTTAATGATCTCTGATTTGTTAAACCTACATTCATTACGCGTTAATTTATTTAGCATTAGGCGATACGAAGTTCGCCGGGTCAGCTAGTAAATAATAATAGTTTCTACATGTCCGCCTCTCCGTCCGTCCGCAGTATAGCGCCGAGATCTTTAGCGCTAGAAAGCTGTAATTTGGCATGGATACACATACTTATTTATCAAAACTACAAAGTGGTAAAATAAAATCTTTATAAGTTTTTTCGGGTAGTGCAAGCGAAATGGTCGATGTTGGTCATGTGAGCACGGCAGTAGAATATTTAAAATGATGAATTTCAAAGGAAAACTCTCATGAAAATGTTAGCTTAAATAGTTAATTAGTGATGGTCGACTAACTTACAACTACAGTACCCTAAATTCTCTACCCAAGTCCTCCTTTAATATAGGAAGGATCTGATGATGGGTTCCAGAGATAAAGAATGGAACACCTCAGTGGTGAGGCATTTATAATAATCCTTAATCGTCTTAATTCAGTCACCCTAATACGGCTAAACGGATTCGGATGAAATTTATCTCACAGATAGTTTATGACCTGCATCTAAAAGTAGGACGATTTTTATAACGGAATGGACCTGTTATCAGGATAAGGGGCATATTTTAGTATGGATATTTAATGTATCTGCCAGTTGCTTATATTTTTTATATTTTATATTATTATTTTTAGGGTCCTTTTAAGTTCTATTTTTGCTTTTAAGGTAAAAGATCCGTCTGTCTGTATGTGTGTCTGTCAAAAACTTTTCACTAAGGAATACGTGGAGGTATTAATTAAAAAAATATCCAATTCTTAGGTCTGCTGTGCAATCCCTTAGAGTTGTGAAAAAATTAAGCTTTTAAAAGTCAACGCAATGATAAAACTCTTTGTTACGCATTTTTTTTAGTTCTTTCGACACTCGCAAGTTAATCAAAACCTATCCCCTAACTAAAGACTTAAGTTTACGTTCCGGTTAATCAAGAAAAATGAAATGTGGTGAGAAGCAATGTCGTAAGGGAAAAATTTGAAGACCGTTTTGTAGTAACATTACATTGCAATTTACAATCGCACAGCCGAAGCTACTGGGCGCAAGAAGCTTTTGGCATGTATAATTATGTTCCTTGGGGAGTGTAGGGGAGCACTAAGAGATATTTTTTGTTAACCCCCTAAGAGTTACTCTTTCACGCAAATAACACTGGACGAATTTCGATCAAATTTGGAAAGAATATAACCTGAAATAACTCATAGGGTACTTTTTATCGCAAAATTCCATGGGCTGAACCAATTTTGATAGGACTCTCACTGAAAGGTTCGTGAAAACTAAAAAATGTTGAAAAATGTCATTTAGGCAGGTGAAGCTGCGGGCAAAAGCTAGTACAATATTTTAACCCTAGACGCGAAAAGAGGGTTGTTATAATTATGATTTGTATGGTTGTCTGTTTGTAGCATCGTATCTCCTAAATGAATAGACCAATTATGATGCAGTTTATTATTATTTCTCTATGGGGTTCGCCTGGATAGCTACCACCCTTGAGCATGAGTCAGCCGCCAAACGACTTGTCGTGTTCCGGCTGGGGGCTTGAGAGACAGTTCTTTCTTTCTTTTTCTTCTCTCTTTCTTGGCCGGGAACGCATCGGTGATGCCTTTGCTGTTGCTGATGTTCATGGGCGACGATAGCCACTTACTATCAGGTGGATCGTCAGCTCGTTTGCCGGCTATTTCCACAAAAAAAAAGTTTCTTTTAATGCTGAGGGTTCTTAACTATGATTTATTAAAAACTGTTTAGGAGTAAAATAATAAAATTTACTTAAACCGATATTCTGCGTCATGCATAACGCGTTATTTTATATTATATTTTAGCTGCCATTTTAGTGCCATGTGCAATCTATTTGCACCTATAAACGCGTCATACATTTTATAGACATCAAATGCAAACAGTCCGAAATGTTCAATATAGATTTTTATGAAAAATGGTTGTTTTTTTATGGCAACACTGAAAGTTTCTCATTTTTTATGGCAACAATGAAACACATTTACACAGATGTGACCGATCTATCGGCAGCAACAACCGTCGTATACATTTTAATGACATAAAAAGGACACAAAAGCCTGAAACACTACCTACAAAAATTTATTTGTATGAAAATTATATTTTTTAGTATGGCAACACTGAATTTTTTTTCACCAAAATTTTCAAAATGTAAGTACCTACAAACGCCCCATACATTATAATAACGAAATATTCGATTCAAAAATAAATTTGTATGAAAATTATTATTTTTTGTATGGCAACACTGAAATTTTAAAGTTTTCCCAAAACGAATATTTTAATGTAAAAATATCTCCCATATATTTTTCATACCCTTGATCAATAGTTTCGGCTCAATTACTCGAAAAGTGAAAAAAATTCTGGACTCCAGTGTTGCCAGTTGATTGAGATGAAAATGGTCAAATGTCATTACGACGACCACAAAAAATCTTGTGGTGTAATTTTTTGATTAAAAATGTTTCTCCTTCTACTTTTTACATTTTTGAATGGAAAGTTCACAAAAATGTATGAATGAAAAAGAAATCAACGTAACCTGGCAACATTTCAGACCAAGACCCACAACCGCTCCATACAAAGTGACCCCCTCAAATGTTGCCAACCCACAAATTTTTTCCTTCAAAAAATGCAATTTTTCGTACATTTTACAAAATGCCTGCCACAGGATCCGCCATCTTTTCGAAAAAAAAAATATACCCAACATGTCAAAATTGAGGCTAGATCTGAGACAATAGAGAAAAAATATCGCAAAAATGTTAAAACACCACCGCGATGCGACCCCGCAAAGACACCTCGAAAATTGAAAAATTTCAAACTGAAATATCTCGGCGGCCATCTTGTTTTTTAAATTTTTTCCAACTTCATCATAATATTCGTCCCAAGATTAGCCGAAAACGACACCAATGTCGGGTACGTGCTCAAAGTAAACAAAAAGTTGACAATCGCCGAGCGGCCGCCATCTTGAATTTTCGAATGGTCGTATTTTTCCTATAATAACCATAGATAGTCAAGCAACTTCTCCATACATTATTATTACCCCCCACCCATACTTTCGGCTGGGCTATTCGAAAAGTGAAAAAACGGGAAAAAAAAATCCAGCAGCCAGTGTTGCCAGTTAATTTTGATGAAAATGGTCAAATGTCATTACGATGACCACGGAAAATTTTTTGGTGAAATTTTTTGATTCAAAATGTTTTTCCTTCTACTTTTTATATTTTTGAATAGGAAGTTCACAAAAATGTATGAATGAAAAAAAAATTAACGTAACCTGGCAACACTTCAAGCTAAGATCCACAACCGCCTCATACAAAGTGACCCCCTAAAATGTTGCCAAACTGAAAATTTTTTCCTTCAAAAAATGCAATTTTTCAAACATTTTATAAAATGGCCGCCACGGGGTGCGCCATCTTGTCGAAAAAAAAAATATACCCCAAACGTCAAAATTGGGGATAGACCCGAGGTAATTAAGAAAAAAAATCGGAAAAAAGTTGAAAACCCATTACAATCCGACCCCGCAAAGTCACCTCCAAAATTGAAAAATTTTAAAGTAAAATATCTCGGCGGCCATCTTGTTTTTTTATTTTTTTCCATTTTCATCGTAACACATTTCCCAACATTAGCCGAAAACGACACCAATCTCGGATAAGTGCATAGTGAAAAAAAAAGTTGGTCATTTCAACTCGGCCGCCATCTTGGATTTTTGAAAGGTCGGATTTTTCCCATAGACACGGAGGCAAACCAAAAATTCCCCCATACATTGTACCCACCCCCCACCACTCCTTCTGGGAGATCAATTCGACTTTTCGTAAAACGAAAAAAAAAATCCACCACCCAGTGTTGCCAGTCGATATCGACGAAAATGGTCAAATGTCATTACGACGACCACGACACGTTTGCCAGTGTGACTTTTTGATTAAAAATATTGCTCCTTCTACTTTTCATATTTTTGAATAAAAAGTCCAAAAAAATGTATGAACAAATAAAAAAAAACTCAACCTGGCAACACTTTGGGTCAAGTTACATAACCGCCTGGAACAAGGACACCCGCTCAAATGTTGCCAACCCGAAGAAAAATTCACCCAAAAAACGTCGTTTTTCGTACATTTTTCAAAATGGCCGCCACTGCGTCCGCCATCTTGTCGAAAAAATAAATATCCCCAAAATATCAAAATTGAGGATACAATCAAACGAACACACAAAAAACATTGCAAAAAAGTTGAAAAACCACCCCAATGCAACCCCGCAAAGTCACCTCTGAAATCGAAAAAATTCAAACTCGAATATCTCGGCGGCCATCTTGTTTTTTCAATTTTTTCTAAAGTTTTTGTATATCGCCCCCAAAACTTGTCGAATCGCCCCAAAAAAATCCCGCAAAAAGCCATAAACAAAAAAATTTAAAATCACAGAGCGGCCGCCATCTTGAAAATGTGAAATGTCAGATTTTTCCCGAGGTGTCGGGGGGAGAAGGAGAAAACCCGCCATAGACAACAAAGTCCCATCTCACCTCCTTCTGGGAGAACAATTATATAGTTCACTCCCCGTAAGTCTAGGATTATATAATATAATAACTAGGTTTTTGCGTGGGGCGCGCGCTGCTAAAGCAGCGCGCGTGCCTTTTTCTTCCGCAAAAGGAAAAATAAATAAATATTTTTTTAAAAAAGATAATTGACATGCGAAATTTATTTTTCGATTCAGGGGTCTGTTTGCGACATGTTTGGCTTCACGCTATTTTTTTGAAGGGAGAGGGAGAGGGACAGGAAGCGAGAGAGGGACCGGGAACGGGAGAAAGAGAGGGGTAGGGAGCGAAGAGGGAGAAAGAGCGGGACAGAAAATGGGAGAGGGACAGGGTGTGGGAGAGGGACTGGGAGCGGGAGAGGGACGTGAAGCAGGAGAAGGAGCGGGAGAGTGAGAGGGACGTAAAGCGGGAGCGGGAGAGGGAGAGGGACAGGGAGCAGGAAAAGGAGAGGGAGAGGGAGAGTGAGAGGGAGAGAGACAGGGAGAGCGAGAGGGAGATAAAACGAAGGGGTTGTAAATATTTAAGAAACTACGTCATTTTTGAACTCAGTAATGTGAAAATTTATATATGCTTATTATTAGAAATAAAAATTTATTGTCACAGGTTCTTTTGGAAATTCATCCCCAAATGGTTAAAACCAGAGGATGTAAGTTTGTACGGAACTTCGTCAATACCGAACTCAGAGATATGAAAATTTAAAATTATGTAAGCGTATACTTAGAAACAAAAAGTAACTGTAGAGTTGTTTTTTGAAAATTAATCCCCTATACTAAAAGGTTATAAATTAGTACGCAACTTGGACATTTTCGAACTCAGAAAGGTGTCAATGAAATCAAAAGTTAACTGTAACAGGTTTTTTGTAATTTCAGCCCTTAAGAGGTAAATAAAGGGGTTGCAAGTTTTTTAGAACTTCTCATTTTCAAACTCAGAAATATGAAAATTAATATGTAAGCATATAGTGAGTTTATTGCAGAGGGCTTTACGGATGGGAGGGGGAGAGGAGGAGAAGGAGAGGGAGTGAGACAGGGAGAGGGACAGGGAGTGGGAGAAGGAGAGGAAGTGGGACAGGGAGAGGGAGTGGGACAGGGAGAGGGAGAGAGGAAGTTGGACAGGGAGAGGGAGAGAGAGGGAGTGGCACAGGGAGAAGGAGAGAAAGAGAGGGAGGGGGAATTTAATGAACCAACAAAAACTATAAAAGTTTAGTTGAAAGTAACACTATTCGTCGGGTCAGCTAGTAAATAATAATAGTTTCTTCATGTCCGTCTCTCCGTCCGTCCGCAGCAAAGCGCAAAGATCCTTACCGCTAGAAAGCTGTAATTTGGCGATTGGCATGAATACACACTCATACTTATTTATCAAAAGTGGTAAACTAAAATCTTTATAATTTTTTTCGGGTAGTGCCAGCGAAATGGTAGATGTTGGACATATCCACGGCAGTAGAATATTTAATATGATGAATTTGAAAGGAAAACTCTCATGACAATGTTAGCTTAATAGTTAACGAGTGATAGTCGATAAACTTAGTACCCTAAATTCTCTACCCGAGTCCTCCTTTATATAGGAAGGATGTGATGATGGGTTCCAGAGATAAAGAGTGGAACACCTCAGTGGTGAGGCATCAATAATAATCCGTTTTTGGGAATGTTACTATTGAACAACCATTCCATAGTTTAACAACTCCATCCATGTGTGATATATTTTGGAATTTTGAAATTATCCTTTCTAAGGACCTTTATTAAGACTTAAAAAAGATCAACACGTAAAATGTAAACAGTCTCACAATAAGTGTATCCTATTCTGTTTTTAAAAGTAATTGTGACTTGTAATTCAACTTATTTAAAGAACGGCACTTTGATATAAAGGTACATAGTTAAATTTTATACGTTTTAAAAAGTAGTTTTATTATCGTAAAATAATTATCACGAACTTGGAGATCATGTAAATCCTACCAATATATTATAGCGAAAATTTGAATGTCTTTATTCAATCACGCTAATACGGCTAAACAGATTAGGATGAAATTTGTCTCACAGATAGTTTATGACCTGCATCTAAAGGTAGGACACTTTTTATAACGGGGATGGATCTGTTCTATCAGGATATGGGGTATATTTTAGTATGGATGTTTAATGTATCTGCCAGTAACTTAGTATCCAATTCTTAGGTCTGCTGTGCAACCCCTTAGAGTACTGAAAAAATCAAGCTTTTAAAAGTCAACACAATCATAAAACTCTCTGTTATGACCTATTATTTTTAGTTATTTAGACATTCGCAAGGTAATCAAAGCCCATCCCATGAAGATTTAAGATTATGTTCCCGTTGATCAAGAGAAATGAAATGTGGTGAGAAGGAATTTCTTAAGAGAAAAACTTGAAGACCGTTTTGTAGTAACATTACATTACAATTTACAATCAATCGCGTCGAAGCCACTGGGCGCAAGAAGTTGAAATTTGGCATGTATGTTCTTTGGGGAGTGTAGGGGAGCACTAAGAGATAATTTATGTAAAATCCCCCCCCCCCCAGGGGGTAAAAAAGGGGGGCATGATTGTTACTCTTTCATGGAAATAACACTGGACGGATTTCGATAAAATTTGGTAAACGGGTAGAATATAATCTGAAATAGCTCATAGCGTACTTTTTATCACGAAATTCTATGGACTGAACCAATTTTGATAGTACTTTCACTGAAAGGTTCGATAAAACCAAAAAAAAAATTGAAAAATGTCATTCAGGCGCGAGCGAATTTTCGGGCAAAAGCTAGTACAATATATTTTAACCCCCGACGCAAAAAGAGGGGTGTTATAATTTTGATGTATCTCCTAAATGAATGAACCGATTATGATGCAGTTTCTTTTAACGCTAAGGTGATTGACAGGGTTCTTAACTACAATCTATGAAGATCTGTTTAGGCATAAAATAATAAAACTGACTTAAAATGATATTTATTTATTTCGCAACACTTGAGGTTTTCTTCATCAGACAAGGATGCGAGATGATTTACAAACAAATCTTACACTGTCGTAGTGTTGAATACTGCTGCTATAGAATAAGTCAATGGCTTAAAATGAGAAATAAAAATTAACTGTAGAGGACTTTACGGTCGGGAGGGGGAAAAGAGAGGGACAGGAAGCGAGAGGAACCGGGAACAGGAGAGGGAGAGGGAGAGCGAGAGGGAGAGGGAGCGCGAGAGGGAGAGGGAGAGCGAGAGTGAGAGCAAGAGGGAGAGTGAGAGGGAGAAGGAGAGGGAGTGGGACAGGGAGAGGGAAAGGGAGAGGGAAAGGGAGAAGAAGAGGGAGAGACATATTATGTGCAATCTATTTGCACCTATAAACGCCTGATACATTTTATAGACATCAAATGCAAATAATAGTCCGAAGTGTTCAATATAGATTTTTATGAAAAATACTTGTTTTTGTATGGCAACACTGAAATTTTATCATTTTTTAAAGCAACACTGAAACACGTTTACACTTATGTGAGCGATCTATCAGTAGCAACAAACGTCGTATACATTTTAATGACATCAAAAGGAGACAAAATCCTGAAATATTACACTCAAAAATTAATTTGTATGAAAATTATTATTTTTTGTATGGCATCACTATTTATTGGTTACACCAACGTGTCCAGTCCCTTAGTACCTACAAATGCCTCATACATTGTAAAGACATCAAATGGGGACAACAGCCTCAAACATTCGAATAAAGAATACATTTGTATGAAAATTATAATTTTTTGTATGGCAACACTGAAAGTTTCTCATTTTTTATGGCAACACTGAAACACGTTTATACGGATGTGACCGATCTATCAGTAGCAACAAACGTCGTATACATTTTAATGACATCAAAGGAGTCGAAAGCCTGAAATATCACATACGAAAATTAATTTATATGAAAATTATTATTTTTTGTATGGCATCACTATTTATTGGTAACACCAACGTGTCCGGTCCCTTAGTACCTACAAATGCCTCATACATTGTAAAGACATCAAATGGGGACAACAGCCTCAAACATTCGAATAAAGAATACAGTTGTATGAAAATTATAATTTTTTGTATGGCAACACTGAATTTTTTTTCACCAAAATTTACAAAATCTCAATACCTACAAACGCCCCATACATTATAATAACGAAATATTCGATTCAAAAATAAATTTGTATGAAAATTGTTATTTTTTGTATGGCAACACTGAAATTTTATAGTTTTTTCAAAACGAAAATTCTAATTTAAAAATATCTCCCATACATTTCTTACACCCTTGATCTACAGTTTCGGCTCAACTACTCCAAAAGTGAAAAAAATTCTGGACTCCAGTGTTGCCAGTTGATTGAGATGAAAATGGTCAAATGTCATTACAACACCCACAAAAAATCTTGTGGTGTAATTTTTTGATTAAAAATGTTTCTCCTTCTACTTTTTACATTTTTGAATAGAAAGTTCACAAAAATGTAGAATGACAAAAAAATCAACGTAACCTGGCAATACTTCAGACCAAGCCCAACAACCGCTCCATACAAAGTGACCCCCTCAAATGTTGCCAACCTACTAATTTTTTCCTTCAAAAAATGCAATTTTTCGTACATTTTACAAAATGGCCACCACGGGATCCGCCATCTTGTCGAAAAAAAAAATATATCCAACATGTCAAAATTGAGGATAGACCAGAGCCAACAGAGGAAAAATATCGCAAAAATGTTAAAACACCACCGCGCTGCGACCCCACAAAAACACCTCGAAAATTGAAAAATTTCAATATAAAATATCTCGGCGGCCATCTTGTTTTTTCAATTTTTTTCAACTTTTTCGTATTAGTCGTCCCAAGATTAGCCGAAAACGACACCAATGTCGGGTAGGTGCTCAAAATAAACAAAAAGTTGACAATCGCCAAGCGGCCGCCATCTTGAATTATCGAATGGTCATATTTTTCCTATAATAACCATAGATAGTCAAGCAACTTCTCCATACATTATTATTACCCCCCACCAATACTTTCGGCTGGGCTACTCGAAATGTGAAAAAACGTGAAAAAAAATCCAGCAGCCAGTGTTGCCAGTTAATTTTGATGAAAATAGTCAAATGTCATTACGACGGCCACAAGAAATTATTTGGTGCAATTTTTTGATTAAAAATGTTTCTCCTTCTACTTTTTATATTTTTGAATAGAAAGTTCACAATAATGTATGAATGAAAAAAAAATTAACGTAACCTGGCAACACTTCAGACCAAGCCCCACAACCGCCTCATACAAAGTCACCCCCTCAAATGTTGCCAACCTCAAGATATTTCACCTCAAAAAATGCAATTTTTTGTACATTTTGCAAAATGGCCGCCATGGGATCCGCCATCGTTAAGAAAAAAAAAATATACCCCAAACGTCAAAATTGGGGATAGACCCAAGGCAACAGTGAAAAAAAAATCGAAAAAAAGTTGAAAACCCATTGCAATCCGGCCCCGCAAAGTCACCTCAAAAATTGAAAAATTTTAAAGTAAAATATCTCGGCGGCCATCTTGTTTTTTTATTTTTTTCCAATTTCATCGTAACACGTTTCCCAACATTAGCCGAAAACGACACCAATCTCGGGTAGGTGCATAGTGAAAAAAAAAGTTGGTCATTTCCACTCGGCCGCCATCTTGGATTTTTGAAAGGTCGGATTTTTCCCATAGACACAAAGGCAAACAAAAAATTCCCTCATACATCGTAACCACCCCCCACCACTCCTTCCGGGAGATCAATTCGACTTTTCGTAAAACGAAAAAAAAAATCCAGCACCCAGTGTTGCCAGTCGACATCGACGAAAATGGTCAAATGTCATTACGACGACCATGACACGTTTGCCCGTGTGACATTTTGATTAAAAATATTGCTCCTTCTACTTTTCATATTTTTGAATAAAAAGTCCAAAAAAATGTATAAACAAAAGAAAAAAAAACTCAACCTGGCAACACTTTGGGTCAAGTTACATAACCGCCTGGAACAAAGACACCCGCTAAAATGTTGCCAACTCGAAGAAAAATTCACCCAAAAAACGTCGTTTTTCGTACATTTTTCAAAATGGCCGCCACCGCGTCCGCCATCTTGTCGAAAAAATAAATATTCCCAAAATATCAAAATTAAGGATACAATCAAACAAACACTCAATAAACATTTAAAAAAAGTTGAAAAACCGCCCCGATGCGACCCCGCAAAGTCACCTCTGAAATCGAAAAAATTCAAACTCGAATATCTCGGCGGCCATCTTGTTTTTTCAATTTTTTCCAAAGTTTTCGTAACTCTCCCTCAAAACTTTACGAAATTACCCAAAAAAATCCCGCAAAAAGCCATAAACAACTGCTAAAGCAGCGCGCGTGCCTTTTTCTTCCGCAAAAGAACAAATAAAAAAAGTTTTTTTTTTCAAAAATTTCATTGGTCTGAGAAATTTCGATTTTTCGATTCACGGGTCTTTTTGCGACATGTTCGGCTTCACACTATTTTTTTTGACGGGAGGGGGAGGGGAAAGGGACAGGAAGCGAGACAGGGACCAGGAGCCGGAGGAGAGGGAAAGGGAGAGGGGCAGAAAGCGGGGAGGGAGAAAGAGCGAAACAGAAAGCGGGAGAGGGACTGGGAGCGGAAACGAACGTGAAGTGGGAGAGAGAGGGAGCAGGAAAGGGAGATGGGAGAGAGGGAGAGGGGCAGAGTAAGAAGGAGAGAGATGGAGAGGGGCAGAGTAAGAAGGAGAGAGAGGGAGAGGGAGGAGATCGAGAGGGAGAGAGAGAGACATGGAGTGGGAGAAGGAGACAGGAGAGAGGGAGAGGGGCAGAGTAAGAAGGAGAGAGATGGAGAGGCGCAGAGTAAGGAGAGAGAGGGTGAGGGATAGGGGAGAGGGGAGAGGGAGAGGGAGAGGGGAAAGGGGAGAGGGAGAGGGGAGATGGGAGATGGAGCAGGGAGAGGGAGAGGAAACTTATGATCTCTGATTTGTTAAACCTACATTCATTACGCGATAATTTATTTAGCATTAGGCGATACGAAGTTCGCCGGGTCAGCTAGTAAATAATAATAGTTTCTACATGTCCGCCTCTCCGTCCGTCCGCAGTATAGCGCCGAGATCCTTAGCGCTAGAAAGCTGTAATTTGGCATGGATTCACATACTTATTTATCAAAACTACAAAGTGGTAAAATAAAATCTTTATAAGTTTTTTCGGGTAGTGCCAGCGAAATGGTTGATGTTGGACATGTGACCACGGCAGTAGAATATTTAAAATGATGAATTTCAAAGGAAAACTCTCATGGAAATGTTAGCTTAAAGAGTTAATTAGTGATGGTCGACTAACTTACAACTACAGTACCCTAAATTCTCTACCCAAGTCCTCCTTTAATGTAGGAAGGATCTGATGATGGCTTCCAGAGATAAAGAGTGGAACACCTCAGTGGTGAGGCATTTATAATAATCCTTAATTTTGGGAATGTTACTATTTAACAACCAGTCCATAATTTAACAACTCCATCCATGTGTGATGTATTTCGGAGTAGAATCCTTTCTAAGGGCCTATATTAAGACTTAAAAAAGTACTCAATTAAATCATAATGTGACTTGTAATTCAGCTTACTTAAAGAATGGCACTTTGATATATAGGTACAATAGGTACATAGTTTTATTTCATACATTGTAAAAAGTAGTTTTATTATACTGTAATACTTATCACCTACTTAGAGATTATGTAAATCCTACGAACATATTATAGTGAAAATTTGGATGTCTTTATTCAGTCACGCTAATACGGCTAAACGGATTCGGATGAAATTTATCTCACAGATAGTTTATGACCTGCATCTAAAAGTAGGACGATTTTTATAACGGAATGGACCTGTTATCAGGATAAGGGGCATATTTTAGTATGGATGTTTAATGTATCTGCCAGTAGCTTATATTTTTTTATATTTTATATTATTATTTTTAGGGTCCTTTTCCGTTCTATTTTTGCTTTTGAAGTAAAAGGTTCGTCTGTCTGTATATGTGTCTGTCAAAAACTTTTCACTAAGGAATACGTGGAGGTATTAATTTAAAAAATAATATCCAATTCTTAGGTCTGCTGTGCAATCCCTTAGAGTTGTGAAAAAATTAAGCTTTTAAAAGTCAACGCTATCATAAAACTCTTTGTTTATGCCCTATTTTTTTAGTTATTTCGACTCTCGCAAGGTAATCAAAACCTATCCCCTAAATGCTTAAGTTTACGTTCCCGTGGATCAAGAAAAATGAAATGCGGTGAGAAGCAATGTCGTTAGGGAAAAATTTTAAGACCGTTTTGTAGTAACATTACATTACAATTTACAATCAATCGCATAGCCGAAGCTACTGGGCGTAAGAAGCTTTTAACATGTATATAATATTATGTTCCTTGGGGAGTGTAGGGGAGCACTAAGAGAAGATTTTTGTAAATTCTCCCTAAGGGGTTAAAAAAAGGAGGGGATGATTGTTACTCTTTCATGCAAATATCACTGAACGGATTTCGATGAAATTTAGTAAACGGGTAGAATATAACCTGAAATAATTCATAGGGTACTTTATCACGAAATTCCATGGGCTGATCGAATCTTGATAGGAATTTCACTGAAAGGTTCGTAAAAACTAAAAAATGTTGAAATCTGTCATTCAAGCGAGTGAAGCTGCGGGCAAAAGCTAGTACAATATATTTTAACCCCGAAGCATAAAGAGGGGTGTTATAATTTTGATATATATGTGTGTCTGTTTGTGGCATCGTATATCCTAAATGAATGGAACGATTGTGATGCAGTTTCTTTTAATGCTGAGGTTGAGAGGGTTCTCAACTATAATTTATGAAGATCTGTTTAGGCGTAAAACAATAAAACTGATTTAAACTGATATTCTGCATCATGCATGACATGTTATTTTTTTTAGCTGCAATTTTAGTACGTATGCAAATGCAAAAATGTGCATATTTTTATTTATCTGGCAACACTTGAGATTTTCGTCATCAGACAAAGATGAGTCGATTTACAAACAAACCGTACACTGTCGTTGTGTTGAATACTGCTGCTATAGAATAGAATAGGCTTATCCATGCCTTAACCATGTAAATAATTTCTCACAGTTTAGTTATGATTTAAAAGTAATTACACTTAAAATTAATTTTGTCTATACACAATAACTATTGAAAGGAGTAAAGGGCAGACGACATGACAAAAACGGGTTCAAACTAAACTATCGGATAGGAGAGTCAAGAAACAGACAATCACATCAGATCAGACCAGTAGGTAATAACAACACTATAAAGGTACAAAAAAATATATCTTGAATGATGTCTTAAATTATCTTTCGAGATTTTAAATGTGTACACGTTAATTTTGTTTTCAAGATTGAACAATAAAATATTTTTTTGTATGCCAACAAGGATTTTTTTTCACTCATATAATGTGCAGTCTATTTGTATAAACGCCTATAAACGCCTCATACATTTTATAGACATTAAATGCAAACAACAGTCCGAAATGTTCGATATAGATTTTTGTGAAAAATACTTGTTTTTGTATGGCAACACTGAAAGTTTCTCATTTTTTATGGCAACACTGAAACAGGTTTACAGGGATTTGACCGATCTATCAGTAGCAACAAACGTCGTATACATTTTAATGACATCAAAGGAGTCGAAAGCCTGAAATATCACATACAAAAATTAATTTGTATGAAAATTATTATTTTTTGTATGGCATTACTAAACATTGGTTACACCGACGTGTCCGGTGTTTTAGTACCTACAAACACCTCATACATTATAAAGCCATCAAATGGAGACAACAGCCTCAAACATTCGAAAAAAGAATACATTTGTATGAAAATAATTATTTTTCATATGGCAACACTGAATTTTTTTTTCACCAAAATGTACAAAATGTTAGTACCTACAAACGCCCCAAACATTATAATAACGAAATATTCGATCCAAAAATAAATTTGTATGAAAATTATTATTTTTTGTATGGCAACACTGAAATTTTATAGTTTTTCTAAAACAAATATATTAATTTAAAAATATCTCTCATACATTTTCTATACCCTTGATCTATAGTTTCGGCTCAACTACTCGAAAAGTGAAAAAAATTCTGGACTCCAGTGTTGCCAGTTGATTGAGATGAAAATGGTCAAATGTCATTACAACGCCCACAAAAAATCTTGTGGTGTAATTTTTTGATTAAAAATGTTTCTCCTTCTACTTTTTACATGTTTGAATAGAAAGTTCACAAAAATGTATGAATGAAAAAAAAATCAACGTAACCTGGCAATACTTCAGACCAAGATCAACAACCGCCCCATACAAAGTGACCCCCTCAAATGTTGCCAACCTACAAATTTTTTCCTCCAAAAAATGCAATTTTTCGTACATTTTAGAAAATGGCCACCACGGGATCCGCCATCTTGTCGAAAAAAAAAATATATCCAACATGTCAAAATTGAGGATAGACCAGAGCCAACAGAGGAAAAATATCGCAAAAATGTTAAAACACCACCGCGATGCGACCCCGCAAAGACACCTCGAAAATTGAAAAATTTCAAACTAAAATATCTCGGCGGCCATCTTGTTTTTTCAATTTTTTCCAACTTCATCATATTAGTCGTCCCTAGATTAGCCGAAAACGACACCAATGTCGGGTAGGTCCTAAAAGTAAACAAAAAGTTGACAATCGCTGAGCGGCGGCCATCTTGAATTTTCAAATGGTCGTATTTTTCCTGTAATGACCATAGGTAGTCAAGCAACTTCCCCATACATCATTATTACCCTCCACCAATAATTTCGGCTGGGCTATTCGAAATGTGAAAAAACGTGAAAAAAAAATCCAGCAGCCAGTGTTGCCAGTTAATTTTGATGAAAATGGTCAAATGTCATTACGACGACCGCGAGAAATGTTTTGATGAAATTTTTTGATTAAAAATGTTTCTCCTTCTACTTTTTATATTTTTGAATAGAAAGTTCACAAAAATGTATGAATGAAAAAAAAATTAACGTAACCTGGCAACACTTCAAACCAACTTCCACAACCGCTCCATACAAAGTCACCCCCTCAAATGTTGCCAACCTCAAGATATTTCACCTCAAAAAATGCAATTTTTTGTACATTTTGCAAAATGGCCGCCATGGGATCCGCCATCTTTAAGAAAAAAAAAATATAACCCAAACGTCAAAATTGGGGATAGACCCGAGGCAACAGTGAAAAAAAATCTAAAAAAAGTTGAAAACCCATTGCAATCCGACCCCGCAAAGTCACCTCCAAAATTGAAAAATTTTAAAGTAAAATATCTCGGCGGCCATCTTGTTTTTTTATTTTTTTCTACTTTCATCGTAACACATTTTTCAACATTAGTCGAAAACGACACCAATCTCGGGTAAGTGCATAGTGAAAAAAAAGTTGGTCATTTCGACTCGGCCGCCATCTTGGATTTTTGAAAGGTCGGATTTTTCCCATAGACACGGAGGCAAACCAAAAATTCCCCCATACATTGTACCCACCCCCCACCACTCCTTCTGGGAGATCAATTCGACTTTTCGTAAAACGATAAAAAAATTCCAGCTGCCAGTGTTGCCAGTCGACATCGACGAAAATGGTCAAATGTCATTACGACGACCACGACACGCTTGCCCGTGTGACATTTTGATTAAAAATATTGCTCCTTCTACTATTCACATTTTTGAATAGAAAGTCCAAAAAAATGTACCAACAAACTCTCAAATGTTGCCAACCTCAAGATTTTTCACCTCAAAAAATTCAATTTTTTGTACATTTTGCAAAATGGCCGCCATGGGATCCGCCATCTTTAAGAAAAAAAAAATATACCCCAAACGTCAAAATTGAGGATAGACCCGAGGCAATTAAGAAAAAAAAGCGAAAAAAAGTTGAAAACCCATTGCAATCCGACCCCGCAAAGTCACTTCCAAAATTGAAAAATTTTAAAGTAAAATATCTCGGCAGCCATCTTGTTTTTTTATTTTTTTCCAGTTTCATCGTAACACGTTTCCCAACATTAGCCGAAAACGACACCAATCTCGGGTAGGTGCATAGTGAAAAAAAAAGTTGGTCATGTCGACTCGGCCGCCATCTTGGATTTTTGAAAGGTCGGATTTTTCCCATAGACACGGAGGCAAACCAAAAATTCTCACATACCTTGTACCCACCCCCCACCACTCCTTCCGGGAGATCAATTCGACTTTTCGCAAAACGAAAAAAAAATTCCAGCTGCCAGTGTTGCCAGTCGACATCGACGAAAATGGTCAAATGTCATTACGACAACTACGACACGTTTGTCTGTGTGACATTTTGATTAAAAATACTGCTCCTTCTACTTTTCATATTTTTGAATAAAAAGTCCAAAAAAATGTACCAACAAAAGAAAAAAAAACTCAACCTGGCAACACTTTGTGTCAAGTTACACAACCGCCCGGAACAAAGACACCCTCTCAAATGTTGCCAACCCGAAGAAAAATTCACCCAAAAAACGACGTTTTTCATACATTTTTCAAAATGGCCACCACTGCGTCCGCCATCTTGTCGAAAAAATAAATATCCCCAAAATATTAAAATTGAGGATACAATCAAACGAACACACAAAAAACATTGCAAAAAAGTTGAAAAACCACCCCGATGCGACCCCGCAAAGTGACCTCTAAAATCGCAAAAATTCAAACTCGAATATCTCGGCGGCCATCTTGTTTTTTCAATTTTTTCTAAAGTTTTCGTATATGGCCTCTAAAACTTGTCGAAACGCCCCAAAAAAATCCCGCAAAAAGCCATAAACAAAAAAGTTGAAAATCACAGAGCGGCCGCCATCTTGAAAATGTGAAATGTCAGATTTTTCCCGAGGTGTCGGGGGGAGAAGGAGAAAACCCGCCATAGACAACAAAGTCCCATCTCATCTCCTTCTGGGAGAACAATTATATAGTTAAGTCAGTGGTAAGTCTAGGATTATATATTATAATAATGTGTTCAGTCCACGATGAGTTAAGTTTAAAATCATGTATTTAATTACAACTTTATAATTACATGGGTAAACTGTTGTTAACATTAAAAAATCTTACCTATAGTCCATTTTTTTGGTCCGGTCTAAAGTAGTAAACAAATATGGCCGACTTCTAATGTCAAATGCCAAAGACAATATTCATGATTGAATAAGGCTTGGAACTATCGAATTAAAATCGATTAACTGTTAACGAATACGATTAATTAAACCGAAATATATTAATTTATCATTATACTTTAAAAATAGATAAATTTAAATTGATTGATTGACTAAATCTGGCCCGCTGGTGGTAGGGCCCTTCGAGGGAATATATTGGTAATATTGATTTTGATTGTTAATTAATACCATTATTACTATTATTATTTCTCCATGGGGTTCGCCTAGATAGCTACCACCCTCGAGCATGAGTCAGCCGCCAAGTGTTGCTGATGTCCATGGGTGACGATAGCCACTTACCATCAGGTGGATCGTCAGCTCGTTTGCTGGCTATTTACATATAAAAAAAATTAAGCAATAACAATTACTGAACAGGTTTGACGTAAATATTTTATTATGAAATTATTTATAAACAATCGCAGTATATAATTGAAGTTGGTCGTGTACACTAAAATTTGTTCAGTTTTACGATAGCATCTACGACGTTGATGGACATTATTTTTAAAACGTAAATTAAACTTCGAGCTTAAACAATCAATCGATAGTAATTAATATTAGTATTTTAAATCATGACCGCTGACCGGCCTCCTTCGACCAGCCATACCGTACCACTTTCCGCTTTTTCAAATATTTCTACCGTACCACTTCCGATATCGGGTGCATTTTGCCATTCAGTATTCTGTACTTCTATTAATAAGTCTGGGAAAGATTCTTCATCTCTGACATTTGGGTCGTCAGCCATATTTGTATGCGTCAGTCCTGGGCACAATACTATAACACGTACTCCCGACTTTTTATAGTTATATTCGTGACCCATCGACTTCGAGAAACCAATAACTGCATATTTTGAACCGGTATAATACGGCGAGAATGGAATTATTCTAAAACCATAAATAGAAGAAACGTTTATTATGGTACCTCCTCTACCCTTTCTATCTTTTCTCATATAATCGTAAAATTTCACAGTCCACTCCATCAACGCAATTGTATTAACTTCTATGGTCTTTCTGATAGATCTTTCATTTAATACGCCAGCGTTATTAATGACTACGTCGACATACTCGTACGTATCAATAATCTTCTTGAATGTATTTTCTAAGTCTAAACTGACGTCACATTTATAAAACACTGCTTTGTTTTCTCCGTATTTTGAACATAGTGATGTAATAGCTTGATTTCCTTGTTCTTCATTTATATCGATAACTATCAATAATTTGGCACCTTTTTCCAAAAAGCTGTTGACGATTGCATATCCAAGGCCCGATGATCCTCCAGTAACTAAAATAATTTTGTTTTCAACTGCGTTCTCCATTTTATCCTCCTCAAATTAAATTAGTGTGTTATAAGTGGAAACTTATTAAAAACTGGCAATAACCGTTAATTATTTGTCTTTAAATACCATTAATTTTGATAGTAATATTATCTATTACGGTTATCGTGGCCTGTTCTAATAAAAATGAGCATAATTATCAGTTACTTTATCTGACTTTTATCGTAGATACTGCACGCTATAATAGCTAACCCGAGAAAGATAAACTTCGTAGTCGAGGCCCCCACTCTCCCCGACGTAAGATTAGATGATATTCGGCTTGACTCCTTCCCTCCCCCCTAAATGCCTCATTTTTAATTAAATTAAATTTTTTAATCAAAAGTCAAACATTTTTATAGGCGAGGATTTTTTGACCGAATTTTTTTCTTTTAGTTGGACAGGTTTTTGGTGAAGCGACCTTAAATGTTGCTAGATTTGAAAGCCAACAATGGTCCACTTACTGATATTTTAAAATGGAACCGACAAGTTACAAGAGGCAGTCCGTCAGTCAAGAGGCGCACCATCAGAGGACTGCATCACAACTCGAATTAAGGAAATTGCAATGAGCGATATAATGATATAAAAAATGGGTAAAAGGCATCAAGTAACTTAAACTGTTCGCTCTGCTGAACAACATAATTCTTGACAAAAAATAACTCAACTCCTTGTCAGATCTTGTTCTAATTTAAATTTGACCACATGACAAGCGTCAGCTTTCGATTAAAAAAGAATCATCAGAATTCGTTCACCCAGTCGAAAGTTCTGAGGTAACAAACATAAAAAAAATGCAGTCGAATCAAATATCTCCTCCTTTTTTGAACTCGGAAACGGCATCATGTCCATCCAAGTGGAGATCACTGAATCCTAATTCTAAATGGTAGTTTCTTTAGCTAACGCCCTCCTTTCTTCCTTTAAACGTTTTTTTGGTTGCAGTACTGTGTCGGAGAGTCACAAATACTGAACTCTTACGCCCCAACTCAGAGTCACTAACGGTAACTGTAATCGCTCCTTTAATCACCGTACAAATTCTGTACTAAGGAGCGATTTAAAGTGACCGTTAGTGACTCTGAGTTGGGGCGTTAATCTTACTAATACTAATAATAAAGTTTATTGATGTGAAACTTCGTGAGCATGTTTGTTACTCTTCCACGCAAAAACTATTAAACAAACTTTTATGAAATTTAGCACACCGATGGAATAGAACATAGGCTACTAATAATCATCCTGCATAATGCGGACAAAGCTGCGGGAAGAGCGCTAGTTCTTCAATATTTTCTTTAATCTGAGGCTTAATGATAACGTCTCGCTATCGCACGTTGCAGAAATATTAACAGTCATCGTATAGCAATACTTCGACTAATTCATTACTTTTTTATGCACTAGAAATAAGAAGAAAGAAGAAAGGAAGATATAGTGCCTATACATATAAGTAAGGAATCAAGTTTCATAGAAGTTCGGGAACAGGGGACATACATTGTACTGTATTTCACACATAACTAGCTACTATAATAAAATGAATAAATTATTTTAAAAAGTAAGTATATGGCTATGAAGCAAAAGAGCAGACGTTCAGAATAATCTATTTTATTAAAAACTTAAATCAACATTTTAAGGTACTAAAACTATGGGTTTTGCACCTTCAATCAGCCAAGCCGTGCCACTGTCTGCATTCTCAAAAATTTCCACAGCGGTTTTTCCAACAGAATCTACATTTTGCCATGATTGCTTCTTTATAAAATCGATAAAATCTTTACCGAATCCTTCGCTGTAGTCCCATGTTTTTACATCTTCAGTTAATTTTGTTTCAGTGAAGCCAGGACAAATTGCCATCACTCTAACTCCTGATCTATTGAAATTATATTCATGGCCTAGCGACTTTGTAAAGCCCATCACAGCAAACTTTGAGGCTTGATAGACTGGCAAAAATTGGTCGACTCTGAATCCGTAAATCGAAGCCAAATTTATGATCGTACCTCCTATACCACCTTTATCTTTCCTCATCCGCTCCCAGAATTTAAGAGACCATTCTATCAACGCTGTTACATTAATTTCGATGGTTTTTTTAATTAACAGATCGTTCAGTACGCCAGCGTTGTTCACCAATACATCAACGTATTTGTAAGTATCGTAAATCAATTTCGTCACCTCGTCTACATCTTTAGTAACATCACATTTATAGAAAACAGCTTTATTAGCTCCATATTTAGAATTTAGAGTGTTCACTGTCTCCTGGCCTTGTTTTTCGTTCACGTCAAGTAAAATAGCAACTTTCACACCTTTCTGGAGATATCGATTGGCTATTTCGGCACCGATACCAACTGCTCCACCAGTAATAACTACGACTTTATTTTTTAAATTTTTAGACATGATGTCCGTACGAATGACTCTATACTAATGAACTTATCTATGCAGGTCCATGTTTTTAATATTTATAAGATAATGAATGTCAGTTTCTTAATGAATATGGGGTTATAAATTATCAAATTAATGGATTTGCGTATAATTGTTATGATAACGTGGGGTTAATTAAGATGGAATAACTTCTGCTGCTGCAGTTATTATATTTATAACAGCTGTGGACTAAACGCAAACTTAGATATTTATTTTTAAGGTTCCGTATAGGATCGCTCGTGCGTCAGGGCGACCGCCGTTCACCGCTAATTTACTCCGAAACTAGTGAACCAAATGAGTTGAAATTTGGTACTCGTGTAATTTTTTGTGACCCAAAGATGACGGTATAAAATAAAAAACAGAATTCTGAAAAAAAAATGTTTTAATGAAATCAAAATTAAACAAAAACTGTACAAACTATATTGTGTTGTATGTCAAATGAAAGGGCTTATTGTAAAAATTTCAAATATATTTTTTTATAGTTCTACAATGTATAGTTATAAAATTATTCAAGAAAGAACAAAAATTAAAGCCAAATATTGACCATTAAATCTCCGAAACTAGTGACGCTAGAATTTTGAAAAAAAATATTAAGACTATGGTCTTAAAATAGGCAAAAATAAATAAATAGGAAAATTAATGGTAAGTACATAATTAACGTACGGAACCCTCAGTTAAAGTGGAGATAAATTATTTTTCGTCGCGTAGTAAATAGTGTGGAATATGGTTAAAAAAGTCTTTCAAAAATATTATGGGTCCGCAAATACTATTTTTCAATTCAGGAGCTATTTAGTTTGAAAAATTTTAAAGTACAAATTGTGGTTACTTAAGTGCCGTCGACCAGCTAAATGGTTCTATTTAGACGAGTAAAAAATTCACAAAAATAGGTTATAATTATGATGAATTAACAAGAAAAACTATCACGGCTATGTAAGCATAACAAGTTAATGATTACCAATAGTCGATAAACTTACAACTACGGAACCTTACATTGCGCTTGGCCTGACATGCACTTGCCCGGTTTTTTAATTTATTTTTTTGTAAAATTACGAATTAATTCAAACATCCTGTATGCGGTTTACCAGCCAGGACAAGGAAAATTCAAATCAACTCAGTTAAGTATAGTATTATTCGATAACATTGGCACCCAGTGGCATCACCTCGTCCGTTGTTCAGTAGCGCAGCGCGATCGATGATATACCTACTACATAATATGTCATATTATGAAGAAGCTGTGAGTTGTAAGAATAGTGATGGAAGTGGTGGATTTATGAGAAGAATTACAGTCACTAGAAGAAAATAAAACATCGAAGTTAATAGATAAAAAAAATGAGACAAAAAGACAGTGACGTCAAAATGGGTATTTTGGGTAAAGAGCAAACTCAGATGGTGATTTAGAAAGATACAAAGCTCGTCTTTACATATGTGGTTTTACACAAATAAAAGATGTAGACTAAGACTGATAAGGAAACATTCTCATCAACAATAAGGTATTCCTCCATAAGAACACTACTATCTTTTGCAGCTCGAGAAAATTATGAAATTCAACAATTTGATGTCAAAGCAGCTATTTTTACATGGTGAGTTGTCAGAGAATATCAACATAATATATAGAGGCAACCGAGGGAGTTCATGCTGAACCGGGAAAAATATGTGGGTTAACAAAATCCTTATATGGTCTAAAGCAGATATCACGCTTTGGTAAGAGAAAATTTTCTTTTTTCTTAAGTACGAGTACATTATGGTTTTGAGATATTATGTCTTTAAGACAATTGTATTTTTGTTGGCCAATTTAATAATCATAAACTTGTTTTTATCATGTATGTAGTTGACGTCTTATTATTATCGAAAAGTACCTAAAGATATGCTGTTGCTATTGTTGTTATTCTTAATGATTTAAAAGAAATTTTTTTATTGAATGTATTGTATAGGAAAGAGGACATAAACAAATATTGTTTCTGTTTACATTTTGAATTGCATCGCGGTAATTGGCAGACGGCAGGAGTTCTACGTTTATGTGTTATGAAATTTTGATATGGAAGTGTCCGATGAGTTCTTATTAAACAGCTTAGAATGTAGATCTGGCGAGTAGTAAGTAACTTATACGTATTGTGTAGTGTAAACGATGGAAAGCGTATTGGTTTATTAAACATTACTTTTAGTAAAGCTCTTTGAGTTCTTTCTAAGGTAAGTAAAAACGTCTTAGCAGCTCCACCCCATACGGGAATACAGTAACCAAGAACCGATTTCACAAGGGCTTTATATGTAGTTATAAGGACACTTTCATTTGCAATACACCGTATCTTTTTAAACACCCACATTAATTTTCTCATTCTATCTGCAACAGTTTTAATATGTTGACTCCAATTGAGATTTTGATCTATAACTACGCCTAAATATTTTATGTTACTGCATCTATCTATAAAAGGACATGAACATGAATTTTGCAATGTAATTGTACAAGAATGTAGTTTTATATTAAAATCATTGTTGGGAAGATTTAGTTTACGCATTGAAAAGGGTAAGTATTTTGTTTTGTTGATATTTAGTGTTAATAAGTTGGCATTGAGCCAGGAGAAAACGCGTCTAATACCTGTTTCTACAGTATGCTTTAGTTCGTCCCAGGTTTCTGCATGAAAGATAAGTGCGGTGTCATCGGCATATGTGTATATTTTGCAATTTTGAATTTTATAATCGCACAGATCGTTCACATAAATCAAAAATAGGGTAGGTCCTAGAACACTTCCCTGTGGCAATCCGCAAGTGATACTGGTTGGCTGGCTCAGGTAATTACCAAGTTTGAGTTGTTGCTGGCGATTAGTCAGGTAATCCGATAATAGCTGATGTGGTAAACCTCTTATGCCATAGTCGTATAATTTATCCAAAAGGCGGGACGTAGAGACGGTGTCGAATGCTTTCGCTAAGTCCAGGAATACCCCAGCACATTTATTACCTAGATCAAGATTGTTGCTCACTTCTTCCGTTAAGTCTAATACTGCATCCTCGGTCGATACCCCATTCCTGAACCCAAATTGATTATTTGATAATAACTTATTATCAGAAAGGTACTTTTTAAGGCGATTGTTGATAAGTTTCTCTAATATTTTAGAGAACACACTAAGAACCGATATGGGTCTATAGTTGTCAACATCGTCTCTACTGCCGCCCTTGTGGATGGGAGTAACTACGGCCCGTTTGAACACTGTAGGGAACTGCCCAGTATCAAAACAAATGTTATAAACATGGCACAGTATAGGTATAAGAGTGAGCTTAGCCATTTTAACAAAAGTTGTAGAAATGTTATCCCAACCGGGAGCGGAATTGTTAGAAAGACTGTTTATTATTGAGTTGATTTCAGTAGGGTCAGTATGTAAAAGAGCGAAAGAAGTAAAGGGGACGCGATGTGTTTTACTGGAAGTATCAAGTGGTACGTGAAGCGAAGATGCATTTAATTTTTCAACAAGATTTCTACCTATGTTTGAAAAATGAGAATTAATGTAGTTAGCCGAAGCCAGTGGAGTAGTTTTAAGTGTTAATAATTTATTAATGTCAGTATTCTTGTCTTTGTTTATGTCGCATATTGATTTAATATTTTTCCATAACATTTTAGGGTTATTTTTAGCATTCTCTAGTTTTGAACGTTCGTAATTATTTTTAAGATTTCGTACCAGTTTTTGACAATAATTCCTATATCGTGTGTAGGTTATTTTTAGAATTTGATTATCCGGGTGTTTTTTCACTTTGAGATGCAATTTGTCACGGTTACGAAGACAACGTAGTACTCCAGACGTTCAGTTGCAATAATGTATGTTTATTGGCATGGAGATTGCTGGGATTTATGGATCAATTGTTTTAAGTCAAAAACAGTTTAAAGAATGAATAATAAGTAGACTTAATATGTCAAAAGTCAATCCTTGTAGTGCCCCTGCTGATAATAATGTAATGTTTAAGAAAAATGTTGATGAGAGTACTATTTATTTTTCATATAGGACGTATCTGGGCCTGACATTTCTTATGCATTAAATATAGTTAATCGATATTTAAACAATCGCAATAGAGGTGACTTGTTAAAGACGAATAAGCTTTGAATAACTTATGATTGCAATGAAGAACTGGTATGCTGTTCTGATGCTGATTTTACCTCAGATGTAAATCAAACACTTGATATATCTTTATGATGAATGATGGACCTGTTACTTGGGCTAGCAGAAAGCAAAGTATTGTGGCATTCAACTTCAGTATCCGAATACACTGACTGCAAATGGAACTGCCAAAGAGTTTTTTGGATCAGGCAGTTCTTAATTAATATTAATGGATCACAATTATACGTGACTCTATGTATTGATAAAATCAGAGTGCTATTTGAACTCTTATTGATTTAAATATTGGCAATAGATGGCAATGATTTGTAAATCACGGTAACGTTTGTATCGTGTAGTTTAAATAAATAGGTCGGTATTTGTACTGAGGAGGATTTTTCATAAGATTTTGATAGATACAATTTACGTGGGAATATAAAGAGCATTCAGATTATAACGTTACAAAGGTTTTCAAGGATTCGGAAGCAAATGTAAAAGGAAGAGGAGTCGTGATTTGTAGCGATATTCTATCTTGCCGTCAGGGGCTATAATTAGGAGAGAATGTGCCTCCTGATGTGCAGTGCGCTGCCGGGAGCATGCCTTTAATGACATAAGGATCCTTCGAGGTCGAAAGATTACAGGATGGCCGAACTGTAAGGCGCAATACTGATTCGAGGGACGCGTGACGACGTACAGCACTACATTCGCAGTGATACGTATTGCTTTATTAATGAAAGCGAAAGTAAGAAACTGCGTTATGTTATGCAAATAACATTAATATTGAGGCTATAAATGAAACAAATATTTTTTTGGGTTAAAATTTATTTGTTTTGGGTTTAACTGTGAAATAAAACTACTTTTTGAGCCAGGAGAATAATTTTATTACAACTTTAAAATCACATGAGTAAACTGTCTTTAACATTTAAAAAAAGCCTTACCTATGTTTACATCTATGTGTATTTAAATGGTCATTGTTCAAACATTAACGCGCTGTCCTGCGTGGGCGAATCAACGCGAACGCGAAGCGAAGCGGTGCGAAACGAAAATAACAAACAGTCGAGATGTATTGAAGTGTCCTACGTGACCAAAAGCACGTAGATGGCGTTGCGGTGCGGCGCGGTTTGAAGCGAACGCGATCAGTTGGTTTGATTTTTCGCGCGAACTTCAGCGGCGCGGCGTAATATGTCAGTGGCGGTGAAGTGACAATTCGCGTGCATGTAGGACAGACTCGCCGCTTCGCTCCGCGTCGCACGGAATTCGCATTGGACCGCTTCGCGATCGCGTTCGCGTTGATTCGCCCACGCAGGACACGGTGTAAGCAGTAACAATTACTGAACAGGTTTGACGTAAATATTTTAATTTAAGCCTATGAAGTTATAAAGAATCACAATATACAAGTTCTTCGTGTACAATAAAACTTGTCCACTTTTTCGATAATATCTACGACATTGATGGACATTATTTTTAAAACATAAATTAAACTTAAAGCTTAAACAATTAATCGATAGTAATAAATATTAGTATTTTAAATCATGACCGCTGACCGGCCTCCTTCGACCAGCCATACTGTACCACTTTCTGCTTTTTCAAATATTTCTACCGTACCACTTCCGATATCGGGCGCATTTTGCCATTCAGTATTCTGTACTTCTACTAATAAGTCTGGGAAAGATTCCTCATCTCTGGCATTTGGGTAGTCAGCCATGTTTGTATGCGTCAGTCCTGGGCACAATACTACAACACGTACTCCCGACTTTTTATAGTTATATTCGTGACCCATCGACTTCGAGAATCCAATAACTGCATGTTTTGAACCGATATAATAAGGTATAAATGGAATTATTCTAAAACCATAAATAGAAGAAACGTTTATTATGGTACCTCCTCTGCCCTTTCTATCTTTTCTCATATAATCGTAAAATTTCACAGTCCACTCCATCAACGCAATTGTATTAACTTCTATGGTCTTTCTGATAGATCTTTCATTTAATACGCCAGCGTTATTAATGACCACGTCGACATACTCGTACGTATCAATAATCTTCTTGAATGTATTTTCTAAGTCTAAACTGACGTCACATTTATAAAACACTGCTTTGTTTTCTCCGTATTTTGAACATAGTGATGTAATAGCTTGATTTCCTTTTTCTTCATTTATATCGATAACTATCAATAATTTGGCACCTTTTTCTAAAAAGCTGTTGACCATTGCATATCCAAGGCCCGATGATCCTCCAGTAACTAAAATAATTTTGTTTTCCACTGCGTTCTCCATTTTATCCGCCTCAAATTAAATTAGTGTGTTATACGTGGAAACTTATTAAAAACTGGCAATAACCGTTCATTATTTATCTATAAATACCATTAATTTTCATAGTAATAATATCTATTACGGTTATCATGACCTGTTATAATAATAATGAGCATAATTATCAGAGTTATGTAATTTATCTGACTTTTTATCGTACTGCTTATTTACATGATGCAATACAGCTAACCAAAGAAAGATAACCTTATTTCAACCTATGTTAAGGGTAACCAGTGTAAAATTTACTCCAATGAAGAAAGTAATGAAAGACTTGATAAATCAGTCAAATGTATTTTTATCTTAGTAATTAACTAAAACAGATTATTATTTTCATTAAATAATAATTTTACAATTGCATAGTGAATATATATTTGCTTTTAAATAAAATAAAACTCTGTTAATAAACATGGACTTTGGCAGGAACTATACTCATAAAAAATGGTGCGAACAAACTTAAAATCCTAAAATATTGAGACAATATATAAAATAGAGTTATTTATTACAATTTTCTATGTAATAAAATTTAAATAAATAAATAGTTACTTTTCAAAACTTCGGATAAAATAATAAGTCGTATACCTACATGCCTCAAGATCTTCTTTCGTAATATGTTTGTTATTGGGTTTATATTTTCCCATTTTTTTGTATTTCTTTATTGTAGGTATATTTTACCAATTAAATAATAACTAAAAGAGCTAGAAAACAATCTAACGAATAAAAAGCGTTTCCAGCCAGAGAAATGGGACTTGGCTGGACATATACCTACCTACTATATTTCTACCGGGAAGATATGGAAAATATTTTGTCATTTAGTCCCATCATTTCATGTATCAAAATATGTAGCATTATTAAATAAAATGAAAAAACCTACGTTATTGGTAAGTATGAGTAAAATTTGTTCACCTCCTATTCTACAAAAGCGATCTTAGCTGTGGTCTGATGTGCGCTAGCGTCGAGTTACGGCACTTGACATGCGGGGGAGAGGTGAGGAAAGCACATGTAACATTAAAATTGACACCATTGTTAACTTTTTATTCCAACTTGTGAGTAAAATTTACGTAGGCTATCCTTCTAGAATTAATAGTATCAGAAGTTACTCTGCAGAAATCCATTGTCAGTATTAGGGCTTGTTTCACAATCTTCAAGTAAGTCCGAAGTAAGCTATTCGTTGGTTAAGTTGACATTTCGTGTATGTAAAATGGCACTTTAACGTCACTTTAACCGGCGAATAGCTTATTCAGGACTCTACTTGAAGATTGTGAAACAAGCCCTTATTCTACTTTGCAACAATCTGCAGTTAACATGTATGATGGTATGCCATCCCTGGCCAAATTATTAGACGCACTATAAGATTTTTTGTAAAATGGTAATTATAAAGTGAAACTATACATACAGCTTTCGGGACGTCCACATGAGGTGTTTTTAACGATTTTCAGACACCCCCCTTAGACATTCCTGGTGAGATGTCGTGAGACTTGTAAGATTTTGCTCCACCCCCTCCCCCATGCCCCATATCTCACGTAATTTCTCAAAATATGTGTTTCTAATGTCCACACTCGATAGACTTTGTGGTATTTGACATTTTTATGATGAATATTCTTTACTTAATTCAACACCATTTTCGGGCAATTTTTCTGATTCTTGCGATTTGCCGAGACCCCCGCTCTCCCCAGCGTAAGATTAGATGAGATTCAGCTTGACCCCTTCCCTCCTCCTAAATGCCTAATCTTTTAATTAAATTAATTTTTTTAATCAAAAGTCAAACATTTTTATGGGCGAGGATTTTTTGACAGAATTTTTCACTTTTAGTTGGAGAGGTTTTTGGTGAAGCGACCTCAAATGTTACTAGATTTGAAAGCCAATGGTCCACTTAATGAAATTTTAAAGTCCGTCAGTCAAGAGGCGCACCGTCAGAGTTCTGTGTCACCAATTCAGTTAAGGAAAAGAGTGTTACTGCAATGATTGAGATAAGGATAGAAAGATGATGGAGGAAGGTAAAAGGCACCAAGTAACGTAACCTGCTCGCTCTGCTGAACAACACAACGGCATCAAGTGGAGATCACAGTCCTGATTCTAAATGGTAGATTGGTTAGCTTACACCCTCCTTTTTTCCTGTAAACGGTTTTTGGTTGCAGTACTGTGACGGAGAGTCAGAAATACTGAACTCATACGCCCCAACTCAGTAACTAACGGTTACTATTAAAGTAACCGCTCCTTTAATAACCATACAAATTTTGTACTAAGGAGCGATTTAAGTAACTGTTAGTGACTCCGAGTATCCTTCCGAGTAACCGAGAATCCTTCGTTGTAGTCCCATGCTTTTACATCCTCAGTCAGTTTCGTTTCAGTAAAGCCAGGACAAATTGCCATCGCTCTAACTCATGATCTATTGAAATTATATTCATGGCCTAGCGACTTTGTAAAGCCCATCACAGCAAACTTTGAGGCTTGATAAACTGGCAAAAATTGGTCGACTCTGAATCCATAAATCGAAGCCAAATTTATGATCGTACCTCCTATACCACCTTTATCTTTCCTCATCCGCTCCCAGAATTTAAGAGACCATTCTATCAACGCTGTTACATTAATGTCAGTGGTTTTTTAATTAACAGTTCATTCAGTTCGCCAGCATTGTTCACCAATACATCAACGTATTTGTAAGTATCGTAAATCAATTTCGTCACCTCGTCTACATCTTTAGTTACATCACATTTATAGAAAACAGCTTTATTAGCTCCATATTTAGAATTTAGAGTGTCTTGTTTTTTGTTCAAGCCAACTAAAATAGCAACTTTTGCACCTTTTTGGAGATATCGATTGGCTATTTCGGCACCAATACCAACTGCTCCACCAGTAATCACTACGACTTTATTTTTTAAATTTTTAGACATGATTTTTTAAATTTTTAGACATGATGTCCGTACTAATGACTCTTTACTAATGAATTTATTTATGCAAGTCCATGTTTTTAATATCTATAAAATAATATATAGTTCGTTAATTAATATGGGGTTATAAAATTAAAATTAATGGAATTACTGCTGCTGCAGTAATTATATTTTAATATGTTGTGGACTAAACGCAAACTTAGATATAATTTTTTTTCAGTGCACTTCCCTTCAGGTAAAGTGGAGATGAATTATTTTTGTCGCGTACCAAAGTGTGTGGAGTATTGTTAAAAAGGTCTTTCAAATATATTATGGGTCCGCAAATACCATGTTTCAATTCAGGAGCTGGTTTGAGAAATAATTCGGCTTAAAAGTGCCAATTGTGGTTAGAGTCAAGTATCGATTTTGACGGGACTTTCACTGGCAGATAGCTCATGTAACAAGGAGTAACTTAGGCTACTTTTATTTTAGAAAAAAGAACAATAACTTTTTTGTTAAATACCACACGGATGAAGTCGTGGGTAACAGCTAATAGTCAATACACTTACAACTACGGAACCCTACATTGCGCGTGGCCTGACACACACTTGCCCGGTTTTTCAACTGTTCTTTTGTTAATTATTTATGCAAAATGCTCTGGGGGCACGGCAGTGTCCCCGCCAAGTCGAGCAAAAAAGCGGCACGGCCGTACCATCCTTTTCTCGAAGCAATTCAGGCCATTTTCGACCCCCTATATCTTCGTTGTGGATAAAGCTAGAAGCCTGAATTTTTAGTAACCAAGCAGGCATTGTATAAACACGGTATATTCAAATTTTATTCAATTTGAACCAGTAGTTTAAGAATTATGACTAGTCAAAGTTTCTTAATTTCGTCACTCACTGACTGACTGACCGATCATCAAAACTCTAAGGCACTTCTAGCAGACATAGAAGCTTCAAATTTGGAACACAATTAGTGTATAGATCAAGGAAATCTAAAATATTTTGCAATTTCGGTCCAGTTTTCTAGATACATCAACTGCATAAATAACTTTGTAATCCCATATAAATATATAGGATTACAAAGTTACATTTGCAGTGAATGAATCAGTGTACATGTATATAATAAAATGGAATAATAGGTGTAGATAGGTACCTACATATAATTATGTTCAAAGGTAACTTGTAAAAGGAAAAAAAGTTGAACTATCTACAAAAAGAAATGAGATGCTATCAAAAACATAACTTGTAAAAAAAACCAAGTCTTGCAACTCAGTTCTCCTACCGTAAAAAGTTGTGAGATCCATGTAATACCAAGTCGGTTAATTTATTCAGTTCCTACTTAAGGGTCTTTCTGTCTTAAGTTATTACGTAATTAGCTAACCTAACAAGTAACAATATCTTATAGTGACCATATTATTATCAATATTAAAAATCTTTTATGTTTTAAATAAATAGATTGACTTGGCAATCGCACTAAGCAATCAAATTTATTATAATATGTAGGTATTACTTGTGAAATACATTGTGTTTTCATGCAATGTCAAGTCGATCTATTTATTTAAAACATAAAAGATTTTTATAATAAAACATAAAAGAAATCGAATCGTGTAGGTAATTGTAAAAAAGCGTGGGGTGCTTTTAAACATATTATCCCTTCTACTCATTGACACCATGCACCCCACGCTTTTATTACAATTACATGATTCTTAATTCAAATTTATTTTCTAGTTTTTTTTAGTTGGATTTGCTATAAAAGCATATTTTTTAGTTTTTTTAACTATTATTTATTTTGTCCTTTTTAGTTCGATTTTTTAAAATGAAATTTAGGTTTTTTCTTTCTTACTTTCTTTCTTTTCTTTAAATATTAAACTGTCATCGGTCCTCAGTAAGTCCACGAAGTTTGAAAGAAATCTGACCGTTTGAAGTGGGTCAAAATCAAGAGAAAGAAGAGAAGTTACAAACAAACAAACAAAAAAAAAACAAACATACATACATACATACAGGTGAAGCTAATATAAAGCGTGTAAAAATATATTATATTATTATAAATAAATACATGCTTACATACAAGATACGCGCGAAAGACGTAACCATCCGTAGCAGTCGTGTAATAAAATACATTTCGAAAATATTTTTAAAATATATTTGACGACCCGTGTGGCGCAATGCTTACCATGCCATATCGCCACGCCAAGTGTCCTGGGTTCGATTCGCAGCGAGGCGGAAAGAATGATGAGTTTGAATTTCTGTTCTTGGTCTGGGTGTAAATGTCCTTGTCTAGTGTGTTGTCCATGGCACGCACGACACAGGGAATCCTAGCACGGGGCTATGAGTGTGAAGCGTTATTATTTATTATTTATCTTAGTGGCCACCGTAATACAAACTTTAGGTACGAAAGCATTAAAAATTGCTTCTTTCGCTGTTAAAAAGATTTAATCAAACCCGTTTCTATATTCAACTGCAGCGTCCCCTAGTAAGTTAGCACCGTAATACCGTAACAACTATTGTCAAGGATTCACAAACCTGTAAAGAAAACAGCATCAAAATCGGTCAAACCGTTTCAGAGATAAATAAGACCATTCGTTTGCACAAACAAACAACCTCTCACTCCTAATGCATGTACCTGTTCCGTCGAAGCTTATTAAAAAGAATGACTATGAAAAATTTATCACACACCTATTTAAGTCATTATATAAGATTAACAATCACCTAATTTTATTGTTTTTTATTATAATATAAATTCTTATCCCACAGAATTATCATCGTAGTAACAATTTTTTTGTTATCAATATTTAAGTGATCTAGGCTTTTCTTTCGTTAGTATTTTAATTTGCTATACTTTAACATTTAATCCTGCTTATATTAAAAATGTGAAAGTTTGGATGAATATATTTACTCTTTCACGCAAAAAAATCATATAATTTAGCACACATGATCTGTAATGAAACAAAGAGTGGCAATTAAATATAGCACTAGTTTGTTATAATTATAACGTGATATAGCACTAAATCTATATTCAAATTCAAAGTGCAGATTGCATGCATTTTGTCAGTAAATACCATTAAAGTATATACCATCATATATGTTAACCGCAGATTGTTACAAAGTATATTAATACAAAGTTAATAAAAATAGATTTCCGCAAAGTAACGCCTAATAATAATACGCCTAATATTCCAATAGCAAGAGTGAATAATATTCCTTACAACGCTAATATTGTATTTTTACTGAAAAATAACTAACATTTAAAAAACATATTTTTTATAGTAATTAAAATAAAAGTACGTGACTCCGATGACGAGTGATACCCGTAACGATATACTTGGCCGACAAAGCCATCGACGAAGTCAATCACGTGGTTTTCAGCGCAACGGGAAATATAAATTGAAATACTGTTTAAATTGGAACACGTTTCGACAGCAATTAGATCAGAGGAAAATAATAAACAGATGTATTTTTTTTCTTTTCCAAGCAAAAAATGTCTACTTCTACACTTTAATTAAGAGGCAGATATTAATTGTACTTCAATCGTAATCAAAATTTCGTTCCCTCTCTGGTCACGTCACGGTTACCGTCACATGGGCGTAAGGTGTAAAATTTATTCACTGTTCATTATATTTCTGATAATAGTTCTTGTTGTAACGGCTAGGCACATATTTTGACTAAGGTGTAGAGTTTGTGAAGTTAGGGTTCTTAGAGATATAGACGCTTGATCTGTAGCTCGAGCACGAATATTTGCGAGAAAGTATTCGTATGGTTAACGTAAGCAATTTGTATGGCATTTTTTCAAAAGCGCCCCTATCGTACGTAAATGGTACTAAAATGCCATACAAATTTGACAAATTGCTTACGTTAACCCTTAAATTGGCAGACAAAACAATTGTTAAAATTATTAATTTTTTGTATAGTTTTGGATTGTATATGTGTATAAAGGCTTAGAAAAAATATTTAAAAAAATCTATATGTACTAACTAATAAAAAAAACCATGTATGACCTGGTATACACTGGCAATTGCTTAAAATAAAACACAGTGAAATAGATGTATGCTGTGGCATACTTTGCCAATGTACGGTAGGGTTAAATAAGTGAAAAAAACCTTAAAAAAAACATGCGAAAAATTATTTTAACTAAGCAAGCAATAACAAAACAATTATTTTTTATATGATAATCGAACTGACAATTGCGCGAGCTTTTGCCAGTAACAAAACACAACCGTACCAGCACTTAACACAAATAACCGAGGTCAATTTGGAAAAAAGGCGGCATCAACCCTGATGCGTCATATACATGAAATGACCTACGTTATTGTGGTCCCTGGATCCTGGCACTCTGGGTGGACTGTCTTTTTGTCTCCATTTCCAGTGGATGTCTCAAATCTGCCAGTTTTTCTCAGACCCTCGTATATCTGTTGGTATCTTTTCAATCATCAAATCCGCGACTAAAGAAAGTCTAAAACGTTGGTTCCAGTTATCAACATAAGCAGGCATCTGTATAGTAGCCATTATTATATGAATCGCTAGGAAATCGCGAAATTCATCTTTAATTTGAGCTGTTGATTTTTCGGTTTTAGCTCGGAATATGTATTTGTCTGTAAAACAATTTATGATATCTGAAGAGAAGAAAAGAAAAAAAGAGGAAGATTTAATGGCTTCAACAGCCTCTTTTGTAGCTGTATGAGGAAAGACAGCCTTTTGCCATTCATAGTTCAGACACAGAAGAAATAATAGTACTTGTATGGTTCAGAGTAAACTTCTTGATTTTTTGGTCGTTTAGCCGTTGGTACTATACACGGCCTTTTGGACTTGGTTTTCCTAATAAAAGAAACAGGAGTAGAAGCAAATGGAGTTGCAGGATTCGCAATAGATGCAGGTGATTCGTTTATATTCGACGGCAGTGAGGGTAAATCGGATAAAATTGGTACGTTGCTGCAATTAGGTTCTTGTGAAGAGCTGAGATAAACTTCATCGTTTATGGTTGTAAAACGGATGCTTTCGCCTTGATCATTGTTGCTGTCCTCTTCAGAATACTATATTCTGAAGCATGCAATGCATCTTTGTAGAGAAATATTAAGAGAAGGAGATGGTGAAGAAGAATAAGAGACATATGCGTGTTAATTTCTTCTTCGGCAGATGTTTCGCTACAGTCAGAAGGTGCTTTTTTAGCAAGCACGTGTGCAATTACTCTATCACTACGTGTTAGTTGCTTTTGCTGCAGGAAAAAAAAAGAAAACCCCTAAGCAAATGCAAGTAGGCAACACAACAAAAAATATAAATGGGCAAAAGAAGATACCCTTAAATTGGCAATGTATGCGTCGTCATACAAGCAAATATAGGTATAACTTTCTATGAAATTGGCAGTGTATGTGGTGACATACATCAAGATTGTTGCCCAATAAAAATATGTTATTTTGTTATTTTAGTACAAATTAGCGTGTATTAGTATTTCTTGACAGTTGAAGCACAAAATAACAACGAAACACACAGAATATTTAGTCAAAATAAAAATAAAACAATTGTTTTTTACTTTGACGAACGTCAATTGTTTCTTCATCGTTGCAATTTTGAATTTTACAGTAACCGAAATGTTTCCAGGTCTAGGATTTATTTTTTTACCAAATGTGAAATAATGCTATGAACGAAATAAAAGTAGAAAACTTTAAATCGAGTCTTATGTTAGACTGTAGATTTTGTTGAATGTTGTGTATGGTGCGACATACAGTGTCAATTTAAGGGTTAACCATACGAATACTTTCTCGCAAATATTCGTGCTCGAGCTACTGATATCTTTTTGACAATGCGAACGAACCATATGGTCTCGTCTTGGCAACATTTTACATGAAAATGTTTTTGGTGGGATGATTTATCTATAGACTTCTCGTTAGTAGCTATTTAATTTTTATAGGTACTATGACTTTAGTATAAATACTTCACATTATTGATTTTTGACAGTAATTTGCAATGCTTCAATGAGTCCCACTTTTATATCTCCAAAAATAATAAGTACGATTTTCATGCCGAGACACATATAATTATTGCTGATCTGTGCCTTAGACGATTTGGAATTACAGTATATAATTGATACCAGTTGTGGTGGTTCGTGTGTGTAGTGATCGTCTAGTTGAGCTTAATTGCGTGAACTTAATCATTTATAAGTTTGATTCAGACGTGGACAAGAGAATTTGGTCTTTGTTTGATCTTAGTTAACTCTAATTGTGTCACCCAATGGAGGAAGAGACATCCAGATGCTTCGGCACAAGCCTTTATTTGTTCATTTAGCGATCGATCGTTCTGTCGATCGAGCACAGCCTCCACGAGAACGAAACGAAACCTTCACCGTTCTCCGATTCACTAATTTATATTCATCTTATAAGGGCTTTATATCATGGTAAAATATTAAGTTACATATTTCGAGTATCTAGTATAAATGTAATTTCCATAACTCTATTGATCGGAACAGAACGGTGGTGAGGTTAAGCTTGTGCGGGACTAAATCAACCGCCTAAACTGACCAGAATCAGTCGACAACTCAAGAGATTCCTACACCCGATAACGGGCCCCTTTAGACGGGTAATGGAGCAGCATAGACCCTCCTTGGACGCTGAGAAGCGTAATTAAGTTGCCCGTTAGCTCGAAAGCTGGGTCTTTTGTGGCTATATAAGCCTGCTCCGGGTACCATGGATTTATTCATATATTGTATAATTTGTTATGGTTCGATTTGGCCAAATCGAGGGCGGAGGGTCTTGCAATGGGGGGGGGTTGTGTGATGGGAGTGCCCGTTTCTGCCGCCAGTAGTCCCTGCAGGGCTGTGCTTTAGATGGGTCACCTTCGTGACAACAAAGTAATATTAACTGGTTAAATGCCTCTGGATCGGAATGTCTCTCAACTCCCTATGTTCCTAAGAATATATAAATTTAACAGGACACTTGTTAATTACTTCCCAAATAATCATGATGTTTCCTCCCTGTAATGGCGAGCCGCTGCCCGAAGTCGACTGCATCCCTCTTCGTCGTAGTTAAGTAGGAAACATAACCCTGTATAAAATGTAACTACCTGCTTTACTAAGGCGAGACTTGAGTCCCGTTGCCTCTATACAAGAACCTCGTTTAGGGTCCACTGGTCATAAAGTGTCATTGTAGTTGGCCTCTTTGTGTTCAGGCGTTCAATACACGTGTAGTTCTAGATAAGGGTTTGATCCTTTAGGTAATTTATATATGATTATTCAGTTTGATCTCGAATCCTAACAAATGTAATCTAGTGTAATTGTAAGAATGTGTCAATGTTGATTACTTTCTAGTGTAAACAAATCAGTTAGGGAATGTACAATTCGTTATATGTATATGAATCTAATATTGAGTGTAGCATTTCCATGCGTTATGTGAATTACAAGTAAATATTTCAATTACAATCTGAACTTCTGATAAATGTGTCTAAGGTCATAATGTAGCCTCCTAAGTTTGTAACTTCTGAAAGTGAGATTAGGACGGATAATGAAAGATGGTATATTTTCAGGTCAAATTCATTTTATTATCTTGACCAAATTTTTATATTCAAGCAAAAGATAAATTTAGATTTCTAATAGTTACAGGCAAATTCTATTAGAAACCGGGCTCCCATTGCTAGCCATACTAATTCCAAGGGAAAATGTGCAAGCCCGTACCAAAAACCCTTGTGGCAGTTGTAATCTAATTACATGATAAGTATAACTATTTACAGTACTATTTACGTTTTATCTACTTCTATAAACCCCTACTCACAAATAGAGAGACAACACACTAGGTTAACAAATACATTCCATAATGAAAAGCTAGAGGAATAGCCAAACAACGTACATTGATAAATCCCACAAGTGTCGTGCATATTAACTAAGTCGAAGGTCTCCGTCTGTTAAACGGTTACGCCTTCGGTTACGGTGCTTCAGATAAAACTCGTATAGCATAATTAAAACCAGGTACAAGATCATTAATAGGAATAGTCCCAGTATCACTCTGTCCAAAAATGGACCACGGCTGTCGCACTCTCACGGATGTTAACCAATCTTCTGGATACATCCTCGAATCTATCTCCCGTTACGCGGGGTCAATTAATTGTTAAGGTACAGTTGTGGGGCTTATCTTAGTTTATGTAATAATATAAATTTCTAGGTACTTTACCAAAGTCCGAAGCGAAGAAGCCCCTTACTTGCACTGACTTTAAATTAGTCTATCACTTATTCACTACTAACTTAATACAATTTCAGGAAAACACTAAAATTACAATTAATCTTAGATATACAATGATCTTAACACTGGAGGTAGTATTAGTCCACTGCCTCTGGTCGCGCTGATTTTTGAATCCCTCGCTTCCCGCATGTTCCCGGGTTATATCCCGCGTCACGACGCCATCTCCCCACTGTAACCAAGAAAAAAGCACAGTATCTCGATCCTCGATAGCCATTGGCTAACGGTTTGGATTGTGCCAGAATTGCACGCCCTTAGCGATTCATTCCCGGAACCCATTTCGTTCCCTCGTACGCTCTATAATTTTTTACTACATGCCCATTAACCGTAGCAGGGGTCCAACTAAATTATGCCCTGAGCGTTCAAGTGTATCTGTTCTCTTTGTCTCAAACAGCCATTAATTTGAAAGTTGACGAAAATTTCACGTCACATGACACCCGTCTATAGAACACGCAGTTTATCTGTAAAACGAGTACAATTTATTGCATCCGCTTCAAATGTTTCAATAGCCAAAATGTTTTATGGTTCCAACGCTAAAGTGTTATTAGCTTAGGCGACGTACTTTAAGGATATCTCTATTGTTTCTAAGCGTGAGAAAGGAATGTCGAAAAGTTTTAATGTTTACGAATTCATTTTATTTTAGAGAAAGTTTGTGTTTTGAATGTAATGCGTTGCATACCACCACACACTCCCCCAAATAGAATTTTATAATTCTTAATCTCCCCCTTTTCCACGGTTACTACAAGAAATTTTAAAATATCTATTTTATATACACACAGACTCACGCTAGTCTTAGCTTACCCACGCCTCAGTTTCTCGATTCCCGACGTAATAACTGGTCTTTTATCTGAAAGTACTCTTATGTTTGGGCAAATCCCTGACAAACTCTATTCACAACAATACCACTGATTCATACGTCTTTATAGTAACGGAACAGGTGAATCGCGTTATAATTACCCTTTACTTCATTTGTACGGACGTCAACCAAAGTATATACATTGTTATATGGAATTGCTCCTAATATGTAAGGTCCCTCATACAACCTCATAAACTTCTTCGTTAGTTTCTTGTCCGCGTCCGAAATCGTGAAAGTTTTGAGTTTTACTAAATCGCCTACCTCGAATTCTGTTAACTTGTGATTTTTGTTATAATAACGTTCCCTACTCTTCGATGCTTTAGCTATATTCAGTCGTGCCCTGTGGCGAATCTGTTCTAGTGTCTCTCGCGATACATAGGTTACATCGGCCACGTCCCTGTCGTAATCAGTTGACAGCAAGGTCCTTTTCCCCCATACTATCTCATTAGGTGAGTACCCTGTCGTGGTATGTACTAATTGATTGTAACAATCCACTATGTCCGGTAGTAGATCTACCCAAGATCGGTGTGATTTATGGCAATATGTCCTAAACAATCTTCCTAGCTCTTTATTTACCCTCTCCGTTGAGTTTGGCCGTGGGTTTCTGACTGATGTATGAGTCAATTCGATGCCTAAATGACGAATGCCTGACTCGAAAGCCTTTGAAGTAAAATTTGACCCTCTGTCCGAGCATAATACCTTAACCTGGATTTCTTTATGAAATTTCTTTATACATGTTAACGAGGCCTTACCACTCGCTTGACGTAGCGGATATAATCTGATTAATTTACTATATGCGTCTTGTATCACAAATATGTATTTAAACCCGAATCGTCCTGACGGTAGTGGACCATAAATATCGCAGAAAACTCGTTCTCCTATCTCATTGGCCATTACGGTTTTAATCGGTCCCGTGTGTGTTTCTTATGTGTGTTTAGCCTTTTGACATATCTCGCAAGTCCTTACGACCTTCCCTATCACGCGAGACATTCTCGAGAAATAGTACCGACCTTTCATCAAAGTGTAGACTTTGTAACGTCCGAAGTGACCTATTTCTTCATGTACGGAGATGATTAAATCCCTTTGTAAATCCTCGGGGACATACAGTCTCAAAGTGTTTTTCTTTATATCAGTCCTATATAGAATCCCCCCTTTAAGTGTATAAAATTTCGATTCGGACGTGCCCGCTATCTTCATACGCCTAATAATATCATTGACGACCTTATCCCGCTCTTGGTAACTACCTATTTCTTTCCATCGGTCTCGTATCACCCGTTCTAACGATGTCTTAAATAAATTCATCTCAGGTCCGCTGACCTTGTTGGTTAAAACATCTGTGACACCCGCTATGTGTCGCGACAATACATCCGCTACTGTATTTAACTTCCCTTTCACATGCTCTACAGTGTAGTCGAAACGACCTATGTAATGTACCCATCGTATCATTCGCGCGCTCAGTAATTTGCACGTTTGTAGGAATATTAAACTCTTATGATCGGTTCTGATCACTAATCGTGCCCCTCTCAAATATGTCTCGAATTTTGACAAACTAAATATGATAGCCCATAACTCTAACTCCGTCACAGTCCATTTCCGTTCTGCTAACGATAACGCCTTGCTACAGAAACCTAACACTCTTTCCTCCCCTTTATCGTCCAATTGGAAAACATACCCAGAAATACCTAGGGTGCTACTATCGGTCTGTAAATAGTAAGTCTCTTTCGGATTTGGGTGTGCGAGAAGTATAGTGTCTAGAAATAACCTTTTGGTCTTTTCAAAGCAATCATTTATCTCCTTTGTCCATGACCACTTTGTACCTTGTTTTAGTAGATCGCAGAGAGGCCTAACCACTTCACTATATCTTGAGATAAATCTCCTATAATAATTAATTACTCCCAAAATCCTCGTAGTTGTTTTATCGTTCGTGGTATGGGGAAGTTCATTATAGCTTCCACCCGCTCAGGGTCCATACGTACTCCATTAGTATTTACTATGTGCCCTAGCAGTTTCACTTCGACACATAAGAACCTACACTTCTCTAATCTACCAGTCAATCCCGCTGTCTCTATTTTAGCTAACACTCGATCTAAATGCTCCAAATGTAACTTTATGTCACCTGTGGTAAATATTACTATGTCGTCGAGGTAATTCACACAAAACTCGCGCACACCCTCTAATATAAGGTCCATGGCCCTAGAAAATCCCGCTACAGATGTTTTTAATCTTTGAGGCAAAACTTGATAGGTGTAAGTACGTCCCATGAATGAGAATCCAGTATACTTTCTCGAGTCCTCATGCAAAGGTATTTGAAAATAAGCATTATTTAAATCAATTAAACTAATAAAATTTACTCCATGGAAAGACTGCAATATTTCCGAAGTGAGCGGTGGGGTTTCCGCATCTCCTACCATTTTCTTATTTGATTCGCGCGCATCTAGTAGAAGCCTGATTGACCCATCTCTCTTCTTAGTGAAAGTGAGCGGACTACAATATGGCGTAGCTTCTTGTTTAATTACCCCTAAACTTTCTAACTCGTTTAGCTCTGCCTTAACTTGTTCTCTGTAGGCTAAAGGTACAGGATAGCTGTGTCTCACAAAAGGAGTCTCATCCGTCAACTTAATAACGTGTTCGTATCTGTCTGTCAGCCCTAATTGTTTCATAAATACTCTACAATGTTTGTTTAGTACAGGTAGTAACAGCTCCTTGTGTTCACTATCTAAATTAGGATCGTCAAAACGTAATCCCTTTATTTCTTCACCGACTGGTCCCTCGCTCAGTATACTAGGTTTTAAAAACATAGCGCCCTGGTTTAGAATTGAGTTAATCGTGACAGCGTTTTCCTCTCCCCCTAGTCTCTCGACTCCGCACTCCGAGTTCAGCCTAACACATGACCTAACTCCTAAATGTTCAATAGTCAGTGTCCGTTCACTACTACAGTTAACTATTCCTTTCACTCGCTCTAACCAGTCGTATCCTAATATTATCGATCTAGGTAAACGCCGCATTACTAATACAGGTGCTTCCACTACAGTATTTCCTAATTGGAATTCTATCAGAACTAAACGATTAGTACTTTCACTTCGTGACCCGAACGCCCCCTGTATTTGGATTGCCGGAATAGCGATTTCCGATAAGATCCCATTCTCCCTTGTAATGGAATCGTACAATTCTCTAGTTATCCCGCTAATCTGACTACCGGTATCGATGAGTGCTCTCATATTCTTACCGTATAATTCCAAGCATACCTCAGGTAACTTGGGTAAAGAATAATCAATACTCACACCGATCGGCTCGTCTAACTCGTGAAACATCGTATTTAATTCTAATCCTCTCCTAGTACAACACTCGCACGTGGTGTCCTTCTCGTCGCATTCTAATAAGTTATGAAATTGATCTTCTAATAAGATCGCTATACTCCTATTTTCCAATTTGCAGTCAGACCTGTCATTGTCCGTTCTGATTCTTATTCGCCGTTTAATACCGCCTATTTTTGCTCCCAAACTATCCCCTGGTTTCCAGCCATTATTAGTCAGGATTTTATAAGCTACGCTAATCGTATCGCGTCCCGCGGTCCTGTCATTCCCATTGTCACACAAAGCTAAGATATCGGACCGGGCTTGTGTAGGGAGGATTAGTTTTTTGTCAGCTCCCCCACATGGTTAGACCCGTTAGAACCTTCACCTTCCTTAACAAAAGTGACAGTCGGTCGGGCGTTGACTCTTTCTTTGTCCGATAACGTCGGTCTGTTGTAGTTTGTTCTGTAACCGGCATGTCCTCGGTAGCTTCCTCGTCCCCGCCCCGCGTTAAAATTACCCCCGCGCCTATTTGCCAAGATTGTTGCGACAAAGGGACGCGCCGACGGCGACCTATTGTATTGTCTATCTTTAAACCCCTTACCTGCAGTAACACGTGTGTTACCCTTCGGTTTCTCATTTATATTTTGTTCTAAACTTCGTAGAAACGTTATTCCTTCTATTATGCTTACTTCGCCCTGACGCGTAAACCACAACCGCTGAATATCTATAGCAAAATGTCTCATTATGGAATTCACCAAATCCCGTTCACTAAACGCAATGGTTAAGGATTGCATTGATTCGGCATGATTCGCGAAATGTTCAGACATAGACATTCCCGATTCGCTTGTATACACCGCGTTGATCAGTTTATATCTAATCGACTCCTGGATTTGTTCTGTCCAGTATACGCGCCTAAAATCACTTTCAAAATCAGCGAAGGTAACCCAGTTTTTTGAATATAAATCCATAATCTTCCGCGCATTACCTGTAATACATCCTAACGCAATGTCAACCTCACGATTCGACCCATTTACCGTCTTAATGTACCCTTTTAATTTCTTTAGAAATACTATTGGATTCGATAACGGTTTACCATCAAAGTTCGGCTTGTTTACGGATGGCTGTACTACATATATGTTCCTAACCTCTGAAGTCGAAGTACTGGGATCGGTTGAAGCAATGCTAATCGGCCCTTGTCTATCAGAGATATTACCGTTCAACACGTTATTCGTTTCGTTTGAGCGAGTACTTGAACTATCTACATTCGAAAGTTGTTGTAATTTTTTATCGAACTCGTTAATTTTTTCCAAAATTAGTTCTAATGTTGAATTAGTTACGGTCTCATTGCGCAAGTTCGCATCTATCCCGCTACGTTCCGTCATCTGGTTCGTAACTACCTGCTCCGATCTCTCCGTCTCGTCGGGAGTCGTAAACCCCGCACCTTTTTTGCTTATATGACGCTTCACCCTGTTCGCCGGCATTGTGTTCGTTTTTTTTTTGAAAGGCCTACGCTTAAAATAGATTCGGATTTCTCTATTTATTGGTGCCTGTTTCGTTAAGAAATTAGATAAATTAATGTAATGCTGCTATTTGGCTTTGACTGAGTGCAGATACAACTTGAATATACTGATTTTTAGGTTCACTTAAAATTATTCTAAAGTACTAAGTAAGTAACAAGCAAGGGAATAATATCTCAGGCACCGCCGACTCCTTGTGAATCCTGTAATTGTACATTTATAAGACATACTGCTCGTAATGCTCCCCCTTACCCTATGATATCTTGTAAATGTATTTTTTTTTTTATAGCGACATGCACACTAACTCCCTTAATGGAATTCCTGTAAATTACACTTTTATACATATAACATATAGCTATACCATGCACAGTGTATTTGTCTCTCTATGTGTTGGTTTATTCTATTTCCAAACTCACTTTCGTCTAAATCGCATTTCTACGTTGTGTATTTTTTTTTGTTTCTACGTTGTGTATTTTTTTTTTCTAATGTATATCCAGTCGTATCGTTATTTCGAATACGTATCTGAATCCTGGTCTCGCGGCACCATTCTGTGGTGGTTCGTGTGTGTAGTGATCGTCTAGTTGAGCTTAATTGCGTGAACTTAATCATTTATAAGTTTGATTCAGACGTGGACAAGAGAATTTGGTCTTTGTTTGATCTTAGTTAACTCTAATTGTGTCACCCAATGGAGGAAGAGACATCCAGATGCTTCGGCACAAGCCTTTATTTGTTCATTTAGCGATCGATCGTTCTGTCGATCGAGCACAGCCTCCACGAGAACGAAACGAAACCTTCACCGTTCTCCGATTCACTAATTTATATTCATCTTATAAGGGCTTTATATCATGGTAAAATATTAAGTTACATATTTCGAGTATCTAGTATAAATGTAATTTCCATAACTCTATTGATCGGAACAGAACGGTGGTGAGGTTAAGCTTGTGCGGGACTAAATCAACCGCCTAAACTGACCAGAATCAGTCGACAACTCAAGAGATTCCTACACCCGATAACGGGCCCCTTTAGACGGGTAATGGAGCAGCATAGACCCTCCTTGGACGCTGAGAAGCGTAATTAAGTTGCCCGTTAGCTCGAAAGCTGGGTCTTTTGTGGCTATATAAGCCTGCTCCGGGTACCATGGATTTATTCATATATTGTATAATTTGTTATGGTTCGATTTGGCCAAATCGAGGGCGGAGGGTCTTGCAATGGGGGGGGGTTGTGTGATGGGAGTGCCCGTTTCTGCCGCCAGTAGTCCCTGCAGGGCTGTGCTTTAGATGGGTCACCTTCGTGACAACAAAGTAATATTAACTGGTTAAATGCCTCTGGATCGGAATGTCTCTCAACTCCCTATGTTCCTAAGAATATATAAATTTAACAGGACACTTGTTAATTACTTCCCAAATAATCATGATGTTTCCTCCCTGTAATGGCGAGCCGCTGCCCGAAGTCGACTGCATCCCTCTTCGTCGTAGTTAAGTAGGAAACATAACCCTGTATAAAATGTAACTACCTGCTTTACTAAGGCGAGACTTGAGTCCCGTTGCCTCTATACAAGAACCTCGTTTAGGGTCCACTGGTCATAAAGTGTCATTGTAGTTGGCCTCTTTGTGTTCAGGCGTTCAATACACGTGTAGTTCTAGATAAGGGTTTGATCCTTTAGGTAATTTATATATGATTATTCAGTTTGATCTCGAATCCTAACAAATGTAATCTAGTGTAATTGTAAGAATGTGTCAATGTTGATTACTTTCTAGTGTAAACAAATCAGTTAGGGAATGTACAATTCGTTATATGTATATGAATCTAATATTGAGTGTAGCATTTCCATGCGTTATGTGAATTACAAGTAAATATTTCAATTACAATCTGAACTTCTGATAAATGTGTCTAAGGTCATAATGTAGCCTCCTAAGTTTGTAACTTCTGAAAGTGAGATTAGGACGGATAATGAAAGATGGTATATTTTCAGGTCAAATTCATTTTATTATCTTGACCAAATTTTTATATTCAAGCAAAAGATAAATTTAGATTTCTAATAGTTACAGGCAAATTCTATTAGAAACCGGGCTCCCATTGCTAGCCATACTAATTCCAAGGGAAAATGTGCAAGCCCGTACCAAAAACCCTTGTGGCAGTTGTAATCTAATTACATGATAAGTATAACTATTTACAGTACTATTTACGTTTTATCTACTTCTATAAACCCCTACTCACAAATAGAGAGACAACACACTAGGTTAACAAATACATTCCATAATGAAAAGCTAGAGGAATAGCCAAACAACGTACATTGATAAATCCCACAAGTGTCGTGCATATTAACTAAGTCGAAGGTCTCCGTCTGTTAAACGGTTACGCCTTCGGTTACGGTGCTTCAGATAAAACTCGTATAGCATAATTAAAACCAGGTACAAGATCATTAATAGGAATAGTCCCAGTATCACTCTGTCCAAAAATGGACCACGGCTGTCGCACTCTCACGGATGTTAACCAATCTTCTGGATACATCCTCGAATCTATCTCCCGTTACGCGGGGTCAATTAATTGTTAAGGTACAGTTGTGGGGCTTATCTTAGTTTATGTAATAATATAAATTTCTAGGTACTTTACCAAAGTCCGAAGCGAAGAAGCCCCTTACTTGCACTGACTTTAAATTAGTCTATCACTTATTCACTACTAACTTAATACAATTTCAGGAAAACACTAAAATTACAATTAATCTTAGATATACAATGATCTTAACACTGGAGGTAGTATTAGTCCACTGCCTCTGGTCGCGCTGATTTTTGAATCCCTCGCTTCCCGCATGTTCCCGGGTTATATCCCGCGTCACGACGCCATCTCCCCACTGTAACCAAGAAAAAAGCACAGTATCTCGATCCTCGATAGCCATTGGCTAACGGTTTGGATTGTGCCAGAATTGCACGCCCTTAGCGATTCATTCCCGGAACCCATTTCGTTCCCTCGTACGCTCTATAATTTTTTACTACATGCCCATTAACCGTAGCAGGGGTCCAACTAAATTATGCCCTGAGCGTTCAAGTGTATCTGTTCTCTTTGTCTCAAACAGCCATTAATTTGAAAGTTGACGAAAATTTCACGTCACATGACACCCGTCTATAGAACACGCAGTTTATCTGTAAAACGAGTACAATTTATTGCATCCGCTTCAAATGTTTCAATAGCCAAAATGTTTTATGGTTCCAACGCTAAAGTGTTATTAGCTTAGGCGACGTACTTTAAGGATATCTCTATTGTTTCTAAGCGTGAGAAAGGAATGTCGAAAAGTTTTAATGTTTACGAATTCATTTTATTTTAGAGAAAGTTTGTGTTTTGAATGTAATGCGTTGCATACCACCACACAGTCATAGGATAGGATGTTAATTATCAAACGACCAAGTTATAAATATACGGTAGAAAATAATGAGATGCTACATTTCCAATAAGGACGTAATATAACCATCCGCACCGCGATGACGCGGTGAATAAATAACGATCGTATTAACGACTCTCGACGGATCAGTCATGGAGCTTGATACTCATAAATATAGCAGTACATTGAATAGGAAACCACGAACATGCTCCGGCCGCCTCATTGATTAAATTTTGACAAATGCAGGAAATGCAGGAATAGAAGGCGTAAGCGTTGATGAGTTTAAGTAAGTCAAACAGTCCTCTTTTTGATTTACGCCCCAACTCAGAGTCATTAACGGTTACTTAAATCATTCCTTAGTATGGAATTTGTATAGTGATTCTTTATTTTTCATAAGTAGGACTTGGAAACCATTTACCACATTATGTAAAGAACGAAGCGGATATTGTACTATTTGCTGATTATACATCATTAATATTTAAGTGTGAAAGGAATAAAGTAAATTTTGACGACGTAAATAGTGCTCTTTCACATGTGTCGCATTGGTTTACTATCAATAATTTGCTTTTAAATGCAAAAAAAAAACTAAATGTATAGAGTTTGTACTACCTAATGTTAAAAAAGTCAACAAATCTCTCAAACTGAATAATGAAATATTGCATATGGAGGAATCCACGGTCTTTTTAGGGGTGACCTTAGATAGTAAACTTCAGTCGGGCCCACATATAAAAAATCTCGCGACTAAACTCGGTAGGGCTGCTTATGCTGTTAGGAAAATAAGGCAGTATACTGACGTCGAAACTGCTAGGATGGTTTATTTTGCATATTTTCACAGTATCATGTCTTATGCCATCTTACTGTGGGGCAAAGCAGCCAGTATAGAACAAATTTTCATATTACAAAAAAGAGCTATTAGGGCTATTTATAAACTTAGGTCTCGGGAAAGTTTGCGTGAGAAGTTCAAAGAGATAGGTATAATTACAGTAGCTTCACAATATATTTATAGTAATGTAGTTTTTATACGGAATAATATAACCGCGTATAAACAAAATTGTGATATCGATTATCGCCAAACAAGAAGAATGCACCAGTTAGTAACACCATCTTACCGTCTTTCTAAAGTGCAGCGATCTTTTATGGGGCTCGGTGTAAAGTTCTATAATAAAATCCCAAAGTTAATACGTGATTTGCCAGTGGAATTGTTTAAGAAACATGTAAAATCTAAACTTTTAGGCAAAGGTTACTATACCGTAGATGAGTACATAAATGACAAAGATGCATGGAAATGACCAGCTCTGCAACCAGTTCCGTACAAGCTAGTGATACTTTTTTGTAATAAATATACCGATGTATTTTTATTTTTAAAAGATGTGCTGAGGAGTTTCTTTACGGCTTTTCTTCTCCTCCATGACAAAGCACCTTTGCGAAAAGCTGGTTGATTAAAAAAAATGACGTGCATAAGTGTATCAATGATACCTACATGAATAAATGATTTTGAATTTGAAAAAAAATTGAATTTGAAAGAACATTGAGTGCATTTTCCATTCTTCGCAGCAAACACAAATTTCCGATCCAATGGTTTAGAATTAGTGATTCAAAAGGTAGTTTTATTCCCATTCGAATGCGTCGTTTTCATTCGTGGACATTTTCGAAATATAATCCCAAAAGTCAAAATATAAGGACAAAAGAACAGTATTTCCCAGCATAATTCAAAGGAAGAGAAAATCTTCGAAACAGTCTTTAAAAACGTAGTCTTTTATCAATATTTTTTCGGTGTTAGTTATCGGAGGGATCCCTCGCGTCGCTTGTCACTGTTTTGGAGCGTGGTCCAAGTTATTGTTTCAAAATTTTGTTCGAAACAAAAATGTTTTTTTACTTCTATTATATTATTATTACCCTATCAATTAAATACACGGTCGTATGATTTTAAGTTAGAGTTTTCAGATGTGTATACTTACGTGGGTCTTTGGAGAACTTTGTATAGTTTAAGGCAGTAACATCGACCCATACGAGTATGTAATAAGTTTTGTGTAGGCACCTAATTGCCAAAAATTTCGAAGTTTTAAGAATTCGTCAAAACTAACTAAACTACGCATTGTTGTTTTTTGTTAGGCAACAATGTGTCGGCGATACGCTAAGTAACGAAGATGTTTATTGACACTTATCATAATGGTATCTGTTGAGGATTTGGCTCAAATGACTAATGTTACTAATTCGGGTCTGAAGGACTTTTACTGATTTTGCTGGTTCTTTATAGCTTTCTAGGACTTTACTGACTGGCCCTATCACTCTGTGTCATCTGACTTATTAATTAAAAGATGGTAAAACACTTAGGTATTTATTGCAGATTTACAATGCGAATTGAACGAATATAAATTATACAGAAATTGAGAGAACTGTCCGAGGGGCCCCTCGGCCAGTGATCTTATTCTTCCGGTGTGCTGATGGCGTGGGAGGTGGATTTTTGAGCTCCTCGTCGTTTAAATACTCGTAGTGACATCTCGATTTGGAAGGGGCGGGATTCGTCTTTATACCTGCAGCGCCATCTATCTATTCCATTGAGAACTACTACATTAGTTTGATGTTATAATGATTCAAATCGAAACAGCTTGGCTTCTTCTATCATAGATGGCGTTAACAGTATCTTATCTGCTTCTTCGCTCTTTTGGTAGTAATTGTGTACACATATAAAAGAAATCCTCATCAATTCATCATTGCTTAAATCTTTGAGGCTGGAAAGCTGAAATTTTGCAGATTTGCTTTTCATCTCGTAGATGGACAAAACAGTTTCACAGTTTGCCAATAATTTTGCAGTAGTAATTTATTTCAGATATCTAAGATCAGTCCAACAAACAATCCAGTAAATTAAAGATAAAATATTAAAAAATAAAAACAACCACATACAAAGTCAAGTTTAAAATATAATTCATTACAGATAAAATATTTAAAATAATCTAATATATAAAATTCTCGTGTTAGAAGTTGAACTCCTCAGAAACGGCTCGGCCGATTTTCGTGAATCTTTGTGTGCATATCGGCTAGGGTTGAAAATCGGACAACATCTATTTTTCATCCCCTTACACTTAAAAAATTTTTGGCAGAACAACGTTTGCCCGGTCAGCTAGTAATCAAATAAATTTAAAGTCAAAACATCAATTTCATTTAATAATAATAATAGTAATAATAATAAGGTAAAATCTGTTTCATGCTAACTCCTCTATCTTGAACCACAAGTCGACTGGATTGAACGGCGTTCCCAAATGAAGTTGATAAATGGCAGCGCAATCCCCTCAGTATCTTCCGGTGATGCGTCTCGCAATTTTTCACCTCTTTTGTAATCTCCGTGGCCAACTGCGCGTGAGTCGATTCGTTAATACAAAGATTGCTCTCCGCCTGATGAAGAGGTTGATCTGTCAACGTCTGTTATTAGTTGATTCGATCCGTCTTTCGATGCCTGTGCCAGTCAAAGATTTTTAGGCGGATAAAGTGCCTTTTTAATTTAAAATCAAATTAATATTTAGGGCAAAACCATAAACGTGCCAGACGTGACGTAATAGAAAGTAAGAAGCTTCATAATATTACTGTTATTGTTAGTAAAATAATTTAAGTAAAGTCAAAGTCAAAGTCAAAATATTTTGTTCATATAGGTATTACTAATACATACATATATGCACGTCATCATTTTATTAATCTACCAGCTTTTCGAAAAGGCTCTTTGTCATGGAGGAGAAGAAAAGCCGTGAAGACACTCCTCAGCACATCTTTTTAAAAAAATGTAACAAAAAAGAAAATAATACAAAAATATTGCATCGGTCGCATCGGTCGAGCCGTTTCGGAGGAGTTCAACTTCTAACACCGTGACACGAGAATTTTATATATATATCTATACATATAATAAAACTGAAGAGTCAAACTGTGATTTTAATAAATGATTTTTTCAAGTTGCAAATCGTTACTTGCACGATACCAACACCGAAAAATGAGTTTTTAAAATTTTTGTCTGTCCGTCTGTTTGTTTGGCTCCGCAAATCTCTGAAACCACTGAAAAAATTTTAACAGGACTTTCGCTAGGATATTGAAAAGACTTCAACTAAGCATTTAAGCTATTTTTTAGGGTTCCATTCCAAAGGGTTCCTTAGGGATATTTTGTATGGAAAAATAAAAAAATGTCAGCTGATTTGTTTTAAATAATAAGAAACGTTTTATTCGTACAAAAAGAGTAATACATGCATTTCTTAGATTTTACTAATCTTACATGGAAAGGCCATAAAACGCCTTCGAAGATTATTTTTTTCATTAATTCACAACCCTATTACTTAATGGATATCTATTTTCTTATTTTGTTTCCAAGAGCATATTTTTTGCGTATCCATGTCCTCCAATATAATTTCAGCATTTCATTAATTTCACCTTGGAAGTGGTGGAAAAACGCAAATTAATTCTGTATGAGTAACCGATCGATTACTATCTTGGCCACTAGATGTCGCTGTATTTGTTGATTCACGCCAACGACTTTAGTACATACAAACCTTTTTTTTAACTACAAATAAATAAAATTGTAGAATCCGTCTGTGATTCCAAAATAACTGCACTTTTCATGTTGTAAATCGTTACTTGCACGATATCGAAACCGAAAAATGAGTTTTTTTTTTTAATTATTGTTTTTCTCTTTGTTTGTCTCCGGTAATCTCTGAAACCGATGAAAGTATTTCAACAGGACTTTACTACGATATCAAGTCTTCAACTTAAATTATAGGATATTTTTTAGGGTTCCATAAAAAGCGAGAAAATAAAATATGTCTGTCTGTTTGTTAATGTTAAGCGGTGATAGCCTAGCGGTTACAACGTTGGTCTCTCGAACAGAGGGGCCCGAGTTGAAATCCTGGCACGCACCTCTAATTTTCAAATATTATGTGCGTATTAGAAGTTAATTATCACTTGCTTCGGTGAAGGAAAACATCGTGAGGAAACCTGCACACCGGAGAGTTCTCCATTAAGTTCTCAAAGGTGTGTAAAGTCTACCAATCCGCACTTGGCCAGCGTGGTAGACTATGGCCTGTACCCCTCACATTGTGAGAGGAGACCCCGAGCCCAGGCAGCAGTGGGACAATTATGGGTTGTTGCTTTGCTTTGCTTTGGCTTTGCTGTCTGTTTGTTTGTCTGTCCGGGCATCACATGAAAAATCTTGAACGGATTTCGATGAAAATTTATAAAGTTATTACTAATACTCCGGGTCATATTTTAGGATACATTTTAACCCGGAAAATTAATAGGATTTATCGGGAAACGGGATGAAAGTTTGTATGGAATATTTTTAAAACATCAACCGATTTGCTTGAAATTTACAACAAATGTTCCTTGCTTAAATTGATGGAATACCTTTTTTTCATTTTTTCTAAACGCAAAAAAAAAAACAAATTAATGTGAATATTGCTTATTTTCCAAAACCCGCTCCTGGAGGAATACTTTGTGATTGTATCGTGGACTTCAGTATATAAATGACTAAATATAAGTATTTCAATATAAATTCACCGTTTTTTTTTCTTTTTTTTTTCTACAAGAGGTACAAATAAGGTAAAATATAATTTCCGTATGCGAAGCTGCGGGCAACAGCTAGTGAATTAATAAAAAAACTCATAAAAATACAAAAAAGTTTGTTGATTGATATATTAAATGACTATTCCGCGTTACTGCGCTTATGCATGAATTATAACGCCATCTATCATCATCTTCAAGCATCGATTGTAAAATTACGCAGCAATGGTGTAGAAATAATATTCGATGTAGAACTAGATGTCACTAGATACTCTGCTAAACGATCTGTGCTATCTTTGGCTTTGGTCGGTCAGCAATGTGACCATTTGTGGCAGATTTCTACCATTTTGGCAGATTTCGCTCCTAAGTTTTGTATGTGGCAGATCATGCTAACGATTTACAAAAGTGGCACATTTTGGCAGATTTAAAGGATTCCAAGAAAATCGGTCAAGTTAGATATGCAAGGTTACATACATTTAACAACAACAGTGTGGCTTATCAATAAATAAATAAACAAAATACTGGACTACTGAATTATTTGAACTACCCTGAACGACGGTGCATGAATGAACATTTTTAGGGTTCCGAAGTAAAATCGGAACCCTTAGTTTCGTCATGTTCATCCGTCTGTCCGTCCGTCTGTCTGTCCGAAGCAAAGCGCCGTGACCAATAGTGCTAGAAAGCTGTAATTTGGCATGGATATACATATTTATCAAAACTCATGAATCGTAGAATAAAATATTGAAAAACGTATTACCTCATATCTTCCAAACCACTGGACAAATTTATATAATTTAAGATATCGTTAGATGCATCTTGACAGCCCAAGTGTTCTTGAAGTGAAATTAGGAATGTTTTTTCTAATTTGGTGGCTGTTATTAAAGTAAAAATTTAAGTTAAATAAAAATTTGGTCAGTGGCTATTTCCATTAAAAAAGGTACCATCAAAGACATCAGTGATGCGTTAACGGCAAAGAATAAAGTAAAAAAGAAGAGTCTTATTGTCTATTCGGTCACAAAAATCAATCATTCGTCAGTTTAAAATCATAACTTATTAAAATAAATAGTTCTAAAGTTGCTGGTATTCCCACTTCATACAAAAGTTCCTGAATAAGATGACACTCCTATTCGAAACTACGAGTATAATTCGTTATAAACCTTAGACCTCAAAAAGTTTGGCCGTAATACGCCCCTTTGAAATCAAGCCTGATTAACGTTTGTGAATATTGATGCAAACAAAATTTTCTACAGATTCGTAGGAAGGAAATTATGTACCCCGTTGTTGTGATCCAAGACCTGGAAGTGATAAAGAAGATAGTAATGAAGGACTTCGAATACTTTATAGACTATGCCAGCGAGACTGCTGAATGCACTGCCCTTTTGTTTTCGTTAAATCACTAAAGGGCAATGTCCATTTTCGGCTATTCGTGGACAGGATGCTCAAAAATAAATAATTACATGAAAAAATATATTTTGTTTTTTAACTTATACACGCGAATTATTTTTGTATCAATTTACTTTTTTAAAATAATATATTTAATATAACATTCTACTGATAAACACTTCCTGTTGTCACATACACAGAGTACTCACGTCAGTAGAATTGCAACATTATTCTGATAACGATAATAAAACGATATATCGATGTTATTTCGAAGTTTTAATTCTCACGACAAAAAGTTAAGTTTGGTAAGATACACGTATAAAAAGCAATAAACTATAAATAAGGTATTATTTTTACTAGAATAACATATTATTGTATGTGCGTTGCTTTTATAATAATTCACGATCATGAACAATATATCGATGTTTTGCAAACACGCTCGAATCGATGCATTGTTTGCATCCCCAACTGTCAATCGTTAGACATAGTAATCTTAACTGTCAATCGTTATTCGTTGGATCATAGTGCATTGTAATCTACGTTCAACTTTCAAGTCACATTCGCTTTGTTTTTCGCATCGTGTTTCGTCTGTGTTTTTCATCATTAATATTATTACGACCTTTGGCTTACGAAAATGGATTTAGACTCTGCTTCCCACGTTGACCTTGGCACTATTGTATGTATAACTATGGTTGACCCTTGGTTTGTATGGTTGCTCATGTAATGACTGTTATTTGGTTTCTGAACTGGGCAAGGTACAGAGATGATATAAATGCACCAGCCCCGTTCTTGGACAATATATTAATAACATACGAGTCAGATTAATAAAAAAATGTCAAGGAAATTGGGTGTTTTCTTTAAAATACCTACAAAATATTTATTCAAATAACCAGTTTAATAAACATCTGGTTACAAAACAATTATTATTTTCGTTTTTAAACTGGGTAAAGGTATTAAGCCTATATAATATTTATGTTGAAATGTGGTGTTCACTGATAGCCAAATGTCCATACAAAGTGGACATTGTCCTATAACGACTTCCAACAAAATAACACATCCAAAAACGATGGAAACGAAGAGTTTGTAGTATGCGTGTTGAAATAAATAGGACTCTGAACAAGATTAAAGAGTTTAATAAAATTACAACAGAAAGCACAGAAAGACGTGAAAAAGATGAATGAATGACAATGGTGTTATTTATAAATGCCATGGTAACAAATTAGGGTTGTGTATTTACAAGAATATTATACAAATGTAGGGTCGCTACATCACCCCCCTGGGAGAGTTATACTCCGTCTGCAAACCGAACTGGCTTCCGAATCGGACGACCAGAACGAGTTGTGTGGTGCTGTGTAGATGTTGGAGTTGCTGGAGTGATATGTGAGTGATGACTATTGTGATTGGCATGTGTGACGTCTGTGTCATGTGGCAAGATGTGTGCTGGCTTGATCCTGTCTACACTGACCACAACCGAACCCCTGGGTAACTTTATAGTAAAAGTTTTGTCACCTCTAGCTAACACTTCATATGGTCCTGAATAAGGAGGCTGTAAAGCACTCCGAACCGTGTCATTTCGCAAGAACACATATGAAGTACTTTGCAAGTCTTGATGCATGAACACAGGTTTGTTCCCATGATGCGTCACTTTTGCGGGCTTGAGAGTAGCAATGTGTTCTCTAAGCTGTGTAACAAAATCATTAGGTAGGATGGCCTTTGGCTGAGAGGACTGGAAAAACTCACCAGGTACTCTCAGAGTTTCTCCATAGACCATTTCTGCGGGAGAACACTTAAGGTCTGGCTTCCATGCTGTCCTTAAGCTAAGGAGTATAGATGGTAGAAGCTCAGCCCAGTTACTGTCACCATGTGCCATGATAGCTGCCTTTAACGTGCGATGCAGTCGTTCGATCATGCCATTAGCAGCAGGATGATACGCTGTTGTGTGTTGTAGCTTCACACCACATAAGTCAGAGAGACTTCTGAACAGATCAGAAGGTTGCGTGTTCATATCACGTCGGGGTCACCAATGTAGTATGCGTGTTGAAATAAATAGGACTCTGAACAAGATTAAAGAGTTTAATAAAATTACAACAGAAAGCACAGAAAGACGTGAAAAAGATGAATGAATGACAATGGTGTTATTTATAAATGCCATGGTAACAAATTAGGGTTGTGTATTTACAAGAATATTATACAAATGTAGGGTCGCTACAAGTTAATTATTTTAATATTGTCTGTTATGCACGAACAATCAGGAAGAAAACTATTTACTCTCACTTGACAAGGACGTAACTGTATGACGCAATGCTGCAGCGTAAAAATGCACATAATGCTTTCACCGGCTCTAAAATTAAGCTAATGGCACTCTTTATAGACGAAGTAGCATAGCAGATGCTGAGAGTTTTGAAGATAAAACTCAAAAATCGTGACGGTGATTAACATTACATGTAATTTTTTATGATTTGTTATGAAAGAAATATCCTTTACACGATGCATTTTACTAACTTGGCGATGAATTATATCTTAATCGGACTTTTAAGTTACAATTCTCGGCTACAATCTTTTATTATTATTTGTTTTTCTTGTCAAAATGTTTAATGTCCTTAAATTAATAAACAATGATTAAATTACAGATTACTTGGATATAGATATATAAGACCTCAGCCACGCTTTGCTAATGAGGTTATTGCTACTTGCGCCTTCGGCCTGAGCGTGGATTCTTACTCGGAGGAAGAAAACATTTTCTACAAAATGGGGAGGGTCGCCACTAGTTTTAAAAGCACATGTTGAATGTCTCGTGTCCTGATGTCTTAAAGGTCGGTAATATACTTACGTTAGTACTTATAATAACTATTACTCTGTTACATTAGGATATTATTATAATATTGTAACATTTAAAATGAACCAAAAACTGAATACTCTAAACTAAGAGTCCACATATTATAGAACTAGCTTCTACCCGCGACTTCGTCCGCGAGAATTTAGAATTTGATCTTGATCCTACTAAAATTTTGATGTTTTAGATGTTAGGTATAGATGTTTGGATGTTTGTGAATGAAACTTACGGTATCCTGCTTTTCATCCCTAAGAATGGATATCATTGATGTTGAAAACATGCTTATTATTTCGCGTTCTAGCAAGTTGCTAAGGATTCAAAAAAAAATCATAGGGCATGTCGTGAGGAATAAGTAAGTTCAGCAGCAGACTAACTTGAGAGCTGCCTAAACAGGCATATCATCGACACCAGCAACATGCTCATTATTTGGCGTCCCAGCGAGCTGCTGAAGGGTCATAAAAATGAAAGGGAACGTCGTGAGGAATAATTTCAGCCAGCTTGAGAGCTGTTACGCCGGAACAGGCAGGTAAACGACGTTAGCAACATGCTCATGAAACAGAATGACAGAGACGGGCTGTTGCTAGAGTATGATATGAGTCACAACTCGCGAGTCTCAATAGCCACAAGCTTCTAAAAAGGGACAAAATTAAAACAGCGTGTAAATTTTGCGATGCACAGAAAATAAAAGAACAACTATTATACTGGAGGAAAACTATAAAGTTATTCCGCAGTTAGAACAACCAGCAGGACCATTAATAGAATTATGTTTACAAAAACGTAACACAAACGAACCATAGCATTCTTTAAATAACATGGGTATATTTAAAAAGTAGTTATTAATGGAATAGAGTTACTGGTGTGCCCCAAGGATCAATATTAGGACAACTGCTATTTTTAATATATATCAATGATCTTCCTTATTTCACTAAGGACATGTGTGAAACGGTATTGTTTGCTGACGATAAATCTTTAATTTTTAAGTATGCCAAATTAAGTCTTCGCCTGGCAATCATCGCAGGTCATCACGAAACATCATCATTATCATACTTAAAGTATGAAAGTATGAAAATATTCATGTACTAAATAGATCCCATAATAAACCAAGACTACATCGCTACTTACATCAGGTAGGATTGTAGTCAAGCATTAACTTATAATTTAAAAAAAAAGTCTATTTTTCTGTGCGCCTGGTTTTGCAGTGTTAATATTACGAACTTGCCGGCGGCTTGCGTCGATCCTATGTAATCGAAAAAGTTAAGCAACAGCGGGCGTGGTCGGTACTTGGATGGGTGACCGCTAGTGGCAAAATTTTCTTGAGCGTTACCGTGTTTCGGAGGGCACGTAGACCCGTCGGTCCCGGTTGTTATCATAAGATAACAATCATAAGCCATGTTGGAGGCCCTCGGGCGGTTTGAAAACTTCTGACACTCGGGTTGGCCACTAACTCCTCCACCAATCCGCACTGGAGCAGCGTGGTGGAATATGCTCTAGGACTCCTGAAGAGGAGGGACCCGTGCCCAGTAGTGGGTCTTTAATGAGTTTAAGCCAATATTACGAACAACAAATATTTTTAAAAATTGTTTAGTTATTTCAATTGTTCCGTTGAGGAGTCCCATATTTCGCCTCTAAGACACACCACCATACCTGGCAATGTCAACGATTGATAAAATGATAATGTTATGGACGATGTCAATGATGATAACAGCTAATATATTTAAACACGGTTCAGTTATTCCTTACGATTGAGAAGCTCATTCATTATCTCCACAATCCATCATCTCACTATCTTGAAGTAGGACCAACTTGAGTAAATTCTCAATACAATAAAAAAAACATGAAAATCGCTTCATAAACAACGAATCTATTCCCATCTAAAAACTTTGTATACTAACGGTCTTGTTCATTAAAAACTTAATGAAGGTTTGTAGTTTTCGGTAAATAGCACTGGTAATATATGCATGCACAGCAATAGAAAAATAAAGAAATCTTGACATAAGGCCGATCTTGACAAAAGGCCGACACCACACTAGGATTTTGTAAGCGTTATAATTCATCCGACACACTTGAATAATGATTTGCTAAATAGGTTAAAAAATTAATATTTCTTTCTATAAAGTAAATGAAAAAAATATAGGTAGATATTTACGAATGTTAAAAACCAAATTTGATGATTTTATGCAATTAATTAAACCTGATACGGTATAAATTATAATATTTCAATCGCACCTCATACTGAGAGCTAGGAAAAACCTTGATAAGCTACAGTATTTCTTCTACGTAAAATTATTATTTTGTATAGCTCATTGATTAAGAGTTGGGCTTAGATGAAGGAATGAAAGGCAGATAACGTCGTTCGAATATGACGTAAGCCTACCAAGAATAATACAAAATAAAAAACTAATACAATCTCGTGTCACTACTAAAGAAAGCGTCAAATTGCATGAACATCGCAATTGTCAAAATGTATTAAATAATTTTATCAGTTATAATGCCGTCTTGGATTTTTAAACAATTTAAAAGTAGTTCGCAAAATCAAAGAAAAGAAGATGTAATATCTTTTCACATGTATCTGTTCATTATTTTATTATTTATTTATAATAATATTTTTGTGGTTTGCTCGGAACACAAAATCTCGACAATTATTCATTTGTATAGCAGCTTTATGTGAAAATCGGTTACCCTAAATTTGGGGAAATATGCGTGAGCTATTTGAACACTAGTCGATTTATAAATGTATGTCGAAATAAATATATTTAAAAAGTAAATATCTGTATTTATTTAAACCTTAAAAATCAAGAAATACAGCCAATGCATAAACACCTATCGCTGGGATATTATAACCGGGTTAATTGAAAATGTCACGTTTGCCCACGATAAAATGCATGATTGAAAGAAAATATTATATTATATTTTAGTTTCTGTTTTTAGTTTAGCCTACTCACTAAAATGATTTCAATTATAATTTTGCAGATTGCCGACAGCTGCTATTACAAGAGAAAAAAAATGCACTTTGCCTCGTCTTTTATTATGCGTACCACAAAGGACTGGAATTAATTGTCCGCGCCCGGCAGATTATAATGTGGGTGTCTTCAAGTCAAGAGTGAATAGGCTTCTACTAAGTTAGTGGGATTTACCATCCACGACTTCATTACCGCTTACCATCTCAGGTGGTTCTGTGGTCAAACACTAACTTATTCTGCATAAAAAAGTCCATAGGTTAATTAAGACAATTAAATATATTTAAGTACTAGCTTCTACCCGCGACTTCGTCCGCGAGAATTTAGAATTTGATCTTGATCCTACTAAAATTTTGATGTTTTAGATGTTAGGTATAGATGTTTGGATGTTTGTGAATGAAACTTACGGTATCCTGCTTTTCATCCCTAAGAATGGATATCATTGATGTTGAAAACATGCTTATTATTTCGCGTTCTAGCAAGTTGCTAAGGATTCAAAAAAAAATCATAGGGCATGTCGTGAGGAATAAGTAAGTTCAGCAGCAGACTAACTTGAGAGCTGCCTAAACAGGCATATCATCGACACCAGCAACATGCTCATTATTTGGCGTCCCAGCGAGCTGCTGAAGGGTCATAAAAATGAAAGGGAACGTCGTGAGGAATAATTTCAGCCAGCTTGAGAGCTGTTACGCCGGAACAGGCAGGTAAACGACGTTAGCAACATGCTCATGAAACAGAATGACAGAGACGGGCTGTTGCTAGAGTATGATATGAGTCACAACTCGCGAGTCTCAATAGCCACAAGCTTCTAAAAAGGGACAAAATTAAAACAGCGTGTAAATTTTGCGATGCACAGAAAATAAAAGAACAACTATTATACTGGAGGAAAACTATAAAGTTATTCCGCAGTTAGAACAACCAGCAGGACCATTAATAGAATTATGTTTACAAAAACGTAACACAAACGAACCATAGCATTCTTTAAATAACATGGGTATATTTAAAAAGTAGTTATTAATGGAATAGAGTTACTGGTGTGCCCCAAGGATCAATATTAGGACAACTGCTATTTTTAATATATATCAATGATCTTCCTTATTTCACTAAGGACATGTGTGAAACGGTATTGTTTGCTGACGATAAATCTTTAATTTTTAAGTATGCCAAATTAAGTCTTCGCCTGGCAATCATCGCAGGTCATCACGAAACATCATCATTATCATACTTAAAGTATGAAAGTATGAAAATATTCATGTACTAAATAGATCCCATAATAAACCAAGACTACATCGCTACTTACATCAGGTAGGATTGTAGTCAAGCATTAACTTATAATTTAAAAAAAAAGTCTATTTTTCTGTGCGCCTGGTTTTGCAGTGTTAATATTACGAACTTGCCGGCGGCTTGCGTCGATCCTATGTAATCGAAAAAGTTAAGCAACAGCGGGCGTGGTCGGTACTTGGATGGGTGACCGCTAGTGGCAAAATTTTCTTGAGCGTTACCGTGTTTCGGAGGGCACGTAGACCCGTCGGTCCCGGTTGTTATCATAAGATAACAATCATAAGCCATGTTGGAGGCCCTCGGGCGGTTTGAAAACTTCTGACACTCGGGTTGGCCACTAACTCCTCCACCAATCCGCACTGGAGCAGCGTGGTGGAATATGCTCTAGGACTCCTGAAGAGGAGGGACCCGTGCCCAGTAGTGGGTCTTTAATGAGTTTAAGCCAATATTACGAACAACAAATATTTTTAAAAATTGTTTAGTTATTTCAATTGTTCCGTTGAGGAGTCCCATATTTCGCCTCTAAGACACACCACCATACCTGGCAATGTCAACGATTGATAAAATGATAATGTTATGGACGATGTCAATGATGATAACAGCTAATATATTTAAACACGGTTCAGTTATTCCTTACGATTGAGAAGCTCATTCATTATCTCCACAATCCATCATCTCACTATCTTGAAGTAGGACCAACTTGAGTAAATTCTCAATACAATAAAAAAAACATGAAAATCGCTTCATAAACAACGAATCTATTCCCATCTAAAAACTTTGTATACTAACGGTCTTGTTCATTAAAAACTTAATGAAGGTTTGTAGTTTTCGGTAAATAGCACTGGTAATATATGCATGCACAGCAATAGAAAAATAAAGAAATCTTGACATAAGGCCGATCTTGACAAAAGGCCGACACCACACTAGGATTTTGTAAGCGTTATAATTCATCCGACACACTTGAATAATGATTTGCTAAATAGGTTAAAAAATTAATATTTCTTTCTATAAAGTAAATGAAAAAAATATAGGTAGATATTTACGAATGTTAAAAACCAAATTTGATGATTTTATGCAATTAATTAAACCTGATACGGTATAAATTATAATATTTCAATCGCACCTCATACTGAGAGCTAGGAAAAACCTTGATAAGCTACAGTATTTCTTCTACGTAAAATTATTATTTTGTATAGCTCATTGATTAAGAGTTGGGCTTAGATGAAGGAATGAAAGGCAGATAACGTCGTTCGAATATGACGTAAGCCTACCAAGAATAATACAAAATAAAAAACTAATACAATCTCGTGTCACTACTAAAGAAAGCGTCAAATTGCATGAACATCGCAATTGTCAAAATGTATTAAATAATTTTATCAGTTATAATGCCGTCTTGGATTTTTAAACAATTTAAAAGTAGTTCGCAAAATCAAAGAAAAGAAGATGTAATATCTTTTCACATGTATCTGTTCATTATTTTATTATTTATTTATAATAATATTTTTGTGGTTTGCTCGGAACACAAAATCTCGACAATTATTCATTTGTATAGCAGCTTTATGTGAAAATCGGTTACCCTAAATTTGGGGAAATATGCGTGAGCTATTTGAACACTAGTCGATTTATAAATGTATGTCGAAATAAATATATTTAAAAAGTAAATATCTGTATTTATTTAAACCTTAAAAATCAAGAAATACAGCCAATGCATAAACACCTATCGCTGGGATATTATAACCGGGTTAATTGAAAATGTCACGTTTGCCCACGATAAAATGCATGATTGAAAGAAAATATTATATTATATTTTAGTTTCTGTTTTTAGTTTAGCCTACTCACTAAAATGATTTCAATTATAATTTTGCAGATTGCCGACAGCTGCTATTACAAGAGAAAAAAAATGCACTTTGCCTCGTCTTTTATTATGCGTACCACAAAGGACTGGAATTAATTGTCCGCGCCCGGCAGATTATAATGTGGGTGTCTTCAAGTCAAGAGTGAATAGGCTTCTACTAAGTTAGTGGGATTTACCATCCACGACTTCATTACCGCTTACCATCTCAGGTGGTTCTGTGGTCAAACACTAACTTATTCTGCATAAAAAAGTCCATAGGTTAATTAAGACAATTAAATATATTTAAGTATTATTTTATATTAAAAGAACATTTACATATATTTTGATAAGTGTACTTTTTGATAACTAGTGATGAAATTAAAATCAATTATGATTATCACATTAATTTATTACAACGTAAATTTTTGTCTGGTTTTCTATGCATTTGTTCCTCCTATCTCAGGAACGGCTTAATAAAAGATTCGGTTTTCACTGACGTATTGTAATGAGTTTGGGTTAACATTTAGTGTTTGTTTTATTTGAATCGGTTTACAAATAAAAAAATCACGACAATTTAAAGAATACCATCCCTACTTTTATCGACTGTGGGCTTACCGAAGCGAAGCAAGGGCGTTCACTAGACTAGTAATAAATAATTTGCCAATTTAATTGTGCATAATGTGTTAAGTTGGAAATATGTCAAACAACATTTACAAAATTGCGGGAGTTTGTGACTTTTCATTTGGCATCCTCACAAACACAAAGAATTACGTGTCCATACGGTGCCACTGCTAGTTGACATTAAGGTTGTCACGCACACATAGCGAAAAAGTGACTTCACGTCATTCGTTACATTTCTTTGCGAATGTTCCATCTGCCTTTTATTTCCTTCATCTGAGGAGTTGGGCGCGAGGAACTCTTGACAAACGCTGATGTGAAAGCAGCCTTAATTACGCGTAAAAAATGCTGTGTTGGCTTTATTTGATTTTATACGAGATCGATGGCTACTACAGCTTCCAGTGTATGACAAAAATTATCACAATGTGCCTCATCACAATTTTTATGTGTTTGTTAATAAACATATTAAAACAATGAACCATTAATGTAATTTAATCACTCAATCAGCTGTTTGAGTTTTCTGATGTCACTGTGAAGACAAACGTCAAAACTGTTTTCCTATTACCATTTAATTTACCTCTTCTCCCTCGGGAATAGATCAATATCTCGGGATAAAAAGTATCCTATACTTTATTCTAGGTATTAAACTACATACATGCCAATTTTCATCTATATCCGATCAGCCGTTTTTGCGTGATTGTAACACAAACATCCAAACATCCAAACATCCAAACTCACAAACTTTCACATTTATAATATTAGTAGGATTATTTTATATTAAAAGAACATTTACATATATTTTGATAAGTGTACTTTTTGATAACTAGTGATGAAATTAAAATCAATTATGATTATCACATTAATTTATTACAACGTAAATTTTTGTCTGGTTTTCTATGCATTTGTTCCTCCTATCTCAGGAACGGCTTAATAAAAGATTCGGTTTTCACTGACGTATTGTAATGAGTTTGGGTTAACATTTAGTGTTTGTTTTATTTGAATCGGTTTACAAATAAAAAAATCACGACAATTTAAAGAATACCATCCCTACTTTTATCGACTGTGGGCTTACCGAAGCGAAGCAAGGGCGTTCACTAGACTAGTAATAAATAATTTGCCAATTTAATTGTGCATAATGTGTTAAGTTGGAAATATGTCAAACAACATTTACAAAATTGCGGGAGTTTGTGACTTTTCATTTGGCATCCTCACAAACACAAAGAATTACGTGTCCATACGGTGCCACTGCTAGTTGACATTAAGGTTGTCACGCACACATAGCGAAAAAGTGACTTCACGTCATTCGTTACATTTCTTTGCGAATGTTCCATCTGCCTTTTATTTCCTTCATCTGAGGAGTTGGGCGCGAGGAACTCTTGACAAACGCTGATGTGAAAGCAGCCTTAATTACGCGTAAAAAATGCTGTGTTGGCTTTATTTGATTTTATACGAGATCGATGGCTACTACAGCTTCCAGTGTATGACAAAAATTATCACAATGTGCCTCATCACAATTTTTATGTGTTTGTTAATAAACATATTAAAACAATGAACCATTAATGTAATTTAATCACTCAATCAGCTGTTTGAGTTTTCTGATGTCACTGTGAAGACAAACGTCAAAACTGTTTTCCTATTACCATTTAATTTACCTCTTCTCCCTCGGGAATAGATCAATATCTCGGGATAAAAAGTATCCTATACTTTATTCTAGGTATTAAACTACATACATGCCAATTTTCATCTATATCCGATCAGCCGTTTTTGCGTGATTGTAACACAAACATCCAAACATCCAAACATCCAAACTCACAAACTTTCACATTTATAATATTAGTAGGATAGTAGGATAACGATGATTATAATTAATAAATGAAATCTAAAAGCAATTAATTTGAATGAACCCAAAAAATGCTGGTATAATATTGTGAAACATCTGTGAAAAGTTACACTATTGAAATAAAAGATGTTCTCAAAATACTTAGTAGACAATATTGTGGTTGATAACACGTACACTAAAATGCTTTAAATCCTACAGTTTATAAGCATGACTATTCTGTAGGAAACATCTGCTAACTTCTTCTCCAATACGATGAAAACCATGAGCAAACGCGAAGTGGAGAATATTAGCAGATGTGATATGATCGATTTGCTAATGCAGGCTAAGAAAGGTAAGGTTAGGTAATAAGAATGAGAAAGAGAGGTAATAAGAATAAGAAAGGTAAGGTAATAAGAATAACAATGGCATGAAACAGGTCCAAATTATAATCCTTTTTGCAATGGTTGCATAAATTTTAATGGTTCGTACATACCTATATTGTTAATATGTGCGTAATCGTACAGTGAATGGCCTTTCAATACAAAATTTCCTGAATAGTGTGTAATAGAAATAGGAATAGAAATAGAAATTCTACATAGTTCAATTGATAATCAAGAAAGCACTAACCGTAACATCCACGTTGATACGGAGTTTGAAGCTTGGTATAAGAGGTTGATAGAAGTGGCTATAACAGCGCAGCCTCTGTACACGGGAGCATTCATACCGAATTTTACTCAAACGTCTTTAACGTAAGGCATTCACATCGCAACTGATCCGCATCTTTTCTTGATGTGCATGCCAATTATTTCATCTACCCTATTATGCACATAAATATTTAACAGCTTACTAGGCAGGCAAAGGGCTGTGTTACGTATAATTTTACTGAACCCATATTTTATTTCGTGTTTTATATTTTAATACGTTAATATTAAATTAACGTCAGATAATTTTGTAACAAGGCAAATTTCACATGACGTCCATGATAAAGACGCTGAACAGAGAAAGATAGCAGAGGTTGGTATTTTATTTATCATTATTTTTACAAACGAAAAATTCATGATTAATGTTCTTGGTCGATAAATCAACAGTACCTACTAAATATTAATAATATTGTTACTTTCAGAATGGTCAAATAGTGATGTAATGGCCCAAGCTGTACTTTTTTTAATTGCTGGCTTCGAAACAGTGTCCACTGCTATGTCCTTTAGGCTACACAAGTTGGCTTCTCACCCAGAAATCCAAGCACGACTTGCCAAAGAAATTAAGGAAAACTAAGAGAAGAACAATGGAAGTCTCAACTACAGGAGGGCTATTCTCTAAAATACAAACTCGAAATCGAAGCTCACTCAAGTGAGACTCGAAAGCTTGCATCATCTTGATATGTCATTCTCTAATCATCTAGTATGCACTTGCGAAGTGAAGTGAGTCTCGAACTCGAAATTCAAACGTCTAAAGATGGCCTCGGTATGGTATTCTTACCTTCTTATTTATATACATATGTCATTCTCTAATCATCTAGTACGCACTTGCGAAGTGAAGTGAGTCTCGAACTTGAACTTCAATTTTGAAACTCATCGCGGATTCCGCTGTCGAGTTACAATATGCCTTACTTGGATATGGTTGTGTCTGGTAAATCCAGTTAGCTCTATAATTTCGTAATAGATGAATGTGTAGAATCTACAATTAATGAAGTGTTAAACACTGAACACTAAATTTTAGTTTCCTTAACGTTTATCCGTTTATATTTGTTGTTATTTAAACTTACAGAGATTCTAAGTCTTTGGCCAGCTGGTCTTTTATCGGAGAGGGTTTGCGTCAAAAACTATTTGCATCTGAAATTTCATGATACCTTAACAAATATTTATTTTATTACTATACTTTTTAATAAACATAAATTAAATCACCAACTAAAAGCAGATGCTGTCTTGTTTATTTCATTTCTAATTTCGAACCTCGAACCGCAGCCAGTGACCGCCTTCTATCTTGAGGTTAAAGCTATCCCTGGCGAGCCGCACAGGTTGTTTGAGCTTCGGAGAAGGAGAGACTTTCATCCGAAGCAGTATCTGGTATAGCATCACCTTCAGTTCACATAGAGCGAAGCGCGATCCTGAATACAAATACATTTCATTAATGAAATCCACTGTTAAGTAGCTCAGTGTAATGTTGCTTAGTTCTTCGCAAAATGTATTAAATTGTATGCTTACTTGTTCCGTGTATATGCCGACGGATGGTACAGAAAACCTTGCGGAATTCACAGATTGTTTAAGTGAGATTAATGCGGTTATTGAGGGGAGCGGTATTAGTATTGTTTTTATACTATGTGACTTTAACTTTGGCTCGCTTCACTCGCCCTAATAAATGGGTATATATTATTTATATATATGTATGTATATATATCATATTTTTTTTTTGGTCTTTAATATATATTTGATTTGAGTCAGTATTATAAATTGCACGCACTAAGTTTGCATCTTTTATTCACCTCTCCACTAACGGGCCTTCTGGAAGACATTTCAGTTAGGAATAAGAAGTGTCCTTGTACAAATTTTTCATATCTGATAAATAAATAAATAAATTACCAATGCAGTTCCTGGGTCCCAGTCCAAAGGGAATGTAGGCGAAAGGATTGATCTGGTGCATGTTCTCTTCTGAGAAGCGTTCAGGATCGAACTTCTCCGGATTAGGGAAGTATTGTGGATCATGATGGATTGCCGAACTTTGTATTATCACGCTTTCTCCTTTACGAATCTAGAACAGTAAAGGAGATGGAAAGACATGAATTCGAGTTGAGATTTCTGACCTTCAGTTCACTTGTCATGTGTCTTTGGTATAACTCCAACATAATATCATCTTTCTTCTTAATATAATATGCTTGGTACTTTAGAAAATCAGGGATAACGTATTGATAAAACAAAACTTACAATGTAGTCACAAGTAGCTTTTTCGTTTGGCCTTCCCAAATTGTAGTCTTTTACGCAAAGTCTGTCCAAGGAAGGAGCAGGCGGCCAGAATCTTAAAACCTCTGTAAAAGACACAAAGAAATAATAAGTATTTTACTTATCGATATTTTAGCTTACTATATTATTATTATAATTACCCACCAGATACGACCATGTCTAAGTAGGTCATGTTCTGTATGGAGGCGTAGTCGATCTTTCCGTTATTCTTCGCGTCAAACTCCTTGATCTCCTGAGCCAAGCGTTCCTGCACCTCCGGGTGCTTGGCTATCTCGTGCAGGGAGAACGACATGGCCGAAGATACCGTTTCAAAACCGGCGATGAAGAATAGCAGCACTTGGGCAATCACGTCATCGTCAGACCACACTGAATAAAACACAAAGCAATGTTCATGATTAGTCTTTAAATATAACTATTTCAATTCAGGATATTACAAATACTTACTTCAAATCATACCTTTATTTTGATTCTCTTTGCCAATAGCAGATTCTTCGACGACAGAGAAACCAACGTCTTTGGTAGCATGACCATTTGTAGGCTCTTCGTGTGATAATTGTCCTGAAAATACGATTTCCTTAATAAAATAGTCGAGTTGTATGTGAAAATAGGTCAGTGCCTAATGCTAAGCATCATCATCTAATACGATGTATGTAGATCATTACAATAAATACATTCACATTAACTGTATTATGCATTATATCATCTGTTGAATTTTTCAATTTTACTTTTGCTTCCATAGTAGTCGCTTCATGAACACTATTAACTACCACATAATGAAACACGATATTACAACTTCTATAATCAGAAGTTCAAGAAAATAGTTTTTCACCAGAGAGTTATACTAAATACTTTGTTTCGCAATTAGCTTAAACGGAACTTGTGTTATCAGGCTTGTTGTGGCAAGTCACTCGAGTGCTTAGACAACTTCAGAGATTATTAAAAGATTTACCTAAACACCTTTATAACACTTTTTATGTTGTGTGTGTTCAAAGTAATAGAGATTCAACGATTCAATAAAATAATACTTTTGACTATTTTTCTTTAACTAATCTGAATCGTCAAGGTCAATTCGGCTTAGAATACTAATCCCAACCCACGTCGTGTGTGTCATAATTATATTATAATCACCTTTCTTAGCCTGCATCAGCAGATGGATCATGTCCGGTCTGATGATGTTCTTGGCCTCCCGCTCGCTAATGGTGTCAAGCACCAGGTCAGTGAAGAACTTGTTGGTGGCTTCCGTGAACACGGTGAGGTTCAGCCACTGAAAATGAAAGAAAACATTTTTGTAAACCCTAGACTATCTATTACGTCAGTGTGAATACAAAACCCTACCTGTATTTCATAAGCGACACTTCACGTCACGCTTGGTCAAGTTCACAAATTCTTGACATTAACTGAACTTGACTTTGTGAACCTTCAAGGTAGACGCAGACTGGGTTTGTTCACTCCTTCTATAATGTGTGCTACTTGCGAAGATTTTTAATGTAGTTACGTTACATAATCAATGAATGCGTCCTTTACTTGGTAGCTATCTCTTCCGTTGGAGATTTTAGGTCATTGATTTGAAGACTTAATGATATGCAGACTGAACTTTATCATTATCAAATTTATCGCATTGATTTGTCATTATCATTAGCCACTTGGAATCTTATATGCACTTTAAGTCCACTTTAATAGGCTATATAAAATATACGGCATCCAGTGTACTTCTTCCTTTATTTACTAACTTTACTGTACTAACCCTTATTAAGTGTTAGACTCTCACTCAGTATCGCAGGGTTTGACTGAATCTATGGGCCAATATATTTCAATGTATTAGTATAATAAACACACTGATATGAGGAAATACCTACCAAAAATAGTGCATAATTATATCGTTTTACTTACCTACATTATACTAACCTCTCTAATTACCAGTATATCCTAAACTCCTATGAGTGTAATAGACTTTGAATCCTTCAATAACACACTAAAAATATGAAAGATAAGAGAGTTAGTGTAAAGATGACGGCTGATAGGGAATTGTGGAAGAGGAAAACATATTGCGCCGACCCCAAATAAAATTGGGAAATGGGCAGGATGATGATGAAAAGCGACACACCGCTGATTAAACAAAAAATCTCAGAAACTGCCGAACCGATTAAGATGAAATTTGGTAGGTAGATAGTTCCTGCTAAGGAGACGTCCACTAAGAACGGATTTTTGGAAATTCATCCCCTAAGGGGTACAAATAAGGGTTAGAAGTCACTTTCATACAAACCAACTTCGTCAGTTTTAGAGTTATAAATATGAAATTTTTTATGTTAGTTTATAGTAATAAACAAAAGTTAACTTTAACACATTTTTTTGGAAAATCATCCCTTAAAGGGTTAATTTCTTCAATTTAACTTAGTACGCAACTTCGTCATTTTTGAAGTTAAAAACATGAAAATTTATATATTAGTTCAAAATTAGAAACAAAATTTAAGGGTCATGTGTTTTTTTGGAAAATCAACCCCTAAAGGGTCGAATAAGGTTGTTCAAGTTTGTATGGGAACTTCGTCAGTTTTGAAGTTAGAAGGGTGAAAATTTATATATAAGCTTATAGTTAGACACAAAAAATAACTGTATCACTGTTTTCTCGAAATTCATCCCCTACAAATAGGGGTTGGAGGTCATTTTCATACAAACCAACTTTGTCAATTTTAGAGTTGTAAATATAAAAGTTTTTATGTAAGTTTATAGTCATAAACAAAAATTAAGTTTAACACATTTTTTGGAAAATCATCCCTTAAAGGGTTAATTGAATGGATGGTACTTAGTAGGCAACTTAGTCATTTTTGAAGTTAAAAACATGAAAATTTACATATTAGCTCCAGTTTAGAAACAAAATTTATAAGTATTATGTTTTTTGGAAAATCATCCCCTAAAGGGTTAATTAAGACGGCGCAATTTAGTAGGGCAACTTCGTCAGTTTTGAAGTAAGAAGGGTGAAAATTTGTATATAAGCTTATAGTTAGACACAAAAAATAACTGCATCACTGTTTTCTTGAAATTCATCCCCTAAAAATAGGGGTTGGAAGTCATTTACATACAAATCAACTTCGTCAGTTTTAGAGTTATAAATATGAAAATGTTTATGTTAGTTTATTGTTATTAAAAAAAGTTAAAATTTAGCTGAAAATCATCCCTTAAAGTAAACATTTAGGGGATGGAACTTACTACGCAACTTCGTCATTTTTGAAGTTAAAAACATAAAAAAATATTATATTAGCTCAAGATTAGAAATAATCAGTAATGTGTTTTTTTGGAAAATCCTCCCCTGAAGGGTTAATTAATTAGGTAGTGCAAGTTAGTATGGCAACTTCGTCAGTTTTGTAGTAAAAAACTTGAAAATTTATATGTAAGCTTATAGTTATACACAAAAAATAACTGTACCCACTGTTTTCTCGAAGTTCATCCCCATAAGGGGTAATACTAAGGGGTTTTAAATATTTAAGAAACTACGTTAATTGTAACAGGTTTTTTGGAATTTCATCCCCTAAGAGGTAAATAAAGAGGTTGCAAGTTTTTCCAGGACTTGGTCAATTTCAAACTCAGAAATATGAAAATTAATATGTAAGCTTATAGTGAGAAACAAAAAAAATTTGTGGAGGACTTTACGGACGGGAGCGGGAGATAGGAAGCGATAGAGGGACCGGAAATGGGAGAGGGAGAGGGACAGGGAGCGGGAGATGGAGAGGGAGAGGGAGAGAGAGGGAGAGGGAGAGAGATTGAAAGGGAGAGGGACAGAAGGCTGGAGAGGGCCCGGGAGCGGGAGAGAGAGGGGGACAGGGCGCGGGATAGGGAGAGGGACAGGAAGCGGGATAGGGCCCGGGAGTGGGATAGGGAGAGGGAGAGGGAGAGGGACGGGGAGCGGGAGAGGGAGAGAAAAGGACAGGAGTATTATTGTCTGTTTGTCTGTCCGGGCATCACATGAAAACCCTTGAACTGATTTCGACGGAAATTAGTCAAGTTGTTCCTAATACTTTGGATCACGTTTTAAAAAACTTTTAGTCGCGATAAAATTAAAAGTTTTCCCAGGAAACAAGATGAAACTTAGTACGGAATATTTTTAAAACACCAACGTCTTGCTTTAAATTTGAAACAAACGTTCTTCATTTAATTGATGGAATATATTATGTTTTCGAGTTTTTCAAAATTTTTCATGAAAATGAAAAAAAACTAATGTTAATGTTGTTTATTTTTCAAAATCCGTTCCCGGAGGAATGATTTGTGATTGTATCGTAGGTTTCAGTAGGATAAATTTCTAAATATAAATACTTCAATATAAATTAACCTGTTTTTAAATTTTCTTCTGCAAGGTGTACAAATATGATAAGCATAAATTCCGCATGCGAAGCTGCGGGCAACAGCTAGTTATAATTAAAACAACAAATCAATTTTCCAGCTTACTCGTTTTAAATCATCAAATGTATTTAAAACGAAGGAAGTCAAAGAAAATTGAATAAGCAGTTACAAAGCAATTTAGAACGCACTTTACCAGCACTCCTTGTACGAGCAACTACGTCACTCACTACACGTACCAGACACGCCTTGACAATAAAGGTATATGTAGAATTTCATCTTGTGAAGCGCAATTATCTTTTGATATACTATTATTATAAAAAATAAAGTTACGCAAGTAGAAAAGTAATTTACGTCTTAAATGAACTGAAAATTATAGATTTTAAACATATAACGTTACTCTTTAAATGATGCTCATTACATAAGTAAAAACGGTGCCCACTTTAAGGTTACACAGTTATGTTACTGTAACATAAGTAAAAAGCCATAATCTGAACATAATCCATCTGGAGATGAGTAAAATAATATTAAAATGGATGATTTCAAAATTCCAACAAGTAATAGCGAACTGGTAACGAAAAATAGTAACGAAGCTGAACTATATAGAATGTAATATACCGACCTTTATAATGGCAGGACATGATCTGTAGATGAATGAAACAATAAATTGTTTAAACTTGAACGTGGCGGCAGTCTTCCCCATCTTGTAGAAGGTGTTGTTCTCGTCCGCTTGGGAGTCTACCTTCAGCCCGAAGGCGCAAGAAGCGATAACGTCATTGGCATAGCGAGTGGTCAGATCTTTGACCTCTATATCTATGTAGCCTGTTGAGAAAAGATTGTTGAGAGAGTTAAGAAAAGAGTGTTGAGAGAAGAAGATCAGTAATATTATTCAAAGAAGCCACATCTGAAGGAGCTAATAGAAAATAATAATCTTCAATGATAAACATAAAAACACAAAAAATGTTTTACTACTTCAGAAACGATGTTAAAGATTCAATCTGAAATATTGTTATCCTTGTCCTAGTTACTTTTGGGATCAAGAACATTTTGCTTCTAGATTAATTACATCTTCTTCTACTAATCCATAATTAAATTCAAATTTATTTCCCCACGTATTTATTAAATGAGTACGCTTATATACATCATTAGTTGCTTCTACCACCGTTTCGAAAAGATGCTTTGTCACTGAGAGCAAACACGACCAAAGACGACCCTGTAGCCTAGTCAGTAGCGACCCTGCCTGCGAAGCAAGGGGTCCCAGGTTCGATTTCCGGCCAGGGCAGATGTTTATGTGACAGATAAATATTTGTACTCGGGTTATGGGTGTATTTGTGATGTGTTATATGTGTCGTCCATGCCACCTGCGTCACAAATAATAGCCTACTGCAATGAGTGTGTTAGCGTAATAATAATAATAATAAACAACATTTACATCAAAGACAAAGAGATAGAGTTCTTTTGTTTCTTTTGTTAGTCTACCAATTATCTTAATTTTTTGTTTGACATAGATTAGTAAAGTAGCCACATAAATTTTAACACTGATTGTATTTGTGGTGGAAATAAACCATTTTATAATTATCATTATTATTATTATTATTATTATTTAAAAAAGAACTTAGCCTTATCAATAAATAATGTAAGACAGTGTACCTATTCCTTTTCTTTTAAATGAAAATGATTGTGCAAGTGGTGTTAAAAGATTATATACTTAGGTAGTAGGAACTAACATAAATCTAGAAAGTTAGATTTAAGAAAATTTGTGTTAATGTAGTATTATAACCACTGGCAGACCTTAATAATAAATAAATAAATAAATTATAATTATTGACGTAAGTATGTAAAAACAGTATGTTCTTAGAATTACAATTAACGAATATTTAGGAGTGATTGGATATTTATTATGAATAATTTTGCAATTTGGTAAATTATCCCAACGTTAGCGGCATCAGTATGTTATTGATGATAATGACGACCTTCGTCATTATTGACCTTTCAAATCGATTATGTTTCAGTTGTTACATTAACCAAACAGTTTTTGTATTATTTGCCATCACAATATCAGTAATAATTCATTATTATACACAGAGATAACGAAGGTGTTTGGATATTTTTATATCGATGTTATCGAGCATAATATTTTGACCAAAAAAGTTAAATGATTGAACCGCAAATACTACTATGTGAATAATCGAGTACGTTAGAGTTATGAGTTAGTACGAAAAGTCGAATTGATCTCCCAGAAGGAGTGGTGGGGGGTGGGTACAATGTATGGAGGGAATTTTTGGTTTGCCTCCGTGTCTATGGCAAAATCCGACTTTGCGAAAATCCAAAATGGCGACCGAGCTGAAATGACCAACGTTTTTTTGTGTTTTATAGAAACAACATAACTAAATGTATGTCACTTAAAATAAAAACACACGTTTCCTATACCTTCTGCTGCTTCGATTTTCTTCTCCAGCACATTCAGCATCTGTTTACCAACTTCATTCATGAAGGGCACCATCAGCTTGATCTTGGAGCTGGTGAAAGTTGGACTGAGGGTCGACCGCATGTCCTTCCATTCTTGCCCTGGTGAAAATATTCTCAATAAGGGGCCATACATAAATTAGGTCACACTGATTTCATGACTTTTTGAATTTCACTTTAAAAATGTTCGTAGAACTGCAAAACACATTTATAACGTAATTTTAAAACTTAATAAAAGCAGCTAGCGATAAAACGAATTTGTGGCTTCATAACTTCACACTTCAGGAATGTATCTTATAATTTATGGACCTCTACATCGACGGCCAAATATAATTTAAAGAAAAATTCAACAGACCGAATGTCAGCTGGCGAGACAGCGACAACACCTACATTGACCACAGTCATTCCATTAAAACCGTTTTATTCTTCAAAAGATGCTGCCTCACATTAAAATATATCATAATCATATTTATATTAGAGACACAATAGCAAGCTACAATAATTATGATTGGGTTTCCATACTGGTTAAGTACAGTAACTACTCTTACCACAGTTACTACTCTTACTACAGTTATTTATTTATTTAAACTTTATTATACCTAATACAGTTGGTATAAAAGGCGAGCTTAATGCTAAAAGCATTCTTTACCAGCCAACCTTTCGGTAAAGCAGAAAACAGTTACTATTCTTACTACAGTTACTACTTTTACTAGAGTCAGCCGCTAAACGACTTGTCGTTTTCCAGGTGGGTGGTTGAAATCAAGTTCTTTCTTAAATCAATTTTCCTCTATACCACCAAACAGGTGATACCTTTGATGGAACTGAGCTAGCTCGTCTTCTCGTTTGGCAGCTGACAAACATCCATAAAAATATATCACAATCACGGACCTGAAAAAAAGACGGACGTAACCTCGTCTAATCGAGAGTGAAGCATAGCAATGGCCACCCGCTTACCATGTGTGCGTAAGTTTTGATTCGCGATTGAAGCAGTGAAGTGTCAATGTGTGGGTGTGTGTACTTGTACTAATAGAGAGTTGTTATTACTATGGGTGCTTCACTGAATTTGTTCTTGGGATTACGTCCGTCTTTTTTTTAGGTCCGTGATCACAATGTATCTTTAAAACAGTAGATCAGTTAAATATGTAACAGTCTTGCATGTCTGGTGAGCTACGGCACATAACATGTTTAATACCTTTGTTTTTGTTACATTTTGTTGCATGTGAATCATCATTTTATTTCCCCGTGCAGTTACTATGTCCACTCTATTCTGCGTTATTTTTGTTAGGATGCAAATATATTGCGATGTATCTACTAGCAGTGTACTAAAATTTTAGGAAGCAGAGTTTGTAGTATGATTTTATCTTGATATAACCTTACCTCTCAAAGAAAACAAATTTCTCGCGTATATCGGCTCCTTCTTCTCGTCAACTAATTCACGATGATCAAGAAAATGCTCGAAGTCTTTAACAGTGATCTTCTTTATTAAATCCAGGTCTCGAACGACAAGTATCGGGTCCAAAAGTTCATATCTCCCAACAAATCTTCATGGAAAGTTAAAAAACACGTTTGCAGATTATTACTGAAGTAAAAAAAAACTTCTTTAGCCGCGTTAGGCACTTTCTAGTAGGGGAAAATCTTATGGGTTCGCGTCACCGACATGCTCGTGACGTATTGCGCTTGCAGCAGACTAGAGACGCGCAATATAGACTGTATCATATTTATGCGTGTTTGACTTTTTGTGTGGGTAAAATCTTGTAACTTTGCGTCCGACATGCGGTAATAGCAGTAAGTGAAGTTATTTTGACTACTTGATAATTTCATCTTGTGTATACTGTGCATTGTTTTAACTATGTTTTCGATAATCATTGTTTAAATTTACAAATAATAAAATTAAATAATTCAGACTATAATTGATTTAAAATTTAAAAAAGAACACAGTTTTTCCATTTTTTTGAGTTTTCACTTCTGTCGGCAGTCCTTACAACTGTCTATTTTTTATTATTATTATTTATTATTAACTGTAGCTGATTATCATAACTACAGTACGAAATATCACAGTGCAATTAAAAAGGGCTTACTTCTCTTCAGGATATTTGAAGTACAACTCCTCGATATTACGAACGATATGTCTTTGTTTTGTGAAAACTCGGAACATATTGCCCATTAAGGGAAATGGCGTAATGGTTTTGACCCCATAGCTGCTGAATCTGGAGTACACTTGGCGGAGGTACAGCGCCAGTGCCGCGAAGAAAACCACCGTCCATATCATCAGAAGCATGATCTGGAGAAAAATGTCGATTTAAACAAGTTGATAGTTTCTAAACTGGCTGGCTGGCTGGCTTCAACTCATTAATGGCCCACTACTGAGCACGGGTCTCTCCTCTTAAGGAGGCCTGGACTGCCTGGAGCATACTCCACCAGGCTGCTTCAGTGCGGATTGGTGGAGAGGTTAGTGGCCAGCCTAATTGTCGGAAGTTTTCCTGCCGCCCGAGGGCCTCCGACATGGCTTAACGACTGTTATCTTACGATAACAACCGGGACCGACGGCGTATCATAGTTTCAAAACTAAATGCATGTTTTTATGTCAATGTTACTGTAGTAACAATAATTGTGGCTATGCTTTTAACCGTTAAGAAGTTCCTTCGTCTAAAGCCAAACCTGTGTAGTATTAGATCGATCAAGCTCATCACAAAAATGTATCGTCATCGTAACTAAAGCAATATGTATAATTTGCTGCCTGAAGGTTTCACGGCAGATTCGTTCTTCAAAACATATTTTGATATAAAAATATTGGGTCTACTCCACTAGTTCCATTGAGTTTTCCCGTGACGGAACAACATCCAACATGTAATATATATTACATCTTAAGATATAATATACATTTTGTACGAGACCTTTCACACTGTGCTATAATATTACATATAATACGTCCCAAACTATAAATATTTTTTCAATCGACTAAGCAATATTTAAAGGTCAATTGAAGGCATTGAAGTATATACATTGAAAAGACATCTCAAACAAAATGTGTGTTCCACCGCCGGCTTGCCCTCCGTTCTCTTTTCAAACTAGAAGCCTCGTTTGCACACTTGCCATAGAGTAACTTTGTATTTGCCGAACCAAAACGGCAAGCCTGAGCAAGCTTATTTAGTCCATTAACACGCTAGTGGCTTGCCAAGTTCAAACGCTCCTTATGATTTTTTCATTCAAAAATGGCGGGTACATTGCACAATAATTTAATTTAATTCGTTTCAGTTGATTTAAGTTTCGTTTTCTTACCGATGATAAGTGATACCATTATCTTTTTTGTTTTTTGTTGTGCAGTTGTGACATGTTCTTATTACGCACGATGGCATCATAAACAATTTTGGCATGCGGCCGCAATGAGCGCAGCCGAGTGACAGCCGAGTGACAGAATGAAATGCAGCCGGCCGGCTGCAATGCACACCCCCGAACCCGATGTTCGCGGTGTCTATTCTATACGCTAGTAATAGTAGTTCAATGTTTGAAGGTGTATACCTCACGTCCCCGGACACCGCACCTCCCCCCACCTCACCCTCAGTTTGAATAGTGACGTTCGTGTGAAGACGTGTCAACTGATCACGTGTTGTAAATTTTTTTTTAAATATTAACCATGGATGTTAACTTCTCTTACGCCCCAACTCAGAGTCACTAATGGTTACTTAAATCGCTCCTTAGTACATAATTTGTGTGGTGATTCCATACTAAGGAGCGATTTAAGTTACAAACAAACATTGTATATACCATGTACGAGTAGGTAGTAATACTCAAATTAATCAAAGTGATAATTTACAAAATTAAAATACTTACTACTTAATGATGATTCGTCCACAGAAGATAAAAATAGTTCTATTTTTTGTATCAAAAAATAAACCAGATTATACAGTCTACTTATCGCTTGAGATTGAACAAGAAATGTAGGTGTTGTCAGTAACCAGTAGGTATGTATTGCTACTAACCCCTGTCAGGACTTACCAGCATATTATATAATTATAATGTGCAACGTTATCGAAGATTTTTTAATGTTCTGTCGCATTTTATCTTATTTAATATTCGCTGATCCGGCGAACTTCATATCGCCTAATTAATGAATGTACTTTGTTGTTACTTTTAACTTTAATAGTTTTGTTAGGTTTAATAAATCAAAAACAATTAAATTCTCTATCCCTCGCCCTCCCTCCCCTCCCCTTCCCCCTCCCCCTCTCCCTTATCCTCCTCGCCCCCACTCGCTCTCCCGCTCCGGAACAATTCCATCATCCGTTTTTGCGTAACTTAAGGTGAAGTAAGTCGCAAATTAGACTATTTGACTCTACGTGAAAACCATTATAGACATTGAAAACCAGCTACACATCATTAAGAATATATATTTAATGAAAGATAATGATATATTTTAGTGAAGCATCGGCTCTGAAACACGATTGACTAAACTTGACTCGATAGAAAAAAATCTCAAAGTTTCTTAAAATATTACAATTTTCAGTGTGCTCACCGGGGGGAAAATCAATGGCATTCGGTCATTGTTAAAGATATTTTAACGATATTTTTTTTACACTTTCTCAATGAAATGTGTAAGTGAACTATCGGATAACATTTTTGTAAAAAGAAATATTTAATTTTATTAAATTAAGTGAGCATGTAAAAGCAGTCATTCAGTTGCGCGCGAGCCAGACGTATCGCTGGGTCCGCGCCTCCCGCTTCGCCGCAGTCGGCCGTAGCGCCTTGTGGAGAGCAGAACTGTACGACTTTTTCTCAACCTTCGCGCCCCTTTTCTAGGGATGTTCGTTCCAGGTGCCTTGTATCGATACTCTGGATCGATATGGATCCTATCGCAGTGTATCGATCCAAGTGATTTGATACGATAATCTGGATCGATCCAGTATCGAATGATTTTTTTTACACGCTTTATATTAGCTTCACCTGTATGTTTGTTTGTTTGTTGGTTTGTTTGTTTGTAACTTCTCTTTGGACTTGATTTTGACCCACTTCAAACGGTCAGATTTCTTTCAAACTTCGTGGACTTATTTAGGACCGATGACAATTCAATATTTAAAGAAAAAAAGAATGAAAGAAAGAAAGAAACCTAATTACACGCTTTATATTAGCTTTAAATGGTCAGATTTCTTTCAAACTACGTAGACTTATCGAGGATCGATGACAATTCAATATTTTAAGAAATAAAGAAGAAAGAAAGAAAGAAAAAAAACAACCTAAATTTCATTTAAAAAAATCAAACTAAAAATGAAAAAATAATAGTTAAAAAAAAACTAACAAACACGCTTTTATAGATCATCCAACTAAAAAAAATTAGAAAATAAATTTGAATTAAGAATCGTGTAATTGTAATAAAAGCGTGGGGTGCATGGTGTCAATGAGTTGAAGGGATAATATCTTTAAAAACACCGCAAGCTTTTTTTACAATCACACAATTCTTAATTCAAATTTATTTTCTAGTTTTTTTTTAGTTAGATTTTCTAAAAAGGCGTGTTTTTAGTTTTTTTTTTAACAATTATTTTTAATGGGAATAGCCGGCAAACGAGCTGACGATCCACCTGATGATAAGTAGCTATCGTCGCCCATGAATATCAGCAACACCAAAGGCATCACTGATGCGTTGCCAGCTAAGAAAGAGAAGAAAAAGAAAGCAATTTTAAATAGGAATGTTTGATCCGGGTGTTTTATGTATCGATACTCCGGATCGTCATGAATATCCCAATATAACTCCGGAAAGGGAAGATCTAACATCCCCATAACCCTATATATATCATTAAGATATATCATTCAGCCAATATTATGGTCAATCGTTTTAGATTAAATTTTATAATAGATTAAATTTTATTCAAAATATTGCATATTTAAATATTGAAAAGTCACTTAAGTTTTTTTTTTAAAACAATGTGGTATGCAGTAGGAATATCATATTATAAATAATAAAATCTCACTTTGTAACACTATATTTGAATTAGAACTCTTGTGTCTTTTAAACTAAATAATCAAATAAATTCATATCATGCAAAGCTACATTTGCCTATCCTTAAATTTTAATGAACGCAGGAATAGTAAATTGGTAAAACGCTCAGGATCCAATCGATAACGACTTTCGCAGTGCTATTTGCTCGTTAGCAACTAATATATATATAATATACTATATACTATACTATATACTACTATATTCGTATGCGCATCATTAAAAGTACCCTAAGAAAGGTACTCGATACTTTTATGAGCCGGTGGTCCACAACTGTAACGCAAGTTTTCATTCTAAGTACGATACTTTTTTTCGATACTACTCATGAGTACAGTATCGATACTTTCTATTCGATACGTGTCCCTAGCCAGACGAGCGCGCGGGGATCAGGTCCCCGCGCGCCGGCTGCCCGTACGCGTCTCCTTCACCCCCTCAAAACGTCTGTGAAGTCGATACCACGTCGCCTTAAACCGTTTACGCAACGCAAGCAACGGAAGCTCCCGTTTTTGCAACATTTTCCATTGATGCTTCCCTCCTATTTCCTTCATATTAACAACAAACGGAGGGTTATCAGACGCGACAACCAGAGGGATCACCGATAGGTTGCCGGCCAAGGTTGCTAGCCGTTAGACAGAACAAGACGAGACGTAGCGGCTGATTGAAGCACGAGCAGGATAGCTGGGGTCAGCAGGGTATATACATCTTAGATTGCGTCATTGCGTCGCAAATTTTATTCCCAGAGTAACCTTGAACGAGGCCAGTTGTAAGAGATAATATTTGATACGAGACGGCAGCGGATTTTAAAATTGTGAATTAAAAAAGTATTTCGCTGTGAAGCAACCTATAAATAGTAAGTTCATTTGTTTATGAGAATGTAACGCCACACAATGGCATTCAGTGATAAGTAATTGTGTTTTGAATATGAACTATGAATTATATTACCGAGAAAATACAACTATTTCTTAACTACTTAATTCATAATGACGCAGTAAATACGTATTTGCTTATATCGTACGCGATAATATGTTACTACTAGCTGTTGCCCGCAGCTTCGCATACGGAAATCATGTTTTACCTTATTTGTAACTCTTGCAGAAGAAAATTTAAAAAACGGTGAATGTATGTTGAAGTACTTATATTTAGTAATTTATATACTGAAATCCACGATAAAATCACAAAGGATACCTCCCAGGAGCGGGTTTTGAAAAATAAGCAATATTCACATTAATTTTTATTTTTTTCCTTTTATTTGCAAAATTTTGAAAAACTGAAAAATACGTGTTTCATCTATTTAATCAAGGAACATTTGTTGCAAATTTGAAGCAAATCGGTTGATGTTTTAAAAATATTCCATACAAAATTTCATCCCGTTTCCCGGAGAAACCTTTTAATTTTCCGGGATAAAAAGTATCCTAAAATATGACTCGGAGTATTAGTAACAACTTGACCAATTTTCATCGAAATCCGTTCAAGGGTTTTCATTTGATGCCCGGACAGACAAACAGACAGACAGACAGACAGACAGACAGACAGACAATAATTCTAAAAAAAATATTTTTGTGCTCTAACACGTTATTGAAGTGCCCCCTAATCGAAATTTTTAAAAAATATTCAATGTACAGAAAATTTGCCCTTTGAGTTTTATTATAGTATAGATACGTCAGGTATTTTAATATACATATACTAAGTTTATGTGTATACCTACTTAAAATATTTGAACGTGATATTGAAGGCATATTAGTCATATTGTCATATTGTTGTCAACAATAAGGCAATATTGCGAGTATTATTAACGTTACAGATCATTCGAGGGTAAATAAATTTCTGATAATCATACCTTTTTATCTAATTTCCAAAAACTTTTCCATGCGCGTTTAAGCACATTGCACGTTTAACACTTGAAACGTAACGATAGTCACACGTAGATTAGACCTTATTAAACAACTGCGCAATAATCATTTTATCGTCATGTTGCCGCTAGCCATTATTCATTGTAGTTATTGTCAAAATGATGTTTCTAAGCAACAGTTTAGGAACTTCGAATACTAGTAAGATGCTTTGTCATATCTTTCGTGAACATCAAATAAAACATAAAATCTTTTCAAGGTTCCTCAGTACCGCACAAGTTAAATACAGTTCTAGTTATCATTGACCACCCACATTTTCGAAACATCTCAGTATTATTTTTAATTATCAGCAGACAAACCAGCAGACGAGGCACCTTATGGTGAGTGATCACTGCCGCTCATGGACATTAGGAATACGTCACCAACGCGTTGAAGTTTAGGAAGCAATGGATCCGCTTCTTGAAAGACTCTATATCTTAACAGAGAAGAAAGACCGATGTAGAAAGTTCGTTCCACAGTTTACACGTGCGGGGTAAGAAGTGATGGGGAAAATGTGGACGAAAGCCAGGTAACCGGGTGGTGTTGGTGGAACCTGGTTTTACACCATGTTGAGTGGTGACGAAAATTGACCGCAGGTGAATTCATTTTTGATTTTCATTTCAGGATATGCTGATACTGATATGGACGGTGGTACTCATCACAGCACTGACGCTGTACCTCCACCAAGCGTACTCCAAGTTCAGCAGACATGGAGTTAAGGCTCTCAGGCCTCTTCCCCTCGTGGGAAACATGTTCGGAATACTTACGAGGCAAAAACATATCGTTGACGATCTTCTAGAACTATATTTCAGCTTTCCAGAAGAAAGGTAAGGTAAAGGAAATTCGTGTATTCATGATTAGTGAAAGCTTGCCCGTATGGGTGTTGCTATCCACATGCAATATAAGTGTCTTCAAAAGAAAATTGAATATCCTTTTCCTAAGGTAGTGCGCTCTTCATCTTGGACTTCATCGCCACTTATCATCAGGTTTGGTAGTGGTCAAGCATTAACTTATCCCATGTTATGATATCATGGGTACTTCAGCGGATCCATGACTTTCTTCTTGGCTGGCAATGCGTCGGTGATGCCCCTGTGTTGCTAATGTTGGTGATCACTGACCATCAGGTGACTCGTCTGCTCATTTGACTGGTCACAACATAAAATAGAACGAAATTAGCGCATGTTTTATAAACGAACAATAATGATGACTTGTATAAACTCATGGCTTATCTTAATTCATGGAAACACTGTATTTTGTACCTGTCATAATGAAAAAGTAATTTTTGCTTTACGGAAGATGTAAACAGCTGATAGATAACCCGGTTGTTACGTTATCAAACAAAATCTGTTGACAAAATCAAAACCTGGAACATAATTGCTAAGGTAAAAAAATATTTAAATGTGAATATTCAGAATGTGACTGTGTGACCGATGGTGCAGTTACTAGCGCATTTCGGGATCACTCCACTAAAATACCTCAAGAAATGCCAAAAAATGTTAAATCCAAGTTTGCTATTGCATTAAGATATCAGGTGTTGTAAAATGCCTAAATTTTAAATGATTCAAATTTCGATATATTTTTCTCCCGTAGATTTGTTGGAAGATATGAATTCCTGAATCCTATGGTCGTGGTTCGGGACTTGGACTTGGTAAAGAAGATTACCGTTAAAGACTTCGAACACTTCCTCGATCATCGTGGATTTGTTGGTGAAAACCAGCCATTATTTGCAAGGAATTTATTTTCGTTAAGAGGTACATATTTTTGTACAACCTTTGCCATAGCATGATAACACCGTTGTCCTCATCATTTTTTTTCCTTGGTTAATAACACGGGCACGGGCTGTATTTATAACTGCTTGTATTACTCATACAAGCAGTCTTTCGTATTGGAAAGACTACCTACAATTATACCATCGTCATAATATTTAGTTATTTATATCAGATTTTGTTTTTCAATTATTTCATATTACGGATTTTTTCACCAGGGCAAGAATGGAAGGACATGCGGTCGACCCTCAGTCCAGCTTTCACCAGCTCCAAAATCAAGCTCATGGTGCCCTTCATGGAAGAAGTTGGTCAACAGATGCTAAAGGTGCTGGAAAAGAAAATTGAAGCGGCAGGAGGTAAACAGAATCGTATTTATTTCTCAAAACATTTCACCTCTCATTTATGTATATGACTTACAAAACCAAGGCACTAAAGCCATTGCACCAATATTTATCTGGCATATAAATATTTCTTTACTTTGGCCGGTGATTGAACTCGGAAATGTTCAGTTGGCAGGCGGGGTCTTTACCAATTGCGCGACAGGATCATATCATCTCTAGGTATATAACATTTATTATTAGTACTACTCTGTCGCCAGCCCCAGTGTCACCTAGGTTTACCAATATAGATCATTGACCAATAATAATAAAGTAAGAACAACAATAAAAATAACGTTATTAAAATGGTTGTAGATAAAGAGGGTCAAATAATTTTATATTACTTATACTTATATAAACTATAACTATGACTCAATTTTCAATCTCATCGTCTCAATAATAGGTCAGTCGATTCAATTGGATGATTCATATGAGCCGTCAAAATAAATTAAAAATCACGTTCAATCAGTTCAGCACGGTTGGATTCGCTTGTAATTAAAATGGTCAACTTCATGACAATGTTCTCCACACTACTAATACATCGGGAGACATGTATAGGCAAAATTAGGATTAGATTCAAAACTTGCTCATGTAAAGACACTTTCCTGAACAGGCTTTATGGATGTAGATGTCAAAGATCTGACCTCTCGCTATGCCAATGACGTCATCGCTTCCTGCGCCTTTGGGCTGAAAGTGGACTCCCACACGGACGAGAACAACACCTTCTACGAGATGGGGAAGACTGCAGCCACGTTTAAGTTTAAACAACTTCTCATGTTATTTCTGTTCGCAACGTGTCCCGCTGTTATGAAGGTTAGCTATCTACTGCTAAGTAAGATAAAGTCAGGATTCATTTTAATGCTTTTACAGTCCCGTATACGCCCTTAAAACATTTTCTATTCATTACGTTTATTTAATTAATTAATGTTTCTGTTAAGTTTATAAAAAACACCATCGTCAGAATTGCCTCGAGCATTTTTTTGTCCAGATAAATTATCTTGAGAAATTTATTGAATCATCGTTATATATTTTTTTATTTAGAGACTTAATCTCACCTTGCTCACCGAGGCGACAACAAAATTCTTCACGAGCCTCGTTCTGGACACCATGCGCGAGCGGGAGGCCAAGAACATCATCAGACCGGACATGATTCATCTGCTGATGCAGGCTAAGAAAGGTATGTGGAATATAATATTCTCAGTTATTGCAACTTCTAACTCGCACAAAATAGAAAAAAAAATTAAAAAAATATGCCGCACCAAGGCTTGCAAATTGATTATAAATACGAATATTACAAAGGTGTTTACATAAATCCGTAAACAATTCAGTTATCTTAAGTACTTGTAACTGATAAACCATTCGCTGTTTGAGTTAATTATCACAGAAACAAAACATTAGCTCACGTGAGCTACCCATTGTTATGGGAAAGTTTAAAGATGCTCAAAATATTATATTTTCTGTCGTATTAATGCAAAATACATCTGTCTAATATTTGAGTAACTCATCGTCTCTTATATCTTATTGTATTTCAGGACAACTATCGCACGAAGACCACTCGAATGGAGATACAAAAGAAGCTGGTTTTTCAGTCGTCGAAGAATCTTCAGTTGGCAAGAAAAGTCACGCAAGAGGTGATAAGTAATGCTTTTAAAAACTAGGGGGCGGTGGACTGGTGGTCATGTCCACATATTATCTATTGTCACATATTATCTATTGTTCATGCCGAAGTGCTTCCAGTTTCATTTCAGTTTAATGACTTTATGAACAGGGTGAATATGATAAATTTCAGGATTTTCTTAAGTTTCACTCTATATAATTACTTTACAAAATTAATCACTTCAGCAATCTTATTTCAGTATGGTTGGACGATGACCTGGTTGCCCAAGCGGTTCTATTCTTCATCGCGGGATTCGAAACGATATCTGCAGCCATGTCATTCTCCCTTCACGAGATAGCCATGCACCCGGTGGTGCAGGAACGCTTGGCTCAGGAGATCAAGGAGTTTGACGCGAAGAACAACGGAAAGATCGACTACGCGTCCATACAGAACATGACTTACTTGGACATGGTCGTATCTGGTGGGTAGTATTTGCTCTGTTATTTTATGATAAGAAAAGTAAATAAACAGAAGATGAAAGAGTAAAAATACTTATCTCGTATAGCACCATATTACAGTAAGAAACGATAGAATTAGGTATAATCCAAGTCATCTATCTACCCGAATGCTTTTTAAGATTAGTTTCATTATCAGATTGGTTACAATTTTGCTTAAATCCAAAAGTCGTCAAACGACAAAATGAAAAACAGTTAACAATCAGTATCTTCATCACTATTCTATATATCATTATTTTTATTTACAGAGGTTCTAAGACTTTGGCCTCCGGCAATGATTTTGGACAGGCTGTGCGTCAAAGACTACAACATGGGAAAGCCAAACGAAAAAGCTACTTCCGATTACATTGTGAGATGATTTACTATAAATGCATCGTTATTGTTAAACATGTGTACTTATTAATCCTGTGCACTTTACAAAAATACATATCTATGGCACAGATTATTTAGTGATTTGCAATAATTATGCGATAATTATGCGACTCTCCTAAATGTAATTCAGTTTGGCTTTAAAACGTGTATAAATTAAAAAAAAACCAACTGCTATAAAAAAAGATATCTTGATATACATTTTTGAAAAATTTTTTGATACTTCAAACAATGGCATCTCAGAGCCACCATATTTGTTCTTTTTAAGGTCATCTATCTAAGAACACTTGGATTATAAAGACAAATCTAACGATATATTAAATTTATAAATTGATCCAGCGATTTGGAAGATATGAGGTAATAAAGAATATTACATGTATACATACACACATGTACGAGACGTGCGAAAAACATAACCCTTACTTAGCAATCGGGCAAAAACCAGAGCTTTTATTCGACTCGCTGTATAACATTTTTTTCGAATATTTGTATAATATTATCATTATCATGTCATTGTACTTAACCGACACGAAAGCGCCATTAGGAGATTGTACATTGTAGATTGGTAATGTATATTATATAATGCAAGTATACATACATATACTGAAACGTAATGTTTGATTTGATAATTTTTTTTTTGTTTACAAACAGTGCTTCAGCTATTGCATGTCGCGCACAAATAAAAGGTGCTCAGGCACACGCAATATTTATTTAATGGAGAGTTGTTTCATTGTATGCTTATTTTAACCAACTCAACATTCCTCGTTGTAGATCCGTAAAGGAGAAAACGTGTCCGTACCGACGTGTGCGATCCATCATGATCCACAATACTTCCCTGATCCGGAGAAGTTCGATCCTGAACGCTTCTCGGAAGAGAACAAGCACCAGATCAATCCTTTCGCCTACATGCCGTTTGGACTCGGACCTAGGAACTGTATAGGTATCCTATCCTTTCCTAACTTTTTATCACGAATGATTGATTGTATTTAGAACTAATGCTTCACTTAATAATTATATTTATTATAATTATCTTTAGCAATGTAGTTTTTATACGGAAGAATATAAACGCGTATAAACAAAATTATGATATTCATAATCGCCAAACAAGAAGAATGCATCAATTAGTTGGGTCAATTTCAACAAACACGAATTTTGCCTAATTACAGTGGCGAATTTAAATTTGCTGTTTCTGATAAATTTTTTTGGCTTAAATAATAGGTAAATATTAGTACTACTTAATCATATACTAGAGATCGAAAAAAATTATTAGTTCATGAGATATTTCCATTTGAAATTATCAAATGCCACCGAAATTATTAAAGGACCACCGGAATTAAAATCTGAGCCACCGAAATTGATTAAATTTAAACCTGCTGTTTCTAATACATTTTATTTGGCATAAATAATATTTAAATAGTAGTAATAATTAGTCACATAGTAGAGATCGAAAAAAATTTTATTAGTTCCGCATATATTTTCAAATTACATTATCAAATGCCACCAAAATTAGGACCACTGGAATTAGAATCTGATCCACCGAAATTGATTATGCCAATGAGAAATAATAAAGGCAAGATCATCTAATACTTTAAAGATACATTTTGAAGAGTAGGAGTCTAGATGAACGGACTCCTTTTAGCGGTGATTAGACACGCTTGTGTTTCTGTGGCCTATTAGACCAGTGCCGATAGCTTCAAAAACGGTAAAAAGTGAAAAAAAATATAGTAGGATGAAACCCATTGCAAAAGGAAGAGGATATAACAAAAATTAAAGGAAAAATAATTTACGGGCGATCTGAGGTTTGGGGTTAAGGGTAAAAAACAGTTTATCTTGATTTCCAGCAAAACTACAAGTCCTATGGAAAAAAGTTAAATGGCAAAGTTGTAGGTAATAAAAGATCTACAACTTTGGTATTTACACTTTTTAACCTCAAAATTTATGTGAAAAATTTAAATAACCAATTTTTTGGTTTTTTATTTTTATCCTTTACAAAAAAAAATTTTTTAAGAAATTTTGTGAATACTTACCGTTGTATGTCCTTAACATACTGTAATTTTTTTGATTTAAAATATTTCTTTTTTCACCTTATTTTTACTTAATATCGAAAAAGCAACCTAATTTTCAATCGAAAATTCTCACGTCAAAATGTCTCCTTTTTAAAAAAAAATCGGTGAGATTTTTGTTCGTTAGATCTCTACTTTCTAATGGTGTATAAAAAACTATAAACTACTAACTACTACTACTACTAACTACTAACTATAAACTACTATGGTAAATGTTCTCCAAAAATGCAATGAAACGACAACTATTTTCGCATGTTTTTTGCAATTTTTATGTTTTATGGATTTGTAATTTTTTTGTCTAACAAAGTAACATGGAATCTTGCGTTTTTCGATTAATTAAAGTGCAAATTTTAATAAATAGCTCAAAATTGTACACAATGATTAAAAAAAAATTAAAAACTCGAATCCGAAATTTTTTTGCGAATATAGTTGTCGTTTCATTTTCCCCAAATTTCGTGAATTTTTTTTTGTAAAACATAAAAATAAAAAACCAAAAACTTGAATATTTGAATTTTTCACATAAATTTTGAGGTTATGTAAAAAAAGTATAAATAAAAAAGTTCTAGATCTTTTTATTACTTACAACATTGCTATTTAACTTTTTTCTATAGGACTTGTAGTTTTGCCGGAAATTGAGATAAACTATTTTTTACCCCTAAACCCCCCCCCCTCCCCCACTTCCCGACCTCAGATCGCCCGTAAATAATTTTTCCCTTAATTTTTGTTATATTCTCTTCCTTTTGCAATGGGTTTCATCCTACGATTATTTTTTTCGTTTCAAAAATTATTGGCACTGGTCTATACACGTCCTTATGTGCTTTGATTTGCCACCGGAGCCACCAAGATTAGGCCACCGGACTTAGAATTAGAGTCAAAATTCGAATTTTAAAGAACACCGTTACTCACAGGTTAACTTTTATTTCACAATTATGGCTGAAAACCTTTAATGGAAGCCTCCATAAAATTTATTGATAATCTGCTTTGTACTTTTACTAATATACATGACATTGGAATTGGATGATTTTGTATTCCTGCGCCACCGCAGTGAGTACTTACGTGTTTGGCAGGAAAATTACGCAGCCAGTCGGTTATCATAACACGCAGTTTGCAAGAGCACAACTGAACGGTGCAGGGAGAGCCAGTAAGGTGTCTTCCAAATCGTGTCGTAATAAGTAATGAAGTACACAAAATGCGCCATCGGAATTGCTTTTATTTGTAGGACATTTTTAAAAGATGTTTTAAGAGCTGTTGCACTATCTTAAATTACTCCGTAAATATATATTACTTGTGTTATTTAATGTATTTCTAAAAAACATTCCTTTTTAATAAAATTTATTTATCAAAAAAGAAAAAAAATATAAAATATGTAAATAAATGGAGGTCGGACAGTACACCTGAATTAGATTTTAGGTCTTAGATATTTTTTTATTAAGAATCTATGTATAAAATACATCTGAATACTTTACTATCATGTAGATCACTACTTAAACTACCTATATAAAATTATGCATAATTGTAGTTTACCTCCACACATTAATTTTCAACCTCGCCGTCTCAAAAATGCACTTGGGAAATTCACCCAGTTACGCCTTCGTTCCGCCTAAGTAAAGTGCAGCGATCTTTCATGGGGCTTGGTGTACATTTCTATAATAAAATTCCAAAATCAATACGTGACTTGCCAATAGAATCTTTCAAAAAACGTGTAAAAATACAATTGTTAGGCAAGGGATATTATCTGGGGGCACGGCAGTGCCCCCGCCAAGTCGAGCAAAAAAGCGGCACGGCCGTACCATCCTTTTCTCGAAGCAATTCAGGCCATTTTCGACCCCCTATAACTTCGTTGTGGATAAAGCTAGAAGCCTGAAATTTTAGTAACCAAGCAGGCATTGTATAAACACGTTATATTTCAAATTTCATTCGATTTGAACCAGTAGTTTAAGAATTATAACTAGTCAAAGTTTCTTAATTTCGTCACTCACTGACTGACTGACCGATCATCAAAACTCACATCAAAAGGCACTTCTAGCAGACATAGAAGCTTCAAATTTGGAACACAATTAGTGTTTAGTGTATAGATCAAGGAAAAACTAAAACATTTTGCAATTTCGGTCTAGTTTTCTAGATACATCAACTGCATAAATAACTTTGTAATCCCATATAAATATATAGGATTACAAAGTTACATTTGCAGTTAATGAATTACTGTACCTGTATAACAAAGTAACATCTGCAGTGAATGAATCAGTGTACCTGTATATAATATAATGGAATAATAGGTGTAGATAGGTACCTAGATATAATTATGTTCAAAGGTAACTTGTAAAAGGAAAAAGTAGAACTATTTACAAAAAGAAATGAGATGTCATCAAAAACAAAACTTGTAAAAAAAACCAAGTCTCGCAACTCAGTTCTTCTACCGTAAAAAGTTGTGAGATCCATGTAATACCAAGTCGGTTAATTTATTCAGTTCCTACTTAAGGGTCCTTCTGTCTTAAGTTATCACGTAATTAGCTAACCTAACAAGTAACAACATCTTATAGTGACCATATTATCAATATTAAAAACTTTTATGTTTTAAATAAATAGATTGACTTGGCAATCGCACTAAACAATCAAATTGAATATAATATGTAGGTATTACTTGTGAGATATATTGTGTTTTCATGCGATGGCCAAGTCGATCTATTTATTTAAAACATAAAAGATTTTTAATATTGATAATATGGTCACTATAAGATGTTGTTACTTGTTAGGTTAGCTAATTACGTGATAACTTAAGACAGAAGGACCCTTAAGTAGGAACTGAATAAATTAACCGACTTGGTATTACATGGATCTCACAACTTTTTACGGTAGAAGAACTGAGTTGCGAGACTTGGTTTTTTTTACAAGTTTTGTTTTTGATGGCATAGGATAGACGAGTATTTAAATGACAAAGATGCATGGAAATGACCAGTTCTGCAACCAGTTCCGCTCAGATTAGTAAATATTTTTGTAATATTTTCTTTTTTGTAATATGTTTTTAAAAGATGTGCGAGGAGTTTCTTTCGGCTTTTCTTCTCCTCCATGACAAAGCACCCTTCCGAAAAGCTGGTAGATAAAAAAATGATGACGTGCATAAGTGTATCAGTGATACCTATATATGAATAAAATATTTTGACTTTGACTTTGACTTTGACTTTGAATAAACTAGTGGTCGCTCTCCTGCGAAACTGTTTGAGCTATATTTATTAATTTTTTTGGTGTATTATTTGGTAGATATGAAAATAGTTTAAGCCGTATTGGGGCAGCTTAGAATACTAACCCCAATCCCACGCCGGATGGGTGTCGTAAGAGGTGACTAAATCCGGCCCGCTAGTGGTAAGGGATTATATTGGTAATCTTGATTTTAATCGATAATTTTAATACCATTATTACTATATTATTTCTCCATTGGGTTCGCCTGGATAGCTACCACCCATGAGCATGAGTCAGCCGCCAAACGACTCGTCGTGTTGCGGCTGGGGACTTGAGAGCCAGTTCTTTCTTCCTTTCTTTTTCTTCTTTCTTTCATCGCCGGCAACGCATCAGGGATGCCTTAAAGTCCGGTTTACACGTATTAAGTAGTTAAGTAGATAAGTAAATTTTAACTAAATTTTAAGTGAATAATTTTTAGTGTCCGGTCCACCTACTTAACAGAAAATAGAAAAATTTCTAAATTACTTATCTACTTGATTACTTAACTACTAAATTACTAAACTACTAAAATGTCCGTTTACACGTATTACTTTACTTAAAATTTAGTTAAAATTTAGTTAACTACTTAACTACTTAATACGTGTAAACCGAACATTAGTGTTGCTGATATCCATGGGCGACGATAGCCACTTACCATCAGGTGGATTATCAGCTCGTTTGCTGGCTATTTCCATAAAAAAAAGGTTGTAAAGTATATTTCATACCACTAGGTGAATAAGGTGTCCTTATCCAGAAAATTTTTGACTGCACAAAGTTTGCTGAGTCAGCTAGTTATCTACAATAATAATAGATAAACCACAAAATTAAAGTATTTGACAACCCTGTAGCCTAGTTGGTAGCGACCCTGCCTGCGAAGCGAGGGGTCCCAGGTTCGATTCCCGGCCGGGGCAGATATTTATGTGACAGATAAATATTTGTACTCGGGTCATGGGTGTTATTGTGATGTGTTATATGTGTCGTCCATGCCACCCGCGATACAGGTAAAAACCTACTGCGGGGGAATGAGTGTGAAAGCGTTTATGTATTTATGTATTTTATGTATTTCTTTTCAGGATCGCGCTTCGCTCTGTGTGAACTAAAGATGCTGATATACCAGATTCTGCTTCGAATGGAAGTGTTCCCGTCCGAGAAACTCCGACGGCCTGTCAAACTGGCTAAGGAAGGTTTTAGCATTAAGCTTGAGGGTGGCCACTGGGTGCGTTTCAAGGTTCGGAATTAGAAAACAGAAACTTGAAGCTTTGGAAAGTTTTAATTATTTTATTAACATAAGACGTGTTTAAGTATATAAAGTATTTTTTTTTATATTATCTAGAAGTATAATAAAATTTGCTTAGTAGTGTCATAGTTGTGTCGGGGAAAATGTTTAACATTACTGCTCGACTCAACGTGGAAAAGTGATCAAATAAATGATGAAAAATATTATTCTAATAAAACATCTTCTTTTCTTGTTTTATTCTAACAACCTGATTTTAAAATTTAAATCTTTTGTTTTGACAAAATGAATTTGCAGATGTCTTTAGCTGGCTGCGACTACATCTACATCATACAGAATGCTAAACTATGAGTTCAAGATGTCTGCGCAAGAAGTCCCGCATTATATCAATGCACTTTGCCTCATTAAAGTCACGGTTTCACGTTATTTTGTAAACACAGTTAGTTTATAATCTATCTTGTTAGGTTATCTGCTCAATCTATATTCGTGAAGGGATTTGTAATTGCTTTATAAACCTTTTTCAGGGTTGACAACTCAAGATGGTCCATATTGAAATTACTCTATTTCCCACAAGGCTTATCGCTGATGCCTTCTATGGCTACAAGTATATAACAATCAAACGCTGGAGCTGAATTAAGCAGCCAGTTGATAACTTTAGAATTTAATTTCAAATTAAAACTATATTTATTTACAGAACGCATTTTTGGCATGTAATGGAACTCTATCTATGGTTGAGCCCAAGCCATCTCCTCCGCTGGAGATGTACCCAACAACGGATGAGATGTCGAAGGGTCCCGACTTTTGCAGGACTGTATACGACAGTTTAATCCCAATGGTACCCCTGCATGGTGGCAGGGTTTACCAGGTTGATGTTGAACTCTGTTTGCTTATTAACAAGTGGTAGGTGTTGTCACTGTGCAAACGCGACTAGCTCCAACGAATATAATATGTATATAATGTTTTCACTATGCAGCTTGCATACAATCGTCCAATGAAGCGCTGTGGATAGCAGGCCTTAATTGCATTTGCGAGAAACTAAGTAAACAGCGATGACGTTGTACTACATACTAAGATCATTTGTGGTATAATTGTATACTTCTAATATGTTCTTCAATAAGTACAGGATCGGTAAAGAGCAAACTGCGTCGTCTCTGTTCAGTGAATTACCGAAATTAAACAAATATTAGAAAACTATATCGATGGGTTGCAACTTATTGCAATGTGAGGTACACTAATCTATACTAATATTATAAATCTGAAGAGTTTCTTCGTTTGGTTGAACACGCTAATCTCGGAAACTACTGGTTCGAATTGGAAAATTCTTTTTGCGTTTGATAGTCCATTTACCAAGCAAGGCCACAGCCTATATAACATCATATATTTTAATAGATACTTTTTTCCACAAATTGACGCGGGTTAAACCGCGAGGCACAGCTAATATTATATATACAAAAAGAGGTAGATAATGCCAAGTACGCGCAGAAATTGATTCAGTTTAGGGAGAGGCAAACGAGCGTATTTTTTTGAGCTGTGCGTCGCGTTACGTTTTTCGTGACTGTCAGCTCAAACGTTTGTTTGGCCTAACCCTTAGCCACTTCTCGTAATTTCATTCGCACGCAGCACATAAAATACGTTATACAATGATCAATATTGATTGTAATAACACAATAAACACCTCTTAATTTAATAGAAGTTTTAACATTTTAATACGCTTTTTTAAGAGTAGATTTAATTTACTAATTAATAAAATCATTGCGATGTTAGTCAACTCTGACATGTCGTAGCAGATTAGGGTAAGGTCAAACGAGCGTATTTTTTGAGCTTTGAGTTGCGTAAAATAAGTCGCGTTTACGCTGCATTTGGTTTTATACTAAAGTCCTGTTTGTACCACACAGCATTTTACGCGACTCACAGCTCAAAAAAAAAATACACTCGTTTAGGCTCACCCTTAAAAACTGAGGGACGTGTGAACATAACATATTATCTGTAGTTAAATATTTTCGATGGCGCACTGATATTGTTTGTAATTCACGTAATGCGTGTCTTGTTGACATAATGACTTATACCGCTCAAGTTCAAGGCAACCTGCGAGACGGCGCTGATGTTTAATTAATAAATGCTACGGCTACCGTAGAATATTTCCTTGCTCATTCATTCAAGTATATAATTTAACTACGCATATCGTAACTTTAAAGCGAAGATTATTATATCACAAGAGGATTCTGGGACGTTTTTACATGCTCTTATTTAATTTGCTTGTTCTGTAGTTAGCACTTAGCATGTATATTGTATGGGACTAATCTTGCAAGCTGAATAAGAAATACTTCCTTTAACCCTATGAAGTTAAAACTTAGCGTATACATATATTTACCCCCTTATTCATAGAAGGATGCAAAGATTTAGTAGGCTTATAAAGTGTTTTGTTTCAGTCACTTTTATGAAAAACGATAAGGATAAAACATATTAGTGCAATAGTTAAAACAGGCTTTTTCGCGATTATGAACAAGGCCGTTAGTTTAAATGACGCTCAATCTTGACTCGAGCCGAAGGAACTCCTTGACGGATTACACTACAGGCATGAAATATTGTAAAACGCATTCAATTACAACAGTTCTTTGTAAACTCCATTATAAACTAATTGCCCCGCTCAGGAGCCAACAACACGAAACACGAAATTATATTCTTTAATCATGGTATATTTAATTTATAAAAGAAGCGGAACAATTAATCATTCTGGTAATAGTATCTATACTTAAATACTTAAAAGAAGGACTCATCAAATTGTTCAGTTTACAGTTTTCCAATATGAAATTTACATGGGTGAAGTTATTATAACAGTTATTATGCTAGACTCTGCTAATCGATGGACAGGCATCCTTTGGGGCCTACTTGTGAAATTGTATCCCTCACATTTGTCCTAACAGTATATAACTGTAAATTTTAAGTTTTATAAAATTCCCGCCAGTTTTATTTACATTAAAAATAACTAAGAGCTATCGCGATTACGTCACTTTTCAAACAAAAAAAACGCATCATAATCAGTCTATTCATTCAGGAGCTACGATGCCACATAAGGACACAGACACTAAAACGAACAAGCGGCGGAGGTTAAAATTAGTGCTCAGATTTTATGTCCGACTAGCTTCTTTTATTTCCCAATACATATGTATTACATTTTATATGTATGCAGTAAGTTGACTTAAGAATTAAATAATGCGGCGGATATTACATATGTACATGATGCACAAACCCTACACTAAGAAAACTTGTGTTCAGGAGTCTGCTAACCCTTCTGAGGATCAGTATAGCCGGTAAGTAATAATTTTGCTAATTATTCGTTTAAAACATATTTAAAAAGCTAGATGATAATAATTGCCTTCTAATTTTAACCAAGGATACCTGGGAGAGCCAAAAAAGGTACTTTTTTCTCACCTGACATCTCGTCGGTAAGGCTCTTTGTGTTTTAACGGCCATAAATAGGTGACGGTGACCTTTTACTATCAGATGGTGTGTCTACTCTGATATTACAATACAGCGCTTGAAAAATGTTATATATTATACTCTTTAATTATTGGTGACGTGAATTACAATGTTATCTAAAGTGGTAACAAGTGAGATAAAAAATATACTAATTGTAAATAATAGTGTTCTATTTTATCGTATTTATACAACACACGTAAGCTTGCTAACAGCCAGTTGTCTTCATTCATCTGTTGAATCATCTCGCTGTTGACAATAATCCAACACAATTATACATAGTCCTATATAATCGAAAGGACAATTTTGTGATTGTGATACCTACATTAAAAATATATTTTCCTGTCTACATCTGTACCTGACCTGCTCTAAGCAGTGAGTTTTTTTATTATTTAGTTAATATAATATTAACTGTTGGCTATTTATACAGCTTCGCTTTTTTTTGGTTAAAGTGTTATATCTTCTTGATATCTAGAAAAACAATTAAAACTGAAATTTACAATTTAGTTAAATAACTATAACAAGACCGTAGTCTCTGTAGAGAAATGAAATGTCAATTTAATAAACATAATATTACAGTATATGTATTGATAAAAACTTATATTAATTTATTTGGTCATTTATCTAATAAAAATTGTTATTACTTGTATATGTAACTTACGGTTAATGAAAATGAAGAGATTCGTGTCGTAATAAATTAAAGAAATTATTCAAAAGACAGTTCTTTTAGGAAAAGGGTATTATGTCTGAATATTAAAATAAGTAATGAAATACTACTCGTATTGTTCAGCGGATTTCATTGTAAATGGTACTTAAATACGTTGCAGATATGGAGTTTCTTGCCCTGTTCTTTATTCATCGTACACACTGCGTAGCGGTGATATCTTGGTCTAAGATCCGAACTACGAGTAGAAGCGACTTGCACCCACCTATTATTCAATTAGTACAGTAATTTAATATGCTAAAAATATATCGCGTGTGGGTTGGCTAAAAAACTCCTGGCCAGAATATAAATATTATAGTTAGCGAGATAATATTAAGTACCCTTATATCTTATACCCTGTACTTATTGTCTTTCTATGGCGTTTTCTCGTCCCATGGTTTCAGGGCCTTTTTAAGGTTCCGTTGCCGAATGGCAAAAAACGGAACCCTTATGGATTCGTCATGTCTGTCTGTCTGTCTGTCCGTCCGTCCGTATGTCACAGACACTTTTTTCCGAAACTATAAGAGCTATATACTGTTGAAACTTGGTAAGTAGATGTATTCTGTGAACCGCATTAAGATTTTCACACAAAAATAGAAAAAAGACAATAAATTTTCGGGGTTCCCCATACTTTGAACTGAAACTCAAAAATGTTTTTTTCATCAAACCCATACGTGGGGTATCTATGGATAGGTCTTCAAAAATGATATTGAGGTTTCTAATATAATTTTTTTCTAAACTGAATAGTTTGCGCGAGAGACACTTCCAAAGTGGTAAAATGTTTGTGTCCCCCCCCCCCCTGTAACTTCTAAAATAAGAGAATGATAAAACTAAAAAAAAAATATATGATTTACATTACCATGAAAACTTCCAACGAAAATTGGTTTGAATGAGATCTAGTAAGTAGTTTTTTTTTAATACGTCATAAATCGTAAACCGCAAAAAACATTGATCAAAGTTACAACGAACTACAAGAACTTTTATATTATGTTACTTGCTGCTACGGAACCCTTCATGGGCGAGTCCGACTCGCACTTGGCCGCTTTTTATTGAAATTAAAGTTTCCAGACTCATAAATGCTTTCGAATCTTTCAATATCTTTAATATCTTTTTAATTTTTCGTTTCATTTCAGGCCATGCTGTTCCTGATATGGACGGTGGTGTTGTTCGCAGCGCTGGCGCTATACTGCCGGAAAGTGTACTCCAAGTTCAGCAGACATGGAGTCAAGACTCTGAAGCCCCTTCCTCTCTTCGGAAACATGTTCGGAATGATCAGTAGACGAAAGCATATAGTTGATGAACTTAATGATCTGTATTTCAATTTCCCAGAAGAAAGGTAAGCATTTTCTTTGTACTAAATTCATCAGTAATGTATAAAAGAACTGGGTCATTATTTGCAGAATGGAATAGGTAACATACGTGATATTATATTTGGAGAAGAACGCATTGGTTTTTAATTGGTTTGGGGTGTACGTTTTCTATACATGGCTGAATCCAAATGACCTTATGCTACTATTTCTTTCCCTGCTCGTGATGCCTCTCCATCCACAGTGACAAGTCCTTCATGGTGTTTAATTCTTGTATTGTCTGTTCTTAGTACGTTTAGTTCTTTGTGATCACATTTCAGATTGGCCTAGTACTATGCATCACATTAGGTTTTTCGTTACACAATTTTCTCCTGCAGATTTGTTGGAAGATATGAACTTGTGAATCCGATGCTGGTAGTTCGTGACTTGGAGCTGGTGAAGAAAATCACGATCAAGGATTTCGAACACTTCCTCGATCATCGCGGATTCGCTGACGAGAAAAATGAGCCGCTATTTGCAAGGAATTTATTTTCCTTGAGAGGTAGATGTTCTGTTGCAATTCATAGAATTTCAGGGCCCCGATCGAACTATATAATATGAAGAGTTGCGAGGGTGTACGTCCTCCACAAATATAATATTTCTCAGGGCTGGGCAGGGCAAGTTAATAATAATCCCAATGAACAAAAGTTACTTGTATTCGTACAACACCAACACAAAACAGTATAACAACAGTGTTATTTACGTTAATAATTATTAATTAGATTCAATGATATTGTATTAGATTAATACATTTAAGAAAATATAGGATGAAATAAAATACGACATTCCTCCCAGTTCCTCCGTGGGAACCCGGCTGACAGATGCATTTTTGTAAACAAACCGAATTGTCAAGGTTTAACAATTTAGAAGAAAAATGCACCTGCCAGCCAAGGGATATTGAACGACGTATTCCACCTCGTTACAGAGTTTGAGAGAACATTTTTTTCCTTCCTGAATAACAAAAATCTCTTAATTATTTAACTACAAGCTGTCTTCATAAGCGCTTATGCAAGTATCTGCTTAATTATTCAAATTAAAGTACTGACAATACTGACACAATTTTTTCTAAAATTTATTCAGGCTGTATTATTGAGAATGTTTTCACCAGGGCAAGAATGGAAGGACATGCGGTCGACCCTCAGTCCAGCTTTCACCAGCTCCAAGATCAAACTGATGGTGCCCTTCATGAACGAAGCTGGTAAACAGATGCTGAACGTGCTAGAGAAGAAAATTGAAGCGGCAGGAGGTAAACATAATTCTTTTAACCCTTGAAAAAAATTGTCCATGTACATTCTTTCCCGTTTGCGTAAAATATAAAATATAAAATTTGAAGTTTCCATGCTAATATTGCTCATGTCAATTAACTCTCCTGATCAGGCTACATGGATATAGAAGTCAAAGATCTGACCTCTCGCTATGCCAATGACGTCATCGCTTCCTGCGCCTTCGGGCTGAAGGTAGACTCCCACACGGACGAGAACAACACCTTCTACGAGATGGGGAAGACTGCCGCCACCTTTAAGTTCAAACAGCTTCTAATGTTCTTCCTGTATAACTCATGTCCTGCTGTTGTGAAGGTACGTTGATGTTGAAATAATGATAATTCAGTGATAACAATTAAATTCAATTCATAAAAGTGTGCAATATTTCATCAATGTTTCTTTATGACGTAAAACTATCGTCCGTAAACCAATTTTACAAACAACTAATTTTTTTCATATTGTTTTACGTACAAAACACATTCACCGTAATATTACGAGATTTGGCATAAGAAATATATTCCCTCATGTGTTTATTGAAAATAATCTACTTTATATGATAGATAATATCATTATCTATACAACGCTGGTAGGTTGCCTAATATAATCGCGTCCAATGTTTATTAATAAAATTGTTAATGAAATATTTTTTATCTACTAAACTATGAGGAATAGTGAAAAATAAACGAATGGTCAAAGTAGCCGATTTTGGTGATTAAAACTGCATCATTAGATTTTTGAAAAATTAAGATTCCTGGCCAGGAATCGAACACGTTGATTTACACGCGTTTAGAAGTCATATTGACATTTAAGTAATTTTCATCTTGAAAAATTGTTAACTAATATCCTTTAAAGGCGCAAACATTTGTCAAAGACCAAAGTAATGCAGTACACATCAACAGTATTGCATACAAATTATTTAATCAATCTTACTTCTTCTAGTCGGTACATAGTCTAACATGCATGTTAATCATATAGGTTTGCACATCGCTCACAGTAATTTAAATATTGTATAATTCTTCTATGTAACAATTGTTATTAAAATTAGGTACAAGACACGTTACTTATAGAGAAACAAAAAGAAAGACCACTAAAGCCTTAAAGGAACATTTGATGAACTAGAATATATATAGAAGAATTAGATAATGCATTGATCTCATACAAAATATTATTTCATTAGAGACTGAACCTCAGATTATTTACTGATGACACCAAACATTTCTTCATGAGCCTCGTTCTGGGCACCATGGGCGAGCGGGAGGCCAAGAACATCATCAGACCAGACATGATTCATCTGCTGATACAGGCTAAGAAAGGTGAAATTTTTGTTTATTGTACTACTTAATTTTTTTAGGCTGAAATTCTGTACCATTTGCAAACACTCACTTGGCCAATGAGATCGTCTTCAGCTATACATATTAAACTATACATCTATACATATTAATAAAATTGTAGTGACTGCCTGTGCTTTCAAAATAACTGTGTTTTCTCAAGTGCTTATGTTTAGGTATTTACGAGATACTAAAACACAATCTAACTCTGTTTCTATCTGTCTTTCTGTTTGTCCAGGCGACCTGTTATCAACTTAATTCCAACCATTTTCCAGTGTAAACGTCAAATGCGTATTAACAAAGCAGTCACGTGACACTTTTTTGCCACTCATACGTGTTCAAAGCCCGACAAACAATTCAGAGATATTATCTTAAGTGGCTAGAAACACAATTACTGATAATACAAGTGTCGTTTTTGTTAATAATCATAAAAACAAAATCGTCATGCGTAATAATGAAACATAGTTATTAATAAACCACGGACCTTAAAGAAATACGGACGTAATCTCAAGAACAAATTCAGTGAAGCACCCATCGGAATACAAACTCTCTATTCGTACAAGTAAACACGCACACATTGACACCATCGGCCGCCATTCCGGCGCCGGACCGCACTCGAGTCATACGGACAACGGGAGTTGATAAAGAATAATAAAAATACCTTTGTGTGCTGTTAAAAGTTGCAAGAACAATATTAATTCAGTTAAAAAACATAAAGGGATCACCTTTCACAAGTAAGCTTGTAATTTAATCACTGATTTCTTTTATTTTTCCTAAAGTTATTAACAAAATAAAACTAGAAAAATTGTAACCACAAAATCAGCCAGTGCTGCCAACAATATTGCATATGCTAATACCCAGAATGTGTAGGAAAATTATAGCATATATAATACTCGAGTTTCTTATTTTAGTTTAAAAGTATATATTTTTGGGGTTCCGTACTAAATAACAAGGAACCCTTACCTATATGTTTGCCATGTCTGTCCGTCTGTCCGTGGTATTGCTTACAAACTAACAATATTAAAAAGCTGAAATTTGGTATAGATTAAGGTATATTAATTACGTTAAGATAATGGTAGAACAAAATTTGAAAAAAAAATTTTAGGTACCTCCCCTATAAGTAAAGTGGGTAAACCAGTGTATTTAATCTGTTGTCAATTAATAAAATTCATTAATCTCATCAAATATAACAATTTGCATTTATTGAATGTGGAATGTGTTATATTCGATTTACATGCATTAAGTATTTAAGTAGATAACTAAATTTTAAATGAAGAATTTTTTTGCGTCCAAACGTAATAATTTAGTAAAGCTCTTTAGTTCATACAATTATTCACAACCTACTTAATTACTTATGCATTTTTACTAAATTTTAACTAAAAAGTGTCTGTCCGAACGTTTTAAGTGATAAGCGCCGCCCATCTACTTAACAGAAAAATTTCAATCTTTTTTTTTGTTTACTTGCGTACTAAATTTTAACTACTAAATTGTTCGTTTACCTTATTAATTTACTTAAAATTTAGTTATCTACTTAACTAATTAATACGTGTAAACCGTACATTACAGAATAACTATTCAGTAAGTAATACATTTATTACATAAAAAAAAATGGGGAAATGCTCATATTGTGGTAACCCCAAAATTACGCACACGTAGTAAGCGATCGGCCATTACTATGCTTCACTCTCGATTAGACAAGGTTATGTCCGTTCTTTTTTGACGTCCGTGTAATAAACGTAGAAAATAAATAGGCCTTATCGCCTTCCATAAGATAAATCCTACAAAATTGTTATTGAGTAATACAATAATTTTCAGGACAACTCTCACATGAGGACCACTCTAATGGCGACGTTGCTAAAGAAATTGGATTTTCAGCCGTTGAGGAATCTTCTGTGGGCAAGAAAACTCACTCTAGAGGTACACATATTTTTAAAACCCGTCTTTTCCATTATGACATAAAACCTTTCAATTAAAACGGGTAGTAATCTACATTATTAAGAGTTGAAGAAGAGAGTCTTAAAGAAATTATGAGTACCAATTTAATTTTTAGCGTGGTCAGACATTGACCTTGTTGCCCAAGCGGTGCTCTTCTTCATCGGGGGATTCGAAACGACATCTTCAGCCATGTCGTTCGCCTTGCACGAGATAGCCATGCACCCGGAGGTGCAGGAACGCTTGGCTCAGGAGATCAAGGAGTTTGATGCGAAGAACAACGGAAAGATCGACTACACGACCATACAGAACATGACCTACCTGGACATGGTCGTATCTGGTGGGTAATAACTGTTCAAGTTTCTAAGAAAAGCAAACAAGTTGTAGAAATAGAAAAGACAGCGAATTTTGTACAGAAATAGCAAAAATTTTAACACATGAGCCTTTTGATACGTATGTATGATACTTGATACATATGTGGTCACTTGATACATATGTGGTCACTGCAATACAAAAATAATCAATGGAGCTGAGAAAAGTAGAGGATCCGCTCATAAGCTAATACAAATTAATAGAATACTAATTCTGGTGACCCAATGCATAATGCAAATGTGTATTTAGAAACAAATACCCTTTTGAAAGAAAACAAAGTTTTATTTTAAAGATCAAACGATCAAAATTTTAAAACAAAAGTTACTCAAGAAATAGATTAGGAAACATATTAATTTCTTATCATTGAACTTGTAAATATATTTATTTTTAATATACATATTTAATTTTACAGAGGTTTTAAGACTTTGGCCTCCAGCAATACAGTTGGACAGGCTGTGCGTCAAAGACTACAACATGGGAAAGCCAAATGAAAAAGCTACTTCCGATTACATTGTAAGATGTGTTTATTTTTGTTACTTTATTTTTTTATACATTATACATCTAATCGTCATTGTAGAAGACTGATACATTTTAACAAACATAATAATTTTACCGATAATTTAAACGGTTTCAAAAAACAGGAGGAAGTTCTATTCTGTTCAAGTTTTTTTAATGTTTGTTTCTTCAAAACTAACCTACTTCCAAATTATTAATAATTTATTTATCAAATTTCAGTTTTGATGATGGGATGGATCCATCAGACTTGTGGGAATTCCTCAAATATAATATATGTATAAATGTTTGAACACCCCTTGTATTCTACGGTATTGGTTATTCAATAATATTCATCCATGATATATTTCCCATTCTCCTAACATTCACATCAATAACAATCTGTACTACTCCGTGACCACTATTCGAATCCCATTGAATGTCCCACACGGATTGTTCTCAATAGATTAACACATTCCTTATTCTAAATATTTAGTTTTTCTTCATGACTAAGAAGTCAAGTATGACAGCATCTGCATCGGCCGATCGTTGTAGGACCAAAGATGTCGCTCGCCGACATATACATATTATAAATATAAGTTTACATATGAAGAATTCGATATAAGGGGCCATCCATAAATTACTTCACACGTTAGGGGCGAGGGGAGGGTCGATGTGTGACATTATGTGACAGGGGGTTCTAGATTTCGTGACATTACATTTAAAAATCGAATTATTGGTATGTGTAGCTAAATATTAAAAAACAATTAATGGAAACAAAACTTATTTCGGAACTGCTGTTTTACTCGTAATTTAATAATTTCTAGGTGTAAAATTTCATAATATGTGACTTCACACTGGGGGGTGGAGGTCTCACAGATGTGACCAGCTGTGACAAGGAGGGAGGGAGGGGTCAAAAGTCATGAAATTAGTGTGACGTAATTTATGGACGGCCCCTAATATGTTTTTCTAAGATTATTTTTTGTAGTCAGTTATTTTCATGGTAAAATTTTGATTATAAGCGATATTGCTTGTTGTAGATCCGTAAAGGCGAAAGCCTGTCAGTAGCGGCGTGGGCGATCCACCATGATGCACAATACTTCCCTGATCCGGAGAAGTTCGATCCTGAACGCTTTTCTGAAGAAAATAAACACAAAATAAATCCTTTCGCCTACATGCCATTTGGATTTGGACCGAGAAATTGTATAGGTAACATATTTTTATGGTGCTTATCGACCTATCCTCTTCTAAACTACAATCTATAAAAAGCAGAAATGAAAAACGATGTCGTGTTGAAGAACCCTAAAAATATTTGTTTTTAATAAGATAGTGATGAACTGAATGACTAAATAACTATATAAAAAAAAATTAAATATTCACACCGATGTACAAAATGACCGTAGAAGTAAAAAACAATAATTAATGTTGTTGTTATAAAGATTGCATAAATCCAAGAATAATATAAACATTTATTTTCAGGATCGCGCTTCGCTCTATGTGAACTGAAGATGCTGATATACCAGATACTGCTGCGAATGGAAGTCTCTCCTTCTGCAAAACTCCAGAGGCCAGTCAGGCTGGACAGAAACAGTTTTAACATTAAGATTGAAGGCGGCCACTGGGTACGGTTCAAGGTTCGAAATTAGAAGAGGAACTTTAAGAACAAATAATTTGTTTGTAAGCTTTTAGATAATGGTTTAGTGATAAAGGTGAGATTTATAATATTTAAATTTTTAACATAGTAATTATGGATTTCATCGTTTGGCTTAATATATCGTTTCTCCTCATTCTATAGGCGGTAGTTTCATGAGAGAAAGTATTGCATATAAACGGGTATACTTTATTAAATAAAACACTTTCATAATTATATCGCGTTTTGTTTTAAGAATTTTTTTTATTTATTTAGCTTACATTATTGTCTTAGAATTTTATCTATCTAACACTCTTAAAAACTAATGAGTTAAGTTTGTCTCAGAGTACAGATAAGTGATTACAATAAAAAATTTCATTCGCGGCGCAGCGCGGTCGTTAGTTCTATCGTAACAAGATGTATTTTTTAAAGTTTAAATCATAAGTACATTGCCGGTAGCCGGTGCAGCCCGCGCTCCACTAGTGTCCGGAGTGACCGTATCACACGTGACGCGTCGCTTGAGCAAGATCGCTCGTTCTTTATACAGGCTGCTTCACTATTGACCGATTTTTTGCATGTTTTGTATTTATGAATAATTTATGTTTTAATTTAATTTAATGTTTTATCTCAATATTGTATAGTAACTGTTACATTACATTATATATGCGGAACTTTATCTATTGTTTTTTTTATATATATTATATATTTATTATTATTTTTATTTATTTTTCGACAAGAAGTGTTCCAACAGCGTAGCTTTTATATTCGTTTTTGTGATTTTATTTTTTATTTGTAAGGGGAGATTGTTTATTAGGTCCGGTATTATACATATATTCTGATAGTCTCTTTCCAGTAATTGTTATGTTAGTAGTAATTGTTATATTTTTGCTTTAATAAAATTTTATTTGTAATTTTGCGTGTAATGATTTTATGTGTTGTTTCGTGCAATATTTCTGTTCGGAAATATTGCTCTTTTAGCATATTATATTTTACCAGATCGTGTATTTGCAGAACTTTACAGTAATTAAATAGGGAATTATTTTCGATAAATAGACTTTTAAATTTATTCGGTACTACACATTTTAAAATTCTTTTTTGAAGATTTTAAAACCATCTGAGACATAGAAAATATTTTTTTTTAATTCTAAAAAAAAATTATGTACAAGTTAAAGATCCAATCGAGGCAAAGTCAGTTAGAAAATGTAATGAACTTCAGTCGATAAAAAAAGTTACCCCTTTTTTAATGTTTTTTTTTTTTCTCAATAATATTGTGACTAAGCTACTGACATTTTCCAGTTAATTTTCGTACTCAATTAAATACACTAAATATTTCTGAGCAAAGGGCAATGTCCATTTTCGGCTATTCGTGGACAGGATGCTCAAAAATAAATAATTACACGAAAAAATATATTTTGTTTTTTAACTTATACACGCGAATTATTTTTGTATCAATTTACTTTTTTAAAATAATATATTTAATATAACATTCTACTGATAAACACTTCCTGTTGTCACATACACAGAGTACTCACGTCAGTAGAATTGCAACATTATTCCGATAACGATAATAAAACGATATATCGATGTTATTTCGAAGTTTTAATTCTCACGACAAAAAGTTAAGTTTGGTAAGATACACGTATAAAAAGCAATAAACTATAAATAAGGTATTATTTTTACTAGAATAACATATTATTTTATGTACGTTGCTTTTATAATAATTCACGATAGTGAATTATCGATGTTTTGCAAACACGCTCGAATCGATGCATTGTTTGCATCCCTAACTGTCAATCGTTGGACATAGTAATCTCAACTGTCAGTCGTTATTCGTTGGATCATAGTGCATAGTAATCTACGTTCAACTTTCAAGTCACATTCGCTTTGTTTTTCGCATCGTGTTTCGTCTGTGTTTTTCATCATTAATATTATTATTAGTAATAATATTATCATTAATATTATTATTACCTTTGGCTTACGAAAATGGATTTAGACTCTGCTTCCCACGTTGACCTTGGCACTATTGTATGTATAACTATGGTTGACCCTTGGTTTGTATGGTTGCTCATGTAATGATTGTTTTTTGGTTTCTGAGCTGGGCAAGGTACATAGATGATATAAATGCACCAGCCCCGTTCTTGGACATTATATTAATAACATACGAGTCAGATTAATAAAAAAAATTTCAAGGAAATTGGGCGTATTCTTTAAAATACCTACAAAATATTTATTCAAATAACCAGTATAATAAACATCTAGTTACAAAACAATTATTATTTTCGTTTTTAAATTAAGTAAAGATATTAAGCCTATATAATATTTATGTTGAAATGTGGTGTTCACTGATAGTCAAATGTCCATACAAAGTGGACATTGTCCTTTGCTGAGTTTGATTTGATTAATGATTTCCTTAATTATTACTAGGTTTAAATACCTATTAAATTCGTGAACGTGGTGAGTTGGTATACCAGATCAGTCGCTCACTGGCGCTTACGGACGACGGAAAGTACCTTTCATTTAACAAAGGGGCTTGAACATTTTTATATGGAACCTGGCATACCTACAAGTACACCATTTTGAAAAAACCTCGTTTCGGCGGCCAGTGAGGAAACATGCCAATCGACTGAGTAAGGAATTTTTCAAATTCAAAATCATTTATTCATGTAGATGTACAATCAAAAAGTATTAGGTGATAAAATGTCGTGAGTGATATACTTTCTAAAATATTTGAGTTCAAAACCGAAAAAAAAATAAAGCAAATAAAACTGAGCGTGGCGTATTTATACCCAACTCGCCCACTGGTTCCCTAATGATGTTGTTGATAATTAGTGTTTCGCCCCGAAACGGAGCATAACCAGTGTTAGTTGACTCTACGATAGTAGTCGCAAAGTGAACATCGTTCACTGAGCGACCTGAGCGTGGCATATTTATACCCAACTCGCCCACTGGTTACCTAATAATGTTGTTGATAATTAGTGTTTCGCCCCGAAACGGAGCATCATCAGTGTAAGTTGACTCTACGATGGTTAGTCGCAAAGTGAACATCGTTCACTGAGCGTGACGTATTTATACCCAACTCGCCCACTGGTTACCTAATGATGTTGTTGATAATTAGTGTTTCGCCCCGAAACGGAGCATCATCAGTGTAAGTTGACTCTACGATGGTTAGTCGCAAAGTGAACATCGTTCACTGAGCGTGACGTATTTATACCCAACTCGCCCACTGGTTACCTAATGATGTTGTTGATAATTAGTGTTTCGCCCCGAAACGGAGCATCATCAGTGTAAGTTGACTCTACGATGGTTAGTCGCAAAGTGAACATCGTTCACTGAGCGTGACGTATTTATACCCAACTCGCCCACTGGTTACCTAATAATGTTGTTGATAATTAGTGTTTCGCCCCGAAACGGAGCATCATCAGTGTAAGTTGACTCTACGATGGTTAGTCGCAAAGTGAACATCGTTCACTGAGCGTGACGTATTTATACCCAACTCGCCCACTGGTTACCTAATGATGTTGTTGATAATTAGTGTTTCGCCCCGAAACGGAGCATCATCAGTGTAAGTTGACTCTACGATGGTTAGTCGCAAAGTGAACATCGTTCACTGAGCGTGACGTATTTATACCCAACTCGCCCACTGGTTACCTAATGATGTTGTTGATAATTAGTGTTTCGCCCCGAAACGGAGCATCATCAGTGTAAGTTGACTCTACGATGGTTAGTCGCAAAGTGAACATCGTTCACTGAGCGTGACGTATTTATACCCAACTCGCCCACTGGTTACCTAATAATGTTGTTGATAATTAGTGTTTCGCCCCGAAACGGAGCATCATCAGTGTAAGTTGACTCTACGATGGTTAGTCGCAAAGTGAACATCGTTCACTGAGCGTGACGTATTTATACCCAACTCGCCCACTGGTTACCTAATGATGTTGTTGATAATTAGTGTTTCGCCCCGAAACGGAGCATCATCAGTGTAAGTTGACTCTACGATGGTTAGTCGCAAAGTGAACATCGTTCACTGAGCGTGACGTATTTATACCCAACTCGCCCACTGGTTACCTAATGATGTTGTTGATAATTAGTGTTTCGCCCCGAAACGGAGCATCATCAGTGTAAGTTGACTCTACGATGGTTAGTCGCAAAGTGAACATCGTTCACTGAGCGTGACGTATTTATACCCAACTCGCCCACTGGTTACCTAATGATGTTGTTGATAATTAGTGTTTCGCCCCGAAACGGAGCATCATCAGTGTAAGTTGACTCTACGATGGTTAGTCGCAAAGTGAACATCGTTCACTGAGCGTGACGTATTTATACCCAACTCGCCCACTGGTTACCTAATGATGTTGTTGATAATTAGTGTTTCGCCCCGAAACGGAGCATCATCAGTGTAAGTTGACTCTACGATGGTTAGTCGCAAAGTGAACAGAGTGGCGTATTTATACCCAACTCGCCCACTGGTTATTTAATGATGTTGTTGATAATTAGTGATTCACGCCGGCAGAAACCGGGTCTGACGTAATCTGGTGATGTTTGGTATTGAAAATCCTCAGTAAAGGCGAGCTAGATACATTAATTTCTTCATTGAGCAGTGTAAAACTTGGGCTATTATTACGTTTTATTATTTCTGACTGCTCTAGGATACTTAATTTAAAACCTTTTTCAGATTTATGTAATCTATACATACAATACATACATACATTCATACAAATAAATAAAATTGGAGTGTCTTATTTATTTGTAATATTAAAATAAACGCTTTTTACTAAGTGCATTTGGATCTTTACACGGTACATATACCAAAACAACATTTTTTACAATTTTTGTCTGTCTGTCTGTCTGTTTGTTCCGGCAAATCTCTAAAATGTATGGACCGATTTTGACGGGACTTTCACTAAGGCTACTTTTAGTTTAGAAAAAAAATTTCAGCTATATTATATGTATGGTTACTAGTTAAACGTTAAGTTAGGCGCGTCTCGTGGCTCGGGGCATAACAGTATCACCATTGAGTCAGTTATACTTATACATCTACGAATTGGTGTTGATTGGATGCTAATTTTCGATAGTAGTTATAGTTCCTTAATGATAGTTTCATAGAAGAAAGTACTTCTAGATATCGTCTTTTATTTTCTCCTCATTACATTTTTACCGCAGGTTTTAGATAGGTGCCTATTCTTTTTTTGTAGATATTACACATAATACGTTATTATTCATGCGGAAATTAAAACAGATTAACCCTGTACAAACTACTTGTTTTTACTTTTATTTCATTAGTTTTAATTTTTCTTTTTTTTAACTTTTTCAACTCAAAATTCTCTAACTGCTTCTAAATATATCATTGACAAGTGGAAACTTTACTGACTTATGTGTTGTAAATTATAAATTTTATGCTTTCTACTATCAACATTGTGTTTCCCAAATAAAATATAACAAACTAGCTGACCCGGCGAACTTCGTATCGCCTAAGAATGTAACAAATCAGAGATCATTAAAATCGGTACAGCCGTTCTTAGCCGTTATAGTTTCCGTGTCCTCCCCATCCCCCTCCTCTCCCTCTCCAACTCCCTCTCTCTCTCTCTCTTTCTCTCCCTTTCCCGCTCCCGCTCCCGCTCCCTCTACCTCTCCCGCTCCCACTCCCTTCCCCTCCCCTCCCCTCCCCGTGTTACATAATCGGGATCCGCTGAACATGCGCGAGCTGTCCGGCCGCAGGGCCGGTGATGATTGTTGCTACTCGTACAATCACGTTGTCACGTAGTTCATTTACTACGTAATATCTTCTGAATGGAATGTCCGATTTGAGTAATTCAAAAAGTTATCTATAGGTATTGAAACAGTTTTGAATATGAAATGATTTATTTGGATAAGGATTAATACGAAGGTATGGTTTTCATGATCTGATTTTGGTCATCTTTTTTATTAACTTTTAAAATGTAAAAAGTGGTTATAGTGACATAACGACAATAGTTGGACATATACTATCGCGAGGTTTTTTGTAGATATTTATATGTTCTATAATATTGTACAACATTTTTTTGTTCTATCATCAATAGTTTCCGCAGCGTATGCGATGAAAGAAATTTTTAAGCAAATTTTTTCACACTTTACTTCACGTTACTGATGTTTTAGCAAGGATCTCTAATTTTTTCTAGAAATAAATATAGCCTATGTTACTCATGAATGATGTAGCATTCTAATGGTGAAAGAATTTTGAAAATCGGTTCAGTAGTTTTTGAGTTTATTCTTTGCAAACATACAAAAATACAAAAATACAAAGCTTTCCTCTTTATAATATTAGTCTATATGAAATAAAATAAAATAAAATAAAAATTATGTGCATTGCTAGGAACAGTGCTATAACTATTTTCTAGTGAATTATTTTGCTGTTTTACAAAACACTTGCAGGCCAAATACAGCGCGCAAGAGTCGTCGGCAGATAAAAAGTAAGTAATTTTTGCAGACAGTTTTAAATATAATTTCGTAATAAGCTCAAGTGGCTCCCAATTCGCCTTCGCCAGAATTCTCATATACTTTCTACTCTTTACTGCGTGCTGTACAGTCCTACTTCGGCAAACTACATCAAAGAACGATTTGAATACATGTTTGAATCACATGGTGTTGATCGTTTAAACCTAGCCTCAAATTTAAACCTAGCCTTACGCACTCCCAATCACTCCAGCAATTTTTATAAATTAATAATCTTTTAGTATTCTTGCTGTTAGTCTCTGGAATTCTATACCACTAACAATAAGGACGGCTTCAACACTCTTCTCCTTTAAGAGACAACTTAAAGAACACTACATGTCCCTTGCATTGCAGGCTTAGTTTCGTTCCTCTGCCTTTACTTAATCTTCTTTGTTTCTAAAATATGTTTCCTATTTTTAACTTCATTCCATTCATAATGTGGTCTTAACATTCTTATACTTAATTGTCAAATATCCTTGCTTAAACTTCACACTTCATGTACACCTCTACGCTTCTTAACTTCTTTTTCTCTGTTATATATCACAAGACTTGGTTGCCTGGAAGAGATCGCTCTTAGTTATAAGGCCGCCTATTGTCTGCACCTTGTGTATTAATTAAGATATTTTGTAATTTTATTTTGTAATTTTTATTACTTTACTGGTGTACAATAAAGAGAGATTGTATTGTATTCTGGTAAAAGTACCTATGCTTAAATACTTAAATGAAGGACTCATCAAATTGTTCAGTCATTACATACTGTATGTCATTTACATGGGTGAAGTTGTTATAATAGTTGCTAGACTCTGCTGATCGATGGACAGGCATCCTTTGGAACCTACTTGTGAAATTGTATCTCTCACGTTTGTCCCAACAGTATAATATGTATAACATATAACAGTATAACTATACATTTTAATATTATAAAACTCCCGCCAGTTTTATTTACATTAAATATAGTTAAGAGCTATCTATATTACTTCAGCTTTCAAACAAATACGCATCATAATCGGTCTGTGTTCTTTATTATCGTATTTATACAACACAGGCAAACTTGCCCACAGCCAGTTGTCTTCAGTCGTCTATTAAATCATCTCGCTGTTGATGATAATACAACACACTTATACTTAGTCCTATATAATCGAATGGACAATTTTGTGATTGTGATTAAAAATATATTTTCCTGTCTACATCTGTACCTGCCCTGTTCTAAGCAGTGAGTTTCTTTATTATTTAGTTCTTATAATATTTATTATCGGCTATTTATACAGCTCCTTTTTTTAGTTTAGATAAAGTGTTATCAATAAACTGTAATTACTTGTATGTAACTTACTGTTAATGGAAATGAAGAGATTCGTTTCATAATAAATTTAACAAATTATTCAAAAGATAGTTCTTTGAAAAAGTATTATGTCTGAATATTAAAATTATTGACAATTGTAAATGGTACTTATTATATACTTAAATACGTTGCAGTTATGGAGTCTCTTGCGCTATTCTTTATTCATCGTGCGACTTGCACCCACCTATTAGTATAGTAATATGCTAAAAATTATCGCGAGTGTATTAGCTAAAAAAACTCGTGGCCAGAATATAGTTAGCGGGATAATATTAAGTACTCTATATCTTATACCCTGTACTTGTTGTTTTTCTATGGCGTTTTCTCGTTTCAGGGCCTTTTTGAAATTAAAGTTTCCAGACTTTTCGAATCTTTCAATATTTTTAATATCGTTTTCATTTTTAGTTTAATTTCAGGCCATGATGTTCCTGTTATGGACGGTGGTGTTATTCGCAGCGCTGACGCTGTACCTCCGGCAAGTGTACTCCAAGTTCAGCAGACATGGAGTCAAGACTCTGAAGCCCGTTCCCTTCTTCGGAAACATGTTCGGAATGATCACTAAACGAAAGCATGTAGTTGATGAACTTAGTGATCTGTATTTTAATTTCCCAGAAGAAAGGTGAGCAATTTCTTTGTACTAAATTCATCAGTACGAGTAATGTAAAAAAGAGATGGGTCATTATTTGTGGAATGGAATAGGTAACAATCGTGATATTTTATTTAGAGAAGAACAACATTTGTTTTAAATGGATTGGGGTGTAAGTTTTTCTATAAATGGCTGAATCCAAATGAACTTATGCTACTAATTCTTTCCCTGCTCGTGATGCCTCTCCATCCACAATGGCAAGGCCTTCATGGTGTTTAATTCAGATTCCATTGTCTGTTCTCAGTACGTTTAGTCCTTTGTGTTCACATTTCAGATTGGGCTAGTACTATGCATCACATTAGGTTTTTTCGTTACACTGACAATTTTCTCCTGCAGATTTGTTGGAAGATATGAACTTGTGAATCCGATGCTGGTAGTTCGTGACTTGGAGCTGGTGAAGAAAATCACGATCAGGGATTTCGAACACTTCCTAGATCATCGCGGATTCGCTGACGAGAAAAATGAGCCGCTATTTTCAAGGAATTTATTTTCATTGAGAGGTAGATGTTATATAAATGTTGCTATTCATAGAATTTCAGGGCCCCGACGTCTTAATAATTTAACGGCAAGCTATCTTCATAAGCGCAAGTATCTGCATAATTATTTCAGTTAAAGTACTGACAATACTGACACAATTTTTTCCAAAATTTATTCACGTTGTATTATTGAGAATGTTTTCACCAGGGCAAGAATGGAAGGACATGCGATCGACCCTCAGTCCAGCTTTCACCAGCTCCAAGATCAAGCTCATGGTGCCCTTCATGGAAGAAGTTGGTCAACAGATGCTGAAGGTGCTGGAAAAGAAAACCGAAGCGGCAGGAGGTTAACATGATTTTTTTAACCTTAGAAAAAAATTACCCTATTACATTCTTTCCGTTTGCGTAAAATCAAATTTTAAGTTTCCATGCTCATATTGCTCATGTCAATTAACTCTCCTAATCAGGCTACATGGATATAGATGTGAAAGATCTGACGTCTCGCTATGCCAATGACGTCATCGCTTCCTGCGCCTTCGGGCTGAAGGTGGATTCCCACACGGACGAGAACAACACCTTGTACGAGATGGGGAAGACTGCCGCCACGTTTAAGTTCAAACAGCTTCTAATGTTCTTCCTGTATACATCAAGTCCTGCTCTTGTGAAGGTAAGTTGATAATTGGTTGGATATTGTAAAATACAAGGGTAATTTTTCGTTCTCACTAGACACTGAGGTAAGATGAAGCAAAGATTTTTGCTAAGAAAAGGTATAAGGAATAACCATTTGGCAATAAATAACCCCCAATCAATATGTTGGTTAATAGGCATAATTATATATGTATTATACGAATTGGAATCTTCCAATTTGCTAACCGCGACAAAGTTTCATTAAAACATAAAAAAACAATAGGTATAACAAAAAGTAATCATTTGAAATATGAAATATTATTTTTGGTAGGTAAAATATATTATGTTTAGTTGCATTACTAACAGGTACTAGATATTTCTACTAATATTAAACTTAAGAATAATAACGGGTAACAAATGACACAGGGTTTAGAGCACTAGCTTTATTGACTGTTCGATACTTTGTCTGTTTATATAGTGTTTTTCGTACTAAACACATTCACCATAATAGTACGATATCCGGCATAAGAAATAATTATATTACCCTCATGTGTTTATTGAAAATAATCCAATTTATATAATAAGTAATATAAATATCTATATAACACTGATAGGTTACCTAATAAAAAAGCGTCCAGACAATGTTTATCAATAAAATTGTTAATGAATTATTAACTATTTACTAAACTATGAAGAATAGCGAAAAATGAACGAATGGTCAAAGGAGACTCAGGGCCGATTTTGATGAAAATTAAAGCTGCATCATTAGATTTTTGAAAATATAAGAATCCTGGCCAGGAATTAAACACGTTGATTTACACACGTTTAAAAGTCATATTGACATTTAAGTAATTTTCATCTTGAAAAATTGTTAACTAAAATTGTTTAAGCAATAATGCAATAAACATGAAGAGTATTGGATACAAATTATTTAATCAGTCTTACTATGTCTTTAATTAGTCTATGGTCTTACTTCTTCCAGTAGGTACATAGTCTAACATGCATGTTAATCATATACTCGTAGGTTTGCACATCACTCACAGTAATTTAAATATTGTAATATGTCTTCTATGTAACAAATATTATTTAAGATAGGTACATACTCAGATGAAAGAATAAAAGGCAGATATAACATTCGCAAAGAAATGTAAGCAATGACGTGAAGTCGCTTTTTCGCTATGTGTGCATGACAACTATAATGACAACTAGCAGCGGCACCGTATGGACACGTATTTCTTCGTGTGTGTAAGGTGCTAGATGAAAAATCACAATCTCCCACAATTTTATTTTATTATAAATATTTTTTGCCACATTTCGAATTGAAATATTAAGCACAATTTTATTAAACTGGCAAATTATTTATTATTATATCACTAGTTATCCAAATATCATAATTATGTAATTGTTATTTTATTATACCATAATACTTAAATATGTTTAACTGTTTTAATTTATGGATGTTTTCTCTTTGTGTAGATATTTTCTAATTGAAAAACATCAAAATTTCAAAATATTTATTATAATTAAAATACATGAAATACACGTCATCCTCATTAAATGCAATGAACAAACAACGCAAAAATTAGATAGCAGCTAATCATTATCTTCTCTGTTTTGACGTATTATACTAAAAACCCATTTATCTCGTACAACCAATGATCTTATATTTTAAGGAGATACGTTATGCCCTTACAAATCAACCGAAAAATTTGTTCCGAAACATACACACGTTTATCATTTGTTTCCCTACACCAATCAACATCTGACATACGTACGACTGAGCTCAACTATGCTAATTAGCCCAGTTTTGGCGTGCCACTTTTGGTGCGCGTATAACCTATCTACTCTTTTAATATAAGATCATTGCGTACAACAGTATTTGTCGGCAATCTGCAAAAATATAATTAAAATCATTTTATTTTCTTTCAATCATGCATTTTATCGTGGGCAAACGTGACATAGTCAATTACCCCGGTTTGCCTATGTTTAAAATGCAAATTTTATCCCTATAAGCCTTTGTATTATCTATCTTGTGTTTTTAATATCCCAGCGTTAGGTGTTTATGCATTGGCTGTATTTCCTGATTTTTAGGTTTAAATAAATACAAAAATTTACTTTTTAAATATTTTTTTCGATATAAATTTATAAATCGACCAGTGTTCAAATAGCTCATGCACATTATTACCCCAAATTTACGGTAACCAATTTTCACATAAAGCTGGTATACAAATGAATAATTGTCGAGGTTTTGTGTTCCGAGAAAGCCGCAAAAATATTATTATAAATAAATAATAAAATAATGTACCGTTACCTGTGAAAAGATATTCCATCTTCTTTTCTTTGATTTTGCGAACAAATTTAACAGTGTTTAAAAATGCAAGACGGCATTATATCTGGTAAAATTATTTAATAAATTTTGACAGTTGCGTCGTCCATGCTATTTGACGCTTTCTTTAGTAGTGACACGAGATCGTATTTGTTTTTTTTATTTTGTATTTACCGTGGTGGGTATACGTCATGCCTTTTATTCTTTCATCTGAGGGTACATATAAGTCACTACTTCTACTACTAAAGCCTAAAACGATCAAAATTTGATAATCACAGACAATTCATTGATTTCATACAAGATATTATTTATTTCATTAGAGATTGAACCTCAGAATATTTAATGATGACACCAAACAATTCTTCACGAGCCTCGTTCTGGACACCATGGGCGAGCGGGAGGCCAAGAACATCATCAGACCGGACGTGATTCATCTGCTGATGCAAGCTAAGAAAGGTGAATGTTTGTTAATTGAACTACTTATTTTTTTTAAGTTGAAACTCTGTACTAATTGCAAACATTCACTTGGCCAATGCGATGGTCTTCAGCTATTAATACATATTAATAAAATTGTAGTCTGTCTGTGCTTCTAAAATAACTGTGTTTTTTCATGTGCTTATAGTTAGGTATTAACGAGATCCTAAAACACAATTTAAGTCTGTTTCTATCTGTCTTTCTGTTTGTCCAGGGCTCCAGGTGACCTATTTATATTTCCAGCCATGTTCCTGTGTAAAACGTCGAATTCGAATTACCAAAGCAGTCACGTGACACTTTTTAGCCACTCATACGGTGTTCAAAGCCCGACAGATGAATTGCCTGGAACATGAATACTTTTTTTAAAGTTCATAATAGCCCGCTGGAACTCTTTGGAACGGCTCAATCGATTATAATGGGACTTTCACTGGAAGACAGAGGAGGGTCACAGGGCAACATAATAGGCCATTTTTATCCCAGAATTCCCACGGGATCGGATTTAATGTGGGAAAATGCAATAAATATAAATTGATATTTGCAAACATAACATACACAAAGTCACGATGACAAAGCGATATTGATGAGCTATACATAATTACATACAAAATAAACATGTGTAATAAAGGTGGTTACGTAAATCCTTAAAAAAAATTCAGAGATATCTTAAGTGGCTAGAAATACAATTACTGATAATACAAGTGTCGTTTATGTTAATAATCATAAAAACAAAATCGTCATGCGTAATAATGAAACATAGTTTGATATTAATAAACGTAGAAAATAAATGCGCCTTATCGCCTTCCATAAGATAAATCCTACAATATTATTATTAAGTAATACAATAATTTTCAGGGCAACTCTCACATGAGGACCACTCTAATGGCGACGTTGCTAAAGAAATTGGATTTTCAGCCGTTGAGGAATCTTCTGTGGGCAAGAAAACTCACTCTAGAGGTATACGTATTTTTAAGAACCGTCTTTTCCATTATGACAGAAAACCTTTAAATTCATACGGGTGGAATTCTCCATTATTAAGAGTTGAAGAAGAGAGTCACAAAGAAATTATGAATACCAATTAAATTTTTAGTGTGGTCAGACATTGACCTGGTTGCCCAAGCGGTGGTCTTCTTCATCGGGGGATTCGAAACGATATCTTCAGCCATGTCATTCTCCCTGCACGAGATAGCCATGCACCCGGAGGTGCAAGAACGCTTGGCTCAGGAGATCAAGGAGTTTGACACGAAGAACAACGGAAAGATCGACTACACCTCCATACAGAACATGACCTACTTGGACATGGTCGTATCTGGTGGGTAATAACTGTTCAAGTTTCTAAGAAAAGCAAACAAGTTGTAGAAATAGCAAAGACAGAGAATTTTGTACAGAAGCAAAAAAATTAAATCATGAGCCACTTGATATGTATGTATGTATAGTATGTGGTCACTGCAATACAAAAAGCATCAATGTGGCTGAGAAAAGTGAAGGATCCGCTCATAAGCATCATATTGAGTATTATGTCAATACAAATTAATAGAATGCTAATTCTGGTTACCCCATGCATAAGGCAAATGTGTATTTAGAAACAAATTTTCTTTTGAAACTAAACAAAGAGAAAAGAAATGTATTAGGAAACATATTAATTTATTATCATTTAACTTGTTTTATATATTTATTTTTAATTTACATATTTAATTTTACAGAGGTCTTAAGACTTTGGCCTCCAGCAATACAATTGGACAGGCTGTGCGTCAAAGACTATAACATGGGAAAGCCAAATGAAAAAGCTATTTCCGATTACATTGTGAGATATGTTTATTTCTGTTACCTACTTTATTTTTTACTATATTTTTTGACATTGTAGAAGAATCATACATTTAATAATTTTACCGATTTCAAAAAAAACGGGAGGAGGTTCTAATCTGTTGAAGTTTTTTTTTATTAAGGTTTGTTATTTCAAAAGTCGCTCATTTGTGAATCGATTTGAAAAAATATTTTTATTTCAAGAAAAGGTGGGGTCGAAATATCTGAATTCTGAATACAAAATAAATATCGTGAATACTAGTACTATAGTAAAACGTGTTCAGTCCACGATGAGTTAAGTTTAAAATCTTGTTTTTCTTTGTATTCAGTAATTTTATAATAAAATTTTGATATAAGCGATATTACTTGTTGTAGATCCGTAAAGGAGAAAGCCTGTCAGTACCATCGTGGGCGATCCACCATGATGCAAAATACTTCCCTGATCCGGAGAAGTTCGATCCTGAACGCTTTTCTGAAGAAAATAAACACAAAATAAATCCTTTCGCCTACATGCCATTTGGATTTGGACCAAGGAACTGTATAGGTAAGATATTTTATGGTGCTTATCAACCTATCTCTTTCTAAACTACAATCTATAAAAAGCAGAAATGAAAAACGATGTCGTGTTGAAGAACCCTAATAATATTTGTTTGTTTTTAATAAGATAGTGATGAATCCACTCTGCCGTTAAGTAACTATAAAAAAATTATGTATTCACACCGATATACAAAATGACTGAGGGTGACCTTACAAGTAAAAAACAATAATTATTGTTGGTGTTATAAAGATTGGATAAATCCAAGAATAATATAAACCTCTTTGTTTTCAGGATCGCGCTTCGCTCTATGTGAACTGAAGATGCTGATATACCAGATACTGCTGCGAATGGAAATCTCTCCTTCTGCAAAACTCCAAATGCCTGTCAGGCTGGCCAGAGACAGTTTTCACAATATGATAGAAGGCGGCCACTGGGTACGATTCAAGGTCCGAAATTAGAAGAGGAACTTTAAGAACAAATAATTTGTTTGTAAGCTTTTAGACAATGGTTTAGTAATAAAGGTGAGATTTATAATATTTAAATTTTTAACATAGTAATTATGGATTTCATCATTTGGCTTAATATATCGTTTATCCTCATTTTACAGGCGGTAGTTTCATGAGAGAAAGTATTGCATATAAATGGCTGTAATTTATTAAATAAAACACTATCATAATTATATCGCGTTTTGTTTTAAGAATTTTTTAAAACCATCTGAGACACAGAAAATATTTTTTTTAATTCTGAAAAAAAGATACGTATAAGTTAAGGATCCAATCTAGGCAAAGTCACTTTCAGTTAGAAAATTTAATGCACTTCAGTCGATAAAAAATTTCAAAGTTATCCATTTTTTAATGTTTTTTTTTTTCAATCAAATGTTAGACGATACGAAGTTCGCCGGGTCAGCTAGTAATTGATAAAATAATAATATTTATATGCCATTTTTCCAACTTTTTAGCGAAATTAAATAAAAAGGGATATTTTTTTTTCAAAAAAATTTCAGTTAGTCTTTAAAAAATATATCTTATTTAATTTTGATTAGATTTTATACCTCGAATAGATAAACCATGATAACAACTGGTAAATAAAAAAACAGAATGAAAATAAATGTAAAAACAAAAAAATATGTCGAAAATAGTGCAGCAAGTCACTAAATATTTCTGAGTAAATTTGCTGAGTTTGATTTGATTAATGATTAACTATTACTATGTTTAAATACCTATTAAATTCGTGAACTTCGGTGACTTGTTAGGCCTGATCAGTCGCGCGCTGGCGCTTATGGACGACGGAAAATACTTTTCATTTAACAAAGAGGTTTGAACATTTTTATATGGAACCTGCCATACCTACAAGTCCACCATTTTCGAAAAAACTTATTTTCGGCGGCCAGTGAGGAAACATAAAAATCGACTGAGTAAGGGATTACGATCAAAAAGTATTAGATGATGAAATGTCGTAAGTGATATACTTTCTGAAATATTTGAGTTCAAAACCGTAGAAAAATAAAGCAAATAAAACTGAGCGTGGCATATTTATACCCCACTCGCCCACTGGTTATCTAATGATGTTGTTGATAATTAGTGTTTCGCCCCAAAACTGAGCATCATTAGTGTAAGTTGACTCTACGATGGTTAGTCGCAAAGTGAACAACGTGGCGTATTTATACCCAACTCGCCCACTGGTTATCTAATGATGTTGTTGATAATTAGTGATTCACGCTGGCAGAAACCGGATCTGACGTAATCTGTGTCGTAGTGAAAACGGTGGGGTGGTGAGGGAAATAATGACAACATGTGGGCGTTTACATCACTTTAGTCAGAAACTCATCTTAACACAGGTTTTACACACTTCACACAATAGTTCACTCAATAAAGTAGTTGTAGAGTGCGTGAGCGGGAACCTAAGCGATTTCTTCAGAAACTTATTCAGGGTGCTTAGGGAGACAACATACTAAAAGTCCTGACGTCTAGGAGGTGAAGGTTGTCATGTGGTCCCACATAAATTTTATTGAGATCTGACAATGGCATCCATGGGAAAACCACATAAGTCGTAAATTTGTGTTAAGATGTGCGCGACAAATTGACGAATAACTCAATATCACGCCAACCGATTTCGATGATTCTTTTTTTATTCGAAAGCAGGTGCTTGTCATGTGGTCTCACATAAATTTGAACGAGATCTGACAAGTAGTTTTTGAGACTTTGAAGTCGGTTATTTTTTGTTAGTAAAATTTAGATTATTGTAATTTTCACTTTTCCAGAGCGTGTAGCTCGAAAACGGTTGGGAATATGGAAAAACTGAACATAATCAGTGTTATAGAGAATTTTATAAGCTTTCATTTCATCATAGAACATTTTTCGCTACAACGCACCGTTTTTGAGATATTGGCGAAAAACCTAAAATTGAGACCTTTGCCCCCCCCCCCCCCTCCCTCCGGCTCACCTCCTAGACGTCAGGACTTTTAGTATGTTGTCTCCCTAAGCACCCTGAATAAGTTTCTGAAGAAATCGCTTAGGTTCCCGCTCACGCACTCTACACCCTCCTTTGAGTCATTCCTTGACTGGACTACAATTATAGTCAGGAATGAGGGCTGAATCCCCCCAGTGGCCTCCAACCTCCCCTTCCAGCCACCCCAAGCCTCGCATAACCCCTGGTCTGATACTGGTAATCTCTTATCTGATCTGATTCTGAATATTGTTTGCACACTGGGCAGGCGAAACGAATAACATTTCCTAGAGTGAAGGAAACGATCTCTACGACAGCCAAATGGTAAGTGAGTCTCAATCCAGCGCCCCTCCACCAGCCAGGCTCTGTTGTAACACGAAGTTAGCCGAATATCAATTTTATCGCGACGGTGCTTCCTTCTCTCGGTTACTGATCTCTCGATTGTCGGTTCTCTCGATTCCGTTACTGGTCAATCCGCCATCCGAATACACCCAAGCCTGGTCCGGCTCGCCGTTCCATTTTATGATCTCCGACATATGTAATAGATGTATAACTTAATGTACCTGACGTACAGCTCAAATACACTCGTTTGTCCTCGTCCTCACCCTTAAAAACTGAAGGTCGTGATGTGTGAACATAACATATTATTATCTGTAGTAAAATATCTTTGATGGCGCGCTGATTTTGTTTGCAATTCACGTAATGCGTGTCTTGTTGACATAATGACTTTATTATACCGCTCAAGTTCAAGGCAACCTGCGAGACGGCGCTGATGTTTAATTAATAAATGCTACGGCTACCGTAGAATATTTCCTTGCTTCATTCATTCAAGTAGGTATATAATTTAACTACGCATGGCTTCAACCCATTAATGGCCCACTACTGGGCACGGGTCTCTCCTCTTGAGGAGGCCTAGAGCATACTCCACCACGCTGCTCCAATGCGGATTGGTGGAGGGGTTAGTGGCCAACCCGAGTGTCGGAAGTTTTCAAACCACCCGAGGGCCTCCGAAGCACGGAAACGCTCAAGAAATTTTTTCACTAGCGGTCACCCATCCAACTAACGACCACGCCCGCTGTTGCCTAACTTTGTCAATCGACGCAAGCCGCCGGGCTATGAGCGCTTCGCTTTTTTTCGCTTCTTGTTCTTTAGTTAACACTTAGCTGTATCTTGCAAGCTGAATTAGAAATACTTATTTTTACCCTATGAAGTTAAAACTTAGCGTATATGTAGATTTACCCCCTTAATCATAAAAGGATGCAAAAATATAATTATTATACAGTGTTTGTTTCATTCACCCTTATGAAAAAAGATAAAATAATAAAGTTCAAATGACACTCAAGCTTGACTCCAGATAAGTCCTCGAAGGATTACACTACAGGCATGAAATATTGTAAAATGCATTATGACAGTTCTTTGTAAACTCCTTTAGTGCCCTACCTCACCGGGACGCCATGGCGACGTCGCCGGCGTAGTTGCCACGGCTACCGTTGGCGACCGCAGGAGCCAAAAGACTAGCCAGTGGCTACCCTGTGTCAGTCAGTTTTCTCTGTTCTCATATCTTTTTTAAATTCTTTAATTAATTGACTGTTTCGTCCCAACATCTTATTTTTAAATTGCGGTCGGAATAAGCAGTTCTTGTGGTATCCCATAAACATGGACGATTTTGTATTTCTACCATAAACCTTTCTGTATTTGTTGAAAAATGGAACCGTGTTATGTGAAAAACATAAATAAAAATAATAATTAAAATAGTTTGTTTTTGTAAAAAACACGCGTGCGTCCGTTTTGGCGGTCGGTTTGGACACTGAGTGAGTGAGACGTAACTTGCACGTGTACATTTTATTGGCGACGTCGCCAGGTCGCCAAGTCTCCAGACTCCACACAGCGCGCTGGCATTCATGGCTACGCTTCCAAATTGGCGACGTTGCCAAAGCGTCGTCAAGTGAGGTAGCTGCTATACATTTCAATACTAACTGTTTGGATACATAGCCGGCGACGTCGCCATGGCGTCCCGGTGAGGTACCGCTCTTATAAACGAATTGCCGCCCTCAGGAGCCAACAACACAAAAAATGAAATTATTATTCTACTCGTATAATCATGATGTATTTAATTTATAACAGAAGCGGAAGAATTATCGTAAAAAATACAAAGCCATACGAAATCACTACAACAAGTTATGTAGGGATGCACAACGACGCCATATCAACAAATCGATGCAAGGTGAAGACCCTGCTAAGGTTTGAAAATTTTTAAGAACTTTAGGAGTTGGGAATTCACGAAATAATACGCTTCCAACTGATTTGAACGTCAATTCTCTAAATAAATACTTCGCCACATCTTCTACCACTGATATGTCCTTTTGTCATTTTCTACTCCTAACTTTCCTCCATTTAATTTTAGTCAATTTCCGGATTGTGATGTTAGAAGAAATGTACTCTCTCTGTCCGATCGGATGCCGTTGGTTCTGATGATATTAATCGTAAAATGTTAATTCCAGTACTTGACTTTGTAACACCTCTCGTTACTGCCATTATGAATTTATCAATTACCGCTAATATCTACCCCAATGCCTGGAAAGATGCAATAATTATTCCCTTACCTTAAAAATCCAATCCTTTATCCTTTACTGACTACCGTCCCATACTAACGTCCCGTACTAGTTTTTCAAGGACTTTGGATAGATAAGGTAATATGGATATATCAGTTTTTCAAAGTCCTTGAAAAACTAGTCCAGCACCAACTGAATTTCTACCTATCTAAATATAACCTACTAAATCCTTTCCAGTCCGCTTTCCGTCCAGGTTACAGTAAAAAAACCACCCTTCTGAAAATAACCGATGACATCCAATATGGCATGGATAATCGTCACCTTACTGTGCTTGTTCTACTTGATTTTAGTAATGCCTTTGGGACAGTAGATGTTGATATCCTCTTTGGAATACTACAATCTTTTAACATACTCGTATCTCTAACTGTAATTGACTGGTTTCGTACTTACTTGCATGAACGCCGGCAGTGCGTTCGAATACAGGATATGTATTCTACATGGATAAATACTGCCGATGTACCGCAAGGTGGCGTGTTGCCTCCACTTCTTTTTGCAATTTTCATAAATACCATTACATCCCAGATCGCTTTTTCCTACCACTTGTATGCAGATAATCTACAAATATATGCTAGAGCATCACTGGAAGACTTCTCGAATACCGTTCAGATTATTAACGATGATTTGACTCTTATTCACAACTGGAGTAGTGCTTATGGTCTTAAACTGAATCCTTCCAAAACGCAAGTCATCATTATAGGGTCGTCCAAGCTTGTAGCAAAAACTGACTGGTCTTTGCTGCCATCTGTTATTGTAGACAGAATTAAATTGCTTTTCAGCAATACAGTCAAAAATCTTGGCGTTGTGATGGACAGGTGTTTATCTTGGACGCCTCAAATTAATGAAGTCAGCAGAAAATTATTTGCAGCTGTAGGATCTCTCCGAAGGTTGCAATATGTCCTGCAGATTCCTACGAAAATTGTGCTAGCTTAGGCTTCTTATTTCCCATCCTTGATTATGCAGATATTTGCTATCTTGACGTTACTGAGGAGCAGCTTAATAAACTTGAGCGACTTCAAAACTTAAACTAGTATCAGGTTTATTTTCGGACTTCGAAAGTATGACTTCCTTTTCTCTGTTAAATTTCACAAGACTTGGTTGCCTGGAAGAGATCGCTCTTAGCGATAAAGCCGCCTATTGTCTGCACCTTGTGTATTAATTGTGTATTAATTAAGATATTTTGTAATTTTTATTACTTTACTTGTGTACAATGAAGAGAGTTTGTTTTGTATCGTATTGTATTCTGGTAATAGTAGCTATGCTTAAAAACTTAAATGAAGGACTCATCAAATTTTTCAGTCATTACATACTGTATGTAATTTACATGGGTGAAGTTATTATAATAGTTGCTAGACTCTGCTGACCGACGGACAGGCATCCTTTGGGGCCTACTTGTGAAATTGTATCCCTCACGTTTGTTTCAACAGTATAATATACTTAACTATACATTTTAAAAATTATAAAACTCCCGCCAGTTTTATTTACACTAAATATAGTTAAGAGCTATCTCTATTACTTCAGCTTTCAAACAAAAAAAAGCGGCCAAGTGCGAGTCGGACTCGCTCATGAAGGGTTCCGTAGCAGCAAGTAACATAATATAAAAGTTCTTGTAGTTCGTTGTAACTTTGATCGAGGTAAATTGCGGTTTACGATTTATGACGTATTAAAAAAAACTACTTACTAGATCTCATCCAAACCAATTTTAAGTGGAAGTTTGTATGGTAAAGTACATCATATATTTTTTTTAGTTTTATCATTCTCTTATTTTAGAAGTTACAGGGGGGGGGACACACATTTTACCACTTTGGAAGTGTCTCTCGCGCAAACTATTCAGTTTAGAAGAAAATGATATTAGAAACCTCAATATCATTTTTGAAGACCTATCCATAGATACCCCACACGTATGGGTTTGATGAAAAAAAAATTTTTGAGTTTTAGTTCTAAGTATGGGGAGCCCCCAAAATTTATTGTTTTTTTTTCTATTTTTGTGTGAAAATCTTAATGCGGTTCACAGAATACATCTAGTTACCAAGTTTCAATGGTATAGCTCTTATAGTTTCGGAAAAAAGTGGCTGTGACATACGGACGGACAGACAGACAGACAGACAGACAGACAGACAGACAGACAGACAGACATGACGAATCTATAAGGGTTCCGTTTTTCGCCATTCGGCTACGGAACCCTAAAAACGCATCATAATCGGTCTACTACAATGGCACAGACGGGCACACAGACACGTCAAAATTATAACAAGTCGGTATTTACAATATAAATGGATTACAGCGCATCAGGACATAATGAGATAAATAAATACGAATTAATTAAAAGAAAGAAGAAATATACTTATAATTGTTAATCATACTCTGAGATTATTATATTATATTTATTATAAATATTGTATTATAAATACACATGAATTTCAATGTTATCTAAAGTGGAATCAATTGAGATAAAAAATCAAAACTAATAGTGTTCGTTGTTATCGTATTTATACAACACAGGCAAGCTTGCCCACAGCCAGTTGTCTTCATTCGTCTGTTGAATCACCTCGCTGTTGACGATAATACAACACAATAATACATAGTCCTATGTAATCGAAAAGACAATTCTGTGATTGTGATATCTTTTCCTGTCTACATCTGTACCTGACCTGCTCTAAGTAGTAAGTTTCTTTATTATTTAGTTCTTATAATATTTATTATCGGCTATTTATAACTCTTCTTTTTTTAGTTTAGATAAAGTGTCATCTCTTCTCAATATCGAAACAAAAACTAAAACCACGGTTAGATTCCTTTACTGTGCTATAACTGAAATTTACACTTTAGTTAAATGACTATAACAAGACCGTAATCTGTAGAGAAATAAAATACGATCTAATAAACATAATAATATACAGTATATTGATAAAAACTCATATAAATTTATTTGATCATTTATATAATAAACTGTAATTACTTCTATGTAACTTACTGTTAATGGAAATGAAGAGATTCGTGTTATAATAAATTAAACAAGTTATTCGAAAGATAGTTCTTTGAAAAAGGGTATTATGTCTGAATGTTAAAATTATTAACAGTAATGAAATATTTTCAGCGGATTCCTTGCGCTCTTCTTTATTCATCGTGCACACTACGTAGCGGTGATATCTTGGTCATAGATCTGAACTAGAAGCGACTTACACCCACCTTTTATTCAATTAGTATTTACTATACTAATTGAATAATAGTATGCCAAAAATATATCGCGAGTGGGTTGGCTAAAAAACTCCTGGCCAGAATATAGTTAGCGGGATAATATTAAGTAGCCTATATCTTGTACCCTATACTTATTGTCTTTCTAGGGCGTTTTCTCGTCCCGTGGTTTCAGAGCCTTTTTGAAATTAAAGTTTCCATCAGATTCATAAATGCCTTCGAATCTTTCAATTTTTTAAATATTTTTTTCATTATTCGTTTAGATTCAGGAGATGCTGCTACTGATATGGACGGTGGTGCTATTCGCAGCACTGACGCTGTACCTCCGCCAAGTCTACTCCAAGTTCAGCAGACATGGAATCAAAACTCTCAAGCCCCTTCCCTTCTTCGGTAACATGTTCGCAATGGTCACGAGACAAAAACATTTCGCTGATGAGCTTAGTGATCTGTATTTTAGTTTTCCAGAAGAAAGGTAAGCAATTTATTTGTACTAAATTCATCAGTAATGTAAAAAGGAATTGGGTCATTATTTGCAGAATGGATTAGGGAATATACGTGATATTATATTTGGAGAAGAACAGTATTGGTTTTAAATGGATTGGGGTGTATGTTTTTTGTACATAGCTGAATCCAAACCAATTTATGCTACTATTTCTTTCCCTGTGCGTGATGCCTCTCCATCCACAATGGCAAGTCCTTCATGGTATTTAATTCAGATTGCACTGTCTGTTCTCAATACATTTAGTCCTTTGTGATCACATTTCAGATTGGCCTAGTACTATGCATCACATTAGGTTTTTTCGTTACACTAACAATTTTCTCCTGCAGATTTGTTGGAAGATATGAACTTGTGAATCCGATGCTGGTAGTTCGTGACTTGGAGCTGGTGAAGAAAATCACGATCAAGGACTTCGAACACTTTCTCGATCATCGCGGATTCGTTGACGAGAAGAATGAACCGCTATTTGCAAGGAATTTGTTTTCCTTGAGAGGTAGATGTTCTGTCGCAATTTGTACAATTTTAGAGCCCCGATCTATGTATATAATTATTATAAAGAGTTTGAAAAAACCCTTTTCTTCTCTCCGCGATATCAAAAATTCTCATAATAATTTAACGACAATGCAAGTATCTGCATAACTATTTTAGTTAAAGTACTGACAACACTGACACAGTTTTCTCCAAAATTTATTCAGGTTGTATTATTATTGAGAATGTTTTCACCAGGGCAAGAATGGAAGGACATGCGGTCGACCCTCAGTCCAGCTTTCACCAGCTCCAAGATCAAGCTGATGGTGCCTTTCATGAACGAAGCTGGTAAACAGATGCTGAATGTGCTGGAGAAGAAAATTGAAGCGGCAGGAGGTAAACACGATTATTTTAACCTTGGAAATTAATTGCCCATGTACATTCTTTCCCGTTTGAGTAAAATCAAATTAGAAGTTTCCATGCTCTTGCTCATGTCAATTAACTATCCAAATCAGGCTACATGGATGTAGATGTGAAAGATCTGACTTCTCGCTATGCCAATGACGTCATTGCTTCCTGCGCCTTCGGACTGAAGGTGGACTCCCACACGGACGAGAACAACACCTTCTACGAGATGGGCAAGACTGCCGCCACGTTTAAGTTAAAACAGCTTCTAATGTTTTTCCTGTACACATCATGTCCTGCTCTTGTGAAGGTAAGTTGATCATTTGTCGGATATTGTAAAATAAAATGGCAATAAAGACAAAGCAAAATTTCGTTCTCACTGGATACCTACTGAGGTAAAGATGTAATAAAGATTTTCGCTAAGAAAAGGTATAAAAGTTAAGAACCATATAGCCCCCAATCAATCAAATATTGGTTCATTGGCATAATTTTATTATGTATTATACAAATTGGAAACTTCCAATTTGCTAACCGCAAGGTATGTACTACTAGATATATGTATATCTTAAAAAAAACACAAAAAATATATATCATCAGAAAAACATATAGCGTAGTGGAATACGCTGCGTATCCACTAGTACATGGTAAGTATTAAACTTAAGAATAATAACGGTTAACAAATGAAACAGGTTTTATTACACTAGCTTTATTGACTGTTCGCGTGTTTAAAGTATAACGTAAATACCTTGTTTGTTTATATTGTTTTTCGTACTGAACACATTCACCGTAATAGTAGGAAATCCGGTATGTGTTTAACAAAAATGTTCCACTTTATGTGGTAGATAATATAAATCTATATATTATAACTGATAACAGATAATGTATATCTACATATATGTATAGGTATAACTGATAGGTTGCCTAATAAAATTTGCGTCCAGACAATGTTGATTAACATTGATTGGAGCGGCTTAGAATACTAATTATTACTATTATTATTTCTCCATGAGGTTCGCCTGGATAGCGTGTTCCGGCTGGGGGCTTGAGAGCCATTCTTTTTTTCTTTTTCTTCTCTCTTTCTTGGCCACCAATGCATTATTGATGCCTTTGATGTTGCTGATGTCCATGGGCGACGATAGCCACTTACATCGGGTAGATCGTTAGTTCGTTTGCCGGCTATTTCCATAGAAAAAAATTAATGAAATATTTTCTATCTACTAAACTATGAGCAATAGCGAATAGTAGTCAAAGGAGTCTCGCGGCTGATTTTAATGAAAATTAAAACTGCATCGTTAGATTTTTGAAAAATTAAGATATTTTAGAATTCATAGTAATTTTGATCTTTGAAAAATTGTTAACTAATTATTGTTTAAACGCGCGAACATTTGTCAAAGTAATGCAATAAACATCAACAGTATTGCATACAAATTATTTAATCAATCTTAGTTCTTCCAGTAGGCAGAATTCAGTTCTGAAGTATCTCGAACGCCTGAATCCCTCTAAAGGAGCGGGCTGTGACGGGGTGCCCCCTATATTTATTTCATCTTGTGCAAAAAGTCTTAGTTATCCTATTACGTTGCTATTTAACCTGTCCCTAAAACAAGGTACTTTTCCCAATCTATGGAAAAAAGCTAATGTAATTCCCATTCATAAGAAAGGTTCTAAATCTAAAATCGATAATTACAGGCCCATTTCAATTTTGAATACTATTGCTAAGATGTTCGAAAAAATTATCTTTGATAAAATTTATCCAGTCATTTCAAAAAAAATTACTAACGCACAGCATGGTTTTCTCAAAAAACGTTCCACTATCTCTAATCTTGCGTGTTTCACTGAATATGTCCTTAGGCACATGGAAAATGGCAGTCAAGTCGACGTTATATATACCGATTTCGAAAAAGCTTTTGACCGGGTAGATCATGTCATTCTAATAAACAAGCTTCATTCCCTCGGCATACACGGAGATCTCCTAAGGTGGGTCAAATCATACTTATTGAATCGTTCACAATCAGTGGTTCTAGGTGGTTATAGATCTGATTTCATTACAGTACCTTCTGGAGTCCCTCAAGGTTCACACCTCGGCCCCCTCTTTTTTAACGCCTATATCTATGACATTTACAAGCATTTAAGTTACGCTAAGCACTTACTTTACGCTGATGACAAAAAAATATATATGTCTGTTCAATCAATTAAGGACTGTGAACTAATACAAAAAGACCTTGATTCACTATATGAGTACTACATTGATAATAAAATTAGTTTAAGTATTAACAAATGCCAATGTATATCTTTCACTAGAAAGCGTAACCCAATAGTTTTTTTATATAACTTCAATGGTGTTCAAATAGAGAGGACTGAGACCGTTAAAGATCTTGGCGTGATATTAGACTCCAAATTGAATTTGAGTAATCATATTAATAGCATATGTAGAAGCTCCTTCCGTAACCTTGGATTTGTAATTCGAACATGTCGCCCATTTGAGAACTTAACAACTTTAAAGGTGGTCTACTTCGCCTACGTAAGAGCATTGTTAGAATATGCCAGTCAGATTTGGTCTCCATTTTATGCTTTATATATTGATAATATTGAGAGAATACAAAAGAAATTTATTTCCCATTTGAACTATAAATTCAAACACTGTAGTATTTCATACGTTGACGACTGTGACTACTTTAATATTCAAACACTTAAAGATAGACGAATTCTTCTGGATATGGGATTTCTCTTTGATATCCTGCATGGTGAAGTTGACAGCCCTGACTTGTTGAGCGAAATAAAATTCAACATTCCACGGAAACGAACACGACATACAGCAAACTCTTTATTTTCTATACCTTCTCATCAAACTCGTTACGGTAGTAATAGTATTCTTACGAGGCTCGCTTCAACCTATAACGCTAAATTCTCGGACATCGACCTATTCATAGGCAACAAAAGTAATTTCAAAATGAGGGTCAAAAACCTAATTTCAAAATCAAGGGAGGCTTGAAGGCCTATACTACTACTTTTCGCAACTATTCAATCAATTTCGTATAAATCTGGAACTGGCAGTAGGAGATGGAGAACCCGACTCTGAAACTTTTAGATTCCTTTAATATCCCCCTGCAAATCTCCGATGACATTTGTGTCTGTGCTGCAGTTTTTTATAACTGATCCCAAGATGAATATTTATCGTAGGGCAATACAGGACATAATTATGCATACACACATTTACACACAACGCATAATAAAATACATATTGTTATATTTCATCTATATTTATCTTATAATATTATTTATGGTATATATATATATATATATATATATATATATATATATATGTGTATATTTATATATATATTTGATATTTGTATATTTATATTTAGTAGTATATTTATTGCTTACCGGCTAATATCTGATATTTGTTAGTTCACTGTAATATAATGTGGATGACTATTATTGGCTTTAATGTAAACTAGATACATAAGTGATCCATGTATACTATAAGCTGTTGTTATCCCGAATAAATAAAAATAAAAATAAAAATAAAAATAGGTACATAGTTTTTCATGCATGTTAATCGTAATACAGGTTTGCACATTGCTCAGAGTAATTTAAATATTGCCAAGGTTGGTACAAGACGTCACGATATTTATAGAGAAACAAAAAGAAAGACTACTAAAGCTTTAAAGGATCAAAATATTTTGATGAACACAGACTCATAATGCATTACTCTCATATAAGATATTACAAATATGAAAACACACACGCTAGTGAGATTTAGTGTGATTGTAGATTATTCGCTGAGTATTTTTTATTTCTTTAGAGACTGAACCTCAGCTTGTTTACTGATGACACCAAACAATTCTTCACGAGCCTCGTTCTGGACACCATGGGCGAGCGGGAGGCCAAGAACATCATCAGACCGGACATGATTCATCTGCTGATGCAGGCTAAGAAAGGTAAAATGTTTGTTTATTGTACTACTTAATTTTTTTAAGTTGAAACTCTGTACCAATTGCAAACACTCACTTGGCCAATGTGATGGTCTTCAGCACAGACCTGTATACTCTAGGTATATACTATATACTCTAGGTATACAGGTCTGTGGTCTTCAGCTATTAATCTATACATCTATACATATTAATAAAATTGTAGTGTCTCTCTGTGCTTTCAAAATAACTCTGTCTTCTCAAGTGCTTATAGTTAGGTATTTACGAGATACTAAAACTCAATCTGTCTAAGTCTGTTTGTATTCTAATCTGTATTTCTGTTTATCCGGGGTTATCTTTGGAACGGCTGAACCGATTATAATGGGACTTTCACTGGCAGACAGAGGAAGTTATAGGGCAACATAATTAGGTTATATTTATCCCATAATTCCCACGTAATCGGGATTAACGATTCAAAACGAAGTCACAGGCACAGCTACGAGTAGTCATCACTCAATAAATATAGATTGATATTTGCAAACATCATACACAAAGTCACGATGAAAAAGCGATACTGATTACTTATAATTACATACAAAATAAACAAGTATTATAAAGGTGATATCTTAAGTGGTTAGAAATACAAGCACTGATAATATAAGTGCCTCAAACTTAATTATCATAAAAACAAAAGTGTCATGCGTAATTATGAACCATAGTTATTAAATACACGTAAAAAAATAATGGGCCTTATCGCCTTCCACAAGATAAATCCTACAATATTATAACTGAGTGATACAATAAATTTCAGGGCAACTCTCACATGAGCACCACTCTAATGGCGATGTTGCTAAAGAAGCTGGATTTTCAGTTGTTGAGGAATCTTCTTTGGGCAAGAAAACTCACTCTAGAGGTATAAATATTTTCAAGACCCATCTTTTCCATTACGACAAAAAACGTTTAATTAAAACGGGTAGTAAAGAAATTATGAGTACCAATTTCATTTCTAGTGTGGTCAGACATTGACTTGGTTGCACAAGCAGTGCTGTTCTTCATCGCGGGATTCGAAACGATATCTTCAGCCATGTCATTCTCCCTGCACGAGATCACCATGCACCCGGAGGTGCAGGAACGCTTGGCTCAGGAGATCAAGGAGTTTGACGCGAAGAACAACGGAAAGATCGACTACAGCTCCATACAGAACATGACCTACTTGGACATGGTCGTATCTGGTGGGTAGTAACTGTTCAGATGTTTTATAAGAAAAGCAAACAATTTGTAGAAGAAACAGCAAAGAAAGCAAATTTTATATGGGAATTTCCAAAAAGCGTAGCACACGTAGCCATTTCACTGCAATACAAAAAGCATCTCCGGAAGTGAGAAAAAGAGGAGGATCCGCTTTATGAGCATCAGATTTAACACAATTCTAATTTTGGTGGCACTATGCCGAAGTCAAATATGTATTTGAAGACGACCACTTTTTGGAATTGAATGAATCAAAAGATCAATATTTTTAAAAAGGATTAAGTTTCTCAAGAATTAAATATAATTCTTAGGTATCATATGAGTTTCTTATCATTGAACTAAAAAATATATTTTTTTTTTATTTTACAGAGGTTCTAAGACTTTGGCCTCCAGCAGTAATGTTGGACAGGCTGTGCGTCAAAGACTACAACATGGGAAAACCAAACGAAAAAGCTCCTTGTGATTACATTGTAAGATGTGTGATTGCATTGTAACATTTTTATTAATTTTTCGTTATTGTAGAAATCTCATCCCCTTACTTATCCTTGACGATTTGGTTTTTTGTTTAAAACTGTTTAAAATGATATAACCATTTTCAATTCACATAATTATTTGAGTATATACTCGTCGTTAACACTGTTTATAATTTCTGGTTCTCTCTTCTCTTCTTCTTGTTTTTTTATGGTAAAATTTTGATTATTAGCGTTATTTATTACTTGTTTTAGATCCGTAAAGGAGAAAGCTTGTCAGTCGTGTCGTGGGCGATCCACCATGATGCAAAATACTTCCCTGATCCTGAGAAGTTTGATCCTGAACGCTTTTCTGAAGAAAATAAACACAAAATAAATCCTTTCGCTTATATGCCATTTGGACTTGGACCAAGAAACTGTATAGGTAACATGGTATATTTTGGTGTAAAAACTGATTGCTGGTTAAAATCTACTACCATAAAATGGTTTGCGAATTTGTATTTTTTATATTTTTCTTCGATAGAAACCCAAGTTGAGCAGTGGAACCGTAATACTCAATGAAAATATGTTATGCCTGTGTACCACTTGCTTGTATATAAGCAATAATTGCGGGTAAATGTAGGTGTGATGGATAATTCTTGGAAATTAATAGAATAGGTACAGCTGCAAGAAAAGCAGCTGCAGCTGGAACTGAAAGGCGCACTTACTTCGTGGATTCTTCCGATGGCAGACGACAATGGCAATGATGATGAAAATTCGAATCCGTTTTACACTTCAGTCGTTACTTTTCAAACTAATTCATGAGGATGTTATCTATATTTATGTATTTCTTCATTTAAACTTTAATTCACCTGGGCCCTCATTTCATATACGTCTGGATTGAGGGCCCAAGTAAAACTGCGATAAATCTATAATGTTATTCTCTATTATTGACACAAAGTTATTACTTTCTGAGATTTATACCAGGCCACTTTCTGTAGGCATCTGAACTGAGGGCCCAAAGCATTCGCCCATAACATCTTTAATTCACGTTTAAGAAATGAGTGTTTGCTTTAATTTTTAACTCGTTTTAACTAAATATCCTATAAATTTCAATTTTCTACTCTAAGAAAAAAAAAGGCCCTCAATCCAGATGCACACTCATAAATCCAAGAATTATATAACCCTTTTGTTTTCAGGATCGCGCTTCGCTTTATGTGAACTGAAGATGCTGATATACCAGATACTGCTGCGAATGGAAGTCTCTCCTTCTGCAAAACTCCAAAGGCCTGTCAGGCTGGCCAGAGACAGTGCTAACATTAGGATAGAAGGTGGCCACTGGGTGCGCTTCAAGGTCCGAAATTAGAACAGACACTGAGATAATTTTAAAGAAGAGTATTAGAGAGTATTTTTGTACACTTAATTTGTTTGTAAGCTTTTTTAGACAATTTTTGTGATAAAAGAGAGATTTATATTTAACATGTATTTAAGATTTATATTTACATGATTTTATAACCAAGCCATGGGAAAATGAGAAGGCTTCTAATAAACTAAATCGCCTTTTTTAAAATGCCACCTGAATATTCCAAAGAAAACGTCAAATAAAAAACAACAATTATTTTTACTTGTCCCACTGATTTATATATCACCACTTAATTAACTAACTCAGCTACGAATTTTACAACTAACATTTTACGTTTTAAGCTTGAACATACGTTCCTTAAAAAAATATAGTTCAAGCATCAACTACAAAACATCATATCTTATTATTTAGCATGTGAAATAATAATACATCGTATTCTTTTATAATGAAAATAAATAAATAAATAAATAAATAAATAACGCTTCACACTCATAGCCCCACACTAGGATTCCCTGTGTCGTGGGCGCCATGGACAACACACTACACAAGGACATTCACACCCAGACAGAACAGAAATTCAAACTCATCATTCAAATTTCCGCCTCGCTGGGAATCGAACCCAGGACCCTTGGTGCGGCGATCTGGCATGGTAATCATCGCGCCACACGGGTCGTCAAAAATAGGGCCTGCATGATCTGTTTAACGCCATTCAGATGGGCGCCACTGTCCATTTGCACCACGATGAGTTGTCACGTTTATTTGCTTATTGTTATTCTGTTATTGTAATTATTATATGATGAATTTACAAGAAAAGCTATCACGGCTATGTTAGCGTAAGTAGTTAATGAGAAATAATCAATAAACTCACTACTTCGGAATCCTACATTACGCGTGGCCTGACACGCACTTGCCCGGTTTTTGCGTTGAATAAAAGGTTTTTAACAATTACATTGGAAGTCACTAAACAAGCATAGTTTTATTTTGGGGTGTTTTGAGGATTTTGATTTGACGATGAAAGATTTCAATGAATTTATGTCTAAATGATTATATCTACCGGTACTGAAATGAAAAATATGCAATGAAAACTATGAAATGAAATGAAAAATATGCATGTAGTAGGTAAGTTAAGGTAGGTTAAGGTAGGTAGGTAAAAACTGTTATGGGGTAGATAGGTAATATTTCGGTTATCAGTTTAAAGACCTGTAACCTCAATATGTTCAGCTAAGTTTTTACTCTGTTACTTTTACCAAAACCGTTCCTTTTTAACCGACTTCAAAATAAAGAGACGGTTTTCAATACGATTGTATATTTTTATGCTTGTTATATACAGTCTGTTTTAATTTTCTACAATTAAATCATTATTAATTACAAATAAAGTATTTTATGATAATCATGTCTCACGAATGATGATAAGGACACGACGCGTGATAGCTTTAGGATTGCGCATACATCGTGTAAATATCACGCAGTCTTAACTATGGTGTAAGCAGAAATCATTCTTATACCATGATCAACATGCTGTATCTAATATGGGTGATTGCAATGCTGTCTCTGTATATATACTTGCGGAAGATGTACAACAAATTCGCAACCTTGGGGATCAACAACCTTCCTGTAATCCCAATATTTGGGAACATAGCACCCATAGTCTTGAAGCAGGAATCCATCGTGGGCACCATCCATAGGAATTTACGAGCGTTTCCTGATGATAAGTAAGACCACCCTACCATATATGTTTCTGATTTATCGTTACTATTACAAGCACATCTTCTTGGCTTAAACCCATATATGGCTCACTACTGAGCACTACTCTCTTCTTTAGGAGACCTACCGCATATTACACCAGACTTGAGCACCATCTCAAAATTTGGTATGGTTTAAACCCACCAGTGTAAGTAATTGCAGGATCCGTCCATGTTTTGCGTATTTCAGACTCAAAAATGATTATTAAGACCTTCCTAATTATTCACCACTCCACTGCAATACCCTATACTTTGGAGAAGGTACAAATCACACAATACACCTATGACAATGGACTATCAACTTACCATACCGTTTTTATTGCTCCACTTCTCAGGATCATCGGATTCTATGAGTTCATGACTCCATTGTACTTGATCAATGACGTGGAGCTGATCAAGAAGATCACCATGAAGGATTTTGAACATTTCGTGGATAAACCCTCCTTACCCGAGGAGTTCAAGAATCCGGTGTTTACGAAAAATTTAATAGCGTTAAAAGGTTTGTAACTTTATAGCACGGACGTAAAAAAAGAACGGACATAACCTTGCCTAATCGAGAGAGAAGCATAGCAATGACAGCTCGCTTACTACGTGTTCGTAATTTTGTAATTTTTGATTCGCGATGGTGTCAATGTCATAGCAGTATGGTGTCAATGTGTGGGTGTGTGTACTTGTACGAATACAGAGTTGGTATTACTATGGGTGCTTCACTGAATTTGTTCTTGGGATTACGTCCGTCTTTTTTTACGTCCGTGCTTTATAGCTATATTTGTGGCTACGAGAGCAAAAACAGCCTTACTTTATTTTGATTCAAAATATATTATTTTAATAGAAACGGAAGTGAATAATCATAGAATCACTTTTAGACCACTCTAGCCTATCAAGGCCATTATCTATCAAAATAATAATTCACTATTTTATGAACATTTAAAAGATGTAAGAATTATTAATATTAAAGAGAGAATTAATTTAGAATATAAGATTGTGCTTGTACCAAAGACTGTACAAATCGTTAAAAAATAGATTTTAAAATAGGCTGCAGAGATTAGAAATCAATCCCCGAACATTGTAAACGGTCACGTTTTGCTTTGGAATACTTAAATACGTATTTTAAAATGTTAACATATTGGACAAACCTTTTGCCATTAATTTTACAAAGCTGGGAACAAAGTAAACAGTGAAAATTATTGAAAAATTGTACACTTGGACAGGGTGCGTTAAATGGAACACAGTTTGACAGGGAGTAAGCTACACAAACTTGGACAGAGAGCTGAACAAACCTGTGCGCATTTAAAGCCAGTGATGCCTCTAATTGACAGCCCCGGGTCTACGATTTTTTCGTACCGGGGCAGGAACTTGTTAGTGGTATCCCTCTCTTCAGCGTTTGAGATAAATTACATAAAAAACTCAGAAATAAATAATAGTTGGCATTTTTCGTGAATGGGATAATTAGAACTCTTTTTTAACAAATTTATTTGTTCTCCCAACCAGGCTTCCGTATGCTAGGTGCTTTGTGGAGCAAGTTTTATTTTTATTTTTAATCATACTATATTATGATTTTGGCGCCCCCTGAAACTGCCGCCCGGGGTCGTTGCCCCGGTTTGTCCCCCCCCCCCCCCCCTAGATCCGGGGCTGCTAATTGAACACGGTAACTGCCTGATATGTTACGAGTTTATGCTGGATATCGTTACAAACATATTTTTAACTGTGATTCCAGTAAAGTAACAAAGGCAAATCATAACGTCGTAAGAGAAGTGGCAATGTATAAACCAAATCATTCAGAAGATCGATATTACCACAGAAGCCTTGGATGACGGCCACGTGTTAAAAATCAGACATTGATAGTTTTAAAGAGCCGGACAAAATTCAAAATCATTTATTAATATACGTATAGGTATCACTGATACACTTATGCACGTCATTTTTTTAATCAACCAGCTTTTCGGAAAGGTGTTTGTCATGGAGGAGAAGAGAAGCCGTAAAGAAACTCCACAGCACATCTTTTAAAAATAATATTTTAAAAATCAAGTCAATATTAAATGAACACGCTTAAAAAAGAATCTGCCTCAGGAAAGACGATGTATTTATTATCTCGTATAGTTGTGGACTCCCAAGCGCTTTCAACCTTGCAATCTTTTTAGGTGACACATGGAAAGCCATGCGCCTGACCTTGAGTCCTTCATTCACTGGATCCAAACTCCGATCGATGACACCCGTAATGGTAGACGTCACAAATCACATGATGGATCATGTGAAGAATAAAATTAACGAGTCGGCAGGTTTGTATTGTTTATGAATTAAGTTTTTCAAGATAAGCTTAGTGTTTTTTATTTTACAATCATTTTTATTTCTGAAACGCACTTACCTACTAAAAAGTTACAAAAAATTAGGAAACCATCTTTGCTGTAGAACACAATTATGATTAAAAACAGTTCGGAACCAATATTCTTGTATTATCACTATAGTTTATCATAGACATTTAATAACCATAACCCACATTATTTTACATTAATTTCCAGATAAAACAAGGGTTAATCAGAATCGACGTTTTAGATGTATATTCAGTTACCCATGTTATTTTTTTCTATACATTTTCTAAATAGATCCTGTATTATTCTGTGTACCTTGTGTATTCTGTGTACGTAGTAAGTTAGTACCTACCAGTTACTGCGCCATTTTCTGAGTGCGACCCTTTTCCATCATTATGGTAGCTGCAACTTCGAACTCAATCGAATAAACTTTATTACTATAATCTTAGCATATAATTTTAACGTTGTTGCTATCTTATGATGGAATAAATGTTTCTTTCTTTCTTTCTTCTTTCTTACCTGTAAAATGTGTATTGTAGTTCATTACATAGACGTAGAAACTAAGGACATGGTCGGAAGATGCATAGCCGATATATTCGCTTCCTGTGTGTATGGTATCAAGGTGAATTCAACGGAGGGAGATAATGAGTTCTACGTCAAATGCAAGCAAGCCAGTGACTTCAGCTCATGGGACATACTTAAAATGATGCTCATCAGATCCTACCCGAAGGTTGCAAATGTGAGACATTGATTTAATATTTTAAAAAATCGCTCCTTGTAATATTTGATTCATCGGTAGAACAAATATATGGATTTATGCATTTTCTGCCATCATTGTCTTTTACAACACAAACAGACACCCATCTTCCATAGAAACTCAGGCCTAGATAGACAAAACTGAAAATTGGTGGTCAATTAGATCATTGTAAAAGCTTTAATTTCTCCAATTTTCACGGGAGCTAGCAATGGCCAACTAGTGAAATCCTATAATTTCCACCTTAATTATAGGTTATGATTATGTCACACTCATGTCACAGCAATATATTATGCGTGTTGCTAGTAGGTGCCTAGGCACTTACTACCTCAAACCAAATACCAACTCTAATATTGACAGTATCTCCAATTGTATTCTTCTTTCCTATCCTGGCTATGTTATCCAACTTGCCTTAGCCTTTGAATTGTCTACTTCCCACCAGTGCAGTGTTGAACGCTGCAGGCCTTTAAGGTCAATCATTAATTAGGTAAGGAAATGCCCTGCCTTGTAAGAGCACATAAGATTATTCGGATGCCCCCTCCCTCTTTTTATAGAAAATTTGCAGCTTCACATACGAAAGAATACGGAACAACATGTTTAATTAAATTACTGTACACTGGACATCACTCATAATCACGATGTAGCTATTGATATCTTTAATCCAAATGAAATTAGTTTGGCTCTGCACAGAGAAGTTTTACTAGTTAGTGACATATTCACTTCACCACCAAGCAATCTATAGAATAATTCAAGTGTTTAACATGACTTTAAATATTCATCATCAGATATTAAATTGGAAGATGAAGCCCGAACTGTGCAAATTCTTCACTGATCTGGTCGTGGAGGTGATGACGTACCGAAAGGAGCACAATGTTGTCAGGAATGATGTGATGCACATTCTGAAGGAAGCTAACAAAGGCAAGTATCGGCAATGTACAATTACAACTTGTTAACATTCACTTCATAAGTGCCCCATTAAGTTCGAAGACACTGCCGTGGATAGAGGTAGATTTAGAAACGTAGAATTTAATTTATTGGCAACACTATTGAGAAATAGATAATAGCCAAAAATTACTGTTTGACAGTTCAGGAAATTCGAACTTGCTTTGATTTTCAATACAAGTTTTAAAATACTTTTTTCAAGAGCGTTGTTTTGTTTTCACTATTTTGCTTATATTCATTTGTACGTTTTTAGATTTCAAATTGAATTTGCCCAAAAGTTATGTGTTTTATACTTATTGAAACTGAAATTCGAAAATTTCTGCCACCGGTCGATCGAGCACTACCATCGAATTTGGGCAGGAGTGAACTCATTACCTAGATCATCAACCTGTCACTTTACTGATAAAATTTCCAATCAATGGTTATTATTTTAATGCACTTCGGTTCAGAGTTTATTTTGTATTATGAGACACTGACACTTAAGCTAAATAAAATAAACACATTCATACCCGGCAGTAGGTTTTCACCTGTGTCGCGGGTGGCATGGACGACACATATAACACATCACAACAACACCCATGACCCAAGTACAAATATTTATCTGTCACATAAATATCTGCCTCGGCCGGGAATCGAACCCGGACCCCTCTCTTCGTAGGCAGGGTCGCTGCCTACGAAGATACTGTAGTCATAAGATACTTCATCAATAGTCTGAACCCGATGGTCACAATCAGATACCGTTGTAAAACTCGTCCTTAATTCGTTCAATTCTTAAATTACTTTCTATTATGAAGTCACATACAACATAATGATTTAAAATATAATACAATTGCTACTTTAAGTTCTATTTTTTTCTAGAATGGTCCAATGATTACATCGTGCCCCAAGCTCTTTTTCTCCTATTAGCTGGCTTTGAAACCGTTTCTACTGGGTTAACATTTCTCCTTCATGAGTTGGCCACTCATCCCGATATTCAAGAGAGGCTATACCAGGAGATCAAAGAAACTAACGAATCTAACAACGGGAACTTCGACTACAATTCTGTACAGAAGATGACTTATTTGGACATGGTTTTATCAGGTTAGTATTTGACTATTTGACTGTCATTATCAATAAGCTTAACGTTCGCATGGGCTTTTTTATAATTTTTCAAAGAGTAAGTTAATTTTTATTTTTAATCAATTCTCAAAAAACATGTCTGAAACCATCAAGAATAAGTGTTGACAATGATGAATAAATTGTTTACGAGTAGTTAGTTGCATTTTATCGTATAGATCTGCTATACTCAACGTGCGGCCCGCCAGGCTTTTGTAGTTGGCCCATTTGAAGTTGCTTTATTTTATAATAATCGCGAAAACCTAAGAAATCAATACCAATTTTTTGTCCTTTCTTTGTTTTGAGGCCCGCGACAGCATGACTAACGGGTGTTTGTGGCCCGTATGAAAAAAGGTTGATTACCACTGGTAGAGATTATATAAAAGTCTCTAGTGATTTAATTTTTTTCAATATTTTATTTTACGATTCTGGATTTTTAATAAATATGTATATGCATATCAAATTACAGCTTTCTAGCACTAAGATTCTCGGCGCTTTGCTTCTAACAGACGGACGGACAGACGGACGGACATAACGAATAAGGGTTCCAATTTTATTCGAAACCCTGAAAAGGGCCTTAGATTCCAGTAGTTTTTAAACTAACAAGTAATATTATCGTTAAAGACTCACCTGGCGAGGTAAAGCTCAATAATGTTTGTGGACAGCGCAGGAATTTTGCTAATTCCTGGAAACATAATAATTGCAGAAGGACTTCGTCTGTGGCCTCCAATACAAAATTTGGATAGAACGTGCGTGAAGGACTATAACATAGGAAAGCCTAATGATAAAGCAAAAACGGATGTTATAGTAAGTAGAACTTTATGTCCTGTAAACGATAAACTCAAGGTTGGAAGTGTCTTAGATCTCCACCCATTACAGTTTGACCTTCAAAAGTTATGAGATTTGATAAATAGTTTTGTAAAACAAAAAATAAGGGAAATACATTATGCAGCTACTAAGCTATTAAAAAATAGCAGTAATAAAAAGTAGTGATTTAGAAAATAATTCCCGAGTGATACAAGCTATACTTGATATTGTTTCCTAATCACATGAGAAGACCTTTCTGACCGCTGACCGCGAACATGATTGGACAGAGCTGAAAGACACACGAAGTATTATTAGAGTCTAATAATACGCAATGATAACGTTACTTTTATTTACAGATACGTAAAGACGAACAGATATGGTTCAATGTTTGGTCGTTGCACCGAAACCCTAGACATTTTCCTGACCCCAAAAAGTTCGACCCTGAGCGATTCTCCGAGGAGAACAAACACAAAATCAAGCCGTTTACCTTCATCCCCTTCGGCGCTGGTCCTCGGACCTGTATTGGTATGACCGAAACAATGATTCTTCTTCAAGTTTATGTCAAATTCTCTTGTTCTTGGTATAGACTACTGAACTGAAGGTCAAAGCTAAAGTTATCTCTTCTTGGCTTTGTACCCCCAAGGTAAATCTCGACGGTGCTCATGCCACATGCTAAGGAATATCTGTCTGGTTTCTAGAATCCAGTCTCTGTGAAACTAGGATTTGAATGTTGTAAAAGAAACATTTTCTGTCTTCCACATTGAAGTATTATTACTAGCATATAGAACCGACACCGCGAACACAATGTGTGTCCCAATGAATTGGCGCAGACCGGCTTCAATTTTCAATGGATTCGTTCGATTTTGAAAGGTGAACGGGGGCTCAATTTTGAAAATAGAATCTCCCGGCAGGACACACATTTTGTTCGAGATATGTGTTCTATAACCATTATACTTCAATGGTCTACCATCGTCTTTTCTTCTTTTATTTGGCTGCATAGGATAAATAGCCTCAGTAATTATTTTGCGAATGTTATCGAAGGGTGCGTAGAATTTTACCGAATTAATTTCTCCGTCACATTTCTTCCATTAAACAATGGCTACCTTGTTAACATACGTTCTGGGAAGCGCTACTGGCATCTGTTTAATGGCTGATTAATTATTATAATTAATTTAATAAGTTACTTACCAAGTAAGATTGTAGAGATTTCTTAATAACTTATTACCATTAAAATACCTTTAGTTTTATTATTAAGATTTAAGATGTTTTTTTTTTCTTTCTTTCTTTCTTTCAGGGAATCGGTTCGCCCTCATGGAAATGAAAGTGCTGCTGTACATATTTTTGCTGAATATTGAGTTGATGCCTTATGAGAGGACAAGCATCCCCATCCAGCTAGCGGTACACGATGCCTTCCCGAGGATCAAGGGAGGCCACTGGCTGCGAGTCAAGTTGAGATCATAAAGAGGCTCAAAATCATCAGAGTCATACAATTACTTCACTTACGTTTTATTTTTATTCAATATTTTATAATGTATAATGTTTTTAACAATCCGATATCTTTATGTTTGGTGGCATGAAAATATTTTATTTTTTATGTTCTTTTATTCCGATACAAAAAATTATAGGTACATAACATAATATAAAATAAAATATTATTTGAATCCATTTTATCATTATAATTTTCTGAGCACACGTTCGAAGGGTTCGTACCTTGAGTACAGGGTGAACGCCATCTAACGAGGCTATTATGAACTATTTAAAGCCACTACTACTTCCATCTAGCGTTGAGTAGCTAAAATGACAAATATAACAACTAAGAAACTTATATGATATTATAACTAAACTTGAATATGCCTGACTTCCTGTTATTAATAATTTTATTTCTAATACAAGTCATTACAATAAGGTAAAATATTACTTTAATGTTGTGTTGATTATTCAAAATTTAAACCTCAATTTTGTTTGTTTTTCACAACATAGATGTCGCCATAGTTAAGAAAATATTAAATGAATAAATAATAAGCAAACCCTTACACACTCCCCGCCGTAGGTTATTTTACTTGTGTGGCGGGTGGCATGGACGACACATATAATATATCACAATAACACCCATGACCCGAGTATAAATATTTATCTGAATATCTGCCCCGGGAATCGAACCCGGGACGCCGGGCTTCGCAGGCAGGGTTGGTTCTCATTTCACATTTATGTTTTTGATGTACAAATACTTCCAGATTGGTCCCACATTTATCCCATAGTGAATTCTGATGATACATAGGGAATCGATGGAACTCCTCTGAGGCAAGGTTGGTAGGTATTCGGTTTTATTAAAAATATTTTTATAGTATTCGTTAATAAGAGGTATGTGGAAGTTAACTCTGCTTGTGTATATAGTGCTATATAACTAAATCTGCACTTGGGCGTAATGTTGGTATGTTCCTATGTTCCTGTGTTATTCAAGAATAATGTAGCATTCTAATGGTGAAAGAATTTTTAAAATCGGTTCAGTAAGTTTTTAGTTTTTTTGTTACAAACATACAAAAATACAAAGCTCCTCTTTATAATATTAGTATAGACTATTATGGTCGGTTGTAACATTCATTATGTTATAATTGTTTATACAGATGAATTTCATTCCAATTACTATATAATTAATAAGTAATTACATAAATGGGATGTCATTAAAATGGGTACGCGACAGTCTATAGAATAACATACGTAAGTACTAACACTTTTTATAGAATAACATAAGTACTTGATATACTTTTTTTTTGGTATAAGACGATTAATTGATATAATTTCCATGGGGTTCGCCTGGATAGCTACCACCCTTGAGCATGAGTCAGCCGCCAAATGACTTGTCATGTTCTGGCTGGGGTCTAGAGAACCAGTTCTTTCTTTCTTTTTTCCCCTCTTTCTTGGCCGGAAACGCATCGGTGATGCCTTTGGTGTTGCTGATGTCCATGGGCGACGATAGCCATTTACCATCAAGTTGATCGACAGCGCGTTTGTCAGCTATTTCCATAAAAACAAATCATATTTTCTATTTTTACATGGTCTAATGACATTTTATATAATGCTTATTTGAACTAATATACAATTTTATTAGTATAATATAAGGTACTATAATATTCAAAATTTATAAGAAACGTTTAATATAAATCTGTTTTGTATGACAGAAACGAATCGCTGCAAAACGGACTCAACGTAATCTTGTTTGTCCTATCTTTAGTGTGTAATGTAAACCCGCGTAGGCGCGGAGGGCTGAGGCGGCCCGTGAGCTGAGGAGCAGGTGGTTTTAACGTTCGTGTGCAGTGGCTGAGGTGACTTATTTAAAAAGATATGAGTTTATTATTTAGAAATAGGTACGTTACTATGCGCTAAACTAATTGAGAAAGGGACCGAGCCAGGGAAAGCACCGATAAAAACACCTTACAAATTACAGTACACAGATTGCTCATAAACCACACAATATACTGTCCATGCCACTCACGACAGAGGGAGTCCTAGTGCAGGAAAGTACTGTATGAGAGTTTTTTTACCTAACATCACGTGAACTGCAAAACTTGAATGCTCATAGCGCTCTAAATTGAGTTTACATGAACCACAATACAGATAATGTCAATATTGTGGTTTCAGAATATTCCTACTAATTTAAACGATTCTAACCAGTATTGGTGACGTGAGAAGGGTTTTTCATTAATTTGAAAATAATCATTTCTATAATAATTAGATACTGTTTTAATCGGTTTAACTTTGACCCCTTATATTGATTAATATATCTGTTTTCAGATTTTATAAAAATTTTAGAATTTTTCAACTTCTCAGATAAATATTTTTTTTTATTTATCTTTGTTCAATCTACACAGTGAAAGAATTCTTAAAAAAATTCGCAAATACATTAATGTCTCATGATGATTCAACATTATGATGGTTTCAACTTGGTTATGGTTTGACGATGTCATAACTGTACCTACCTACAGCTATAAAAATGAAACTTATTTAAAAATAAACTTAAAATGAAATAAAAGTATTAAAAAATATACTTATATTATCTTATGTTAATTATTGCGTAATAGATGATTACAAAGTCTACCCGCATCATAGAATATTGGTCTTGCACTACATGCATACATAATAATATGAACATCCGTAGTGTCTGTGACGAAACTCCATAAACCCAATAGTAACAGCCTACTTAAAACAACAATACTCGAAGTAAATGTAAAAAAAAATAGAAAAGGTGCGTGTACATTTGTACGCGCGTGAGAAGTTATACTTTTTAAATGTTCAAGTTACTACTATAATAAAATATTACTTGTGTACTACCTATGTTTACACAAGTACAAACTAGATGGCGTTGTTCAGGAACCTGAATCACGCTGTTGAGACTCTGTGAGATTTGTATAAGTAGTAACATTAAATTTAAAAGAGGTAAAGATAACAATAAGCTAGGGCCATCTATCCAGTGTTTCCATACCCCCTCCATGGTAGCGCAAACGTTTAACGCAACCTTTTTGCAAGTCGCTTAAGAAGTGTAACTTCAAAATGTAAAGTAATCATAACCTGCATAAATGAGGCTGTGGGATAGTAGTGTGTTTGTGTGCGTGGTCTCCATCACCATTGGACTGCAGCAACATTAAAAGCATCACAATCGGTGGGCCGAGAGATGAAAGAAAGAACTGGCTTTCGCGTTCATAACACGAGTCGTTTGGCGACTGACTCACGTAGGGTAGCAGGCAGGCTTCACAGACAAAAACGAGCTTACAAATGTGCTTAAGCACAGCGATATAGCTGAGAAGTTTCTTTTACCATTTCTTTCCCTCCATGACATAGCACCGTTTTGAAATAGTGGTAGAACAAAATAAATACGTTCATAAGTGTATCGTTGATACCTATCCAGTGATAAATATGTTATAAATAAAACAAAAATTATGTTCAAATTTCATCAAATCGTATATTTTCATAATCATGAAATAATACAATATAACATCTGGTGCGCTGACCGGCGGACATCACTTAACCTACGAAGTACACTACATACGATTATTTTGATTACACGTGGACACATAGGACGGAGCACGGAACAGAGGTGATGAGAACAGAACAGAACTTCCAAATGAAGGAATCCTTTTTTTGGTAATAAGTGAGGCAGAATTTTGAATGATAAGTTTGAATTTTGATTCTGGGCCTGTGGTCTGATCTTGTCAAAATTCTGACTACAATCCCACTTTATGGGAAGTTGTAATTTTTTTTATATAATAATAATTGATTATAAACATGTTTAAATTACAACGTGAAAATTTATTGCTGAACATAATTGTCTGCGTTGCTTTAGGAAAAGAATTCAAATAAAATATATTCGTTTCGGTGGAAGTAACATATAGGATAAAAGAGTAATGTTTGCTGATAATAATAATTAATAGCTATAAAACTCATCACAATGACATTATAATGAGAAATGTTTATAAATATGAATAAATACTTTTTCAATCAAACACAAGCGCTGCTTAACACAAGTTAGCGATAAATCTTGTTAATTTCTGATTGATTTGTAACCTCTAACTTGCTACATTACATACATAAAAATTAATGGCTATCTAAGAATATTTGTTTACATTATTATACGTATTATGTTTGTGTCATTTCGATGCTAAGTTTATTACAGAAGCAATGTTATATTATATTTTGATATTTTACGTTCCGCTCCGTCCCAAAAACACATCTTCATTTTAATATTTATAATTCATCGTCCTAACTAAAGTATTTCCAGAACTGAACAGGATTCATTATAAACATAGAGGAAAAACATAAAATATACGTAATTATGAGCACGGAATGTTGAGATCTGTACTAATTTAAAAATACCTTATTAATGCATCGGCAACGTTTTATTAAGATGAGATTAATAATTAACCATGTCTAAAAGCAAAGTAATTACGTGAAACACGTGTTCTGTTTCGCTATAAATTATAATCAATAACTCCGACACGTATAATGTTGGTTGTAACGTTTTTTTCACAAAAAATATCCAATATTTTATTCAATATGCATACTTTTGAGACTAATCCATAATTTGGTCGTTTATTTTGTAGTTTTTTAGTATGTTCATTCAATTTAAACATACAAGTTTTAACGAATATTAGATACATTTTGGCCCTGAGGAAGCTTCATTTACGCCGGAGTTCTAAAAATGGTAACATACAAAAATAGGTTTCTGTTTTTAGTACTCCAGTGTCTATATAATTAGCCAAAACATGGAAATACAATATTCATATAGTGGAGCACTTTATGATGTAAGGTGACATAATTATGAGATCCTATTCATTATTACTGTTTATCATTATACAAATAAACTTCTTAACTTGGTCTGTTAAAAATATTATGTCTAGGTACTCGTAACTTGTAACATTTACGCAAATAAATAAAACAATTACTTATGATACGTACACTTGTTTTACGAAACGGGCGCCATTTTGTGAAGGGTCGCCATCTTGTGTTACACCCGCAATAATATCTCCAATAATACGGTAGATTTATTGTAATAAGTAAGAGGGACGATCTGCTAGATCTGTGATAATAATTACATTATAATTACGCACCTTTTTATGTAAGTCTATGAGCTTAATATGAATCCTAAAATTACGTCTCTTCACTAACAATAATGTCGAAAATTGATTCAATATATTTCATACAGTAATTACGTATATTGTTAAGACACAGTTTTTGTACTTAAATGTCTGAATTGACCGCGATAAATTTGTAAGTATTATGTCTACTGCGAAATCCTAAATACTGAATATTACATTGATAACGATATAAATAATACACTAGGTAAAATAGCACAGAATCTCCCAATAAAGCAGTAAATACACAACTATGAAATTTCACCGTCAATATTGGAAATTTAAATTGTGACCATTAAAAAAATTCTTAAAAAATAACAGTAAGATATATTATGTTTTGAATTATAATCTTAAACAATAAAAGAAAGGTAAAAGTAACTATTTACAGTAACAAAACTTTCAAATATTTATATTACATCACAGCAAATGCCTGAGAGTCACGAACTTAACACTAAAATTAAAATATTGTCAAAAAATCTTTGTTATCTTAAAAATAATAATGTACCATTTTTGTTCAAACTACTAATCTTTGGCCTGCAGATCTTAACACTTGTCATTTTATTGCACATTCGCGCCAATGTTTTAAACCTTAATTCTAATATCTTTATGCTAACACTGAGAAAAGTGATGTTAAAATTTTATAATCATATAAAAATACTTCACTAACAAATTATAAAATGATATATTATGCTTCACATGAAAACAGAGATATGAAATTAAGTACATTACTCGATAAAATTACAAATTATGGCAACGTCAAGTACTCTATTACACTGGAAACTAAATAACTTACTAATGAAATAAAAATATAAATAAAATTGGAATGTTTAAAACGTATCAACTATTCAGTAGTTAAACTATTTTAATCTTATCCATATGGTAACAACAATCGAAACATTAAAAATACTTTATCAAAAATTCGTAGCTCTGAACAACCGTTAAAAGTTCGACCACGAAACATTCACGTCGAGGGTAAAACCATTTGTAAAAATACAATAAAGACCACTTAAAAAAATAATATGGACACTTCAACAAGGGTTTACAACCTTTAATTGACGGGGTCAACCATCCAACAATCATGTTACGATACAACCATTGAAACTATACTGGGTACCGGGCCACACATTGAGCTAACCTATCGGCTTGGTCTGCCCGAAACGATACGTCATGAAACCAATGACAGTTTAGCACGAGTCACCAAGTTACCACTCTCTTCGTAATCTTCAATATTCTTCTACTGAACTCGTGCCTCGTTTCACGGCAGTCGAACCCCTTAACATTTCATTTCAACACTCAGAATTTCCAAAAAAACATCTATCTATTCATTATCTTTCCTTAACCTACCACTTCTTGATCAGTATCATTCCAATCAATTTAGCCCGAGAACAACTCCCTTCAACATAACTAACAACACAAAATAAAACTAACAGATCCTATACATGTTCTAGGAATGCATTATTTTAACATACGATTATAAACTAGTCATCAATGTTTTTTACTTTCTTAACTTTACTTCTCATTACAGTCACATCGTTCTCTTCTAATTCTCTGGGAGCTGAACCAGGGCTCCTTACATTAACCTTAACACAATCCACCGTCCCTCTTACGTACTGAGCAACAATTCCGCAGTTCCAATAGATCTTTAGCCCAAGCCTTCAGTTACTTAACGAGGAGTAGGTAATGTCCGATTCTGTTTTCACTTTGACGAAGTTTGGGTTGTCGGTCTGGAAGTTTGGCCCCTTGTGTCCGAACTGGTACACCAGCCGGTGGGATGGCACGGAGACGAGGACCGATTGCCGGTAGTGATACCGCATCGCTCTGCTGAACTTTTCAAAGGTCATGTTGTCGTTCTGCTTCATTTGTCCCCAGAGCTTCGCTACTTCATCTGGCTTGACGAATCTGTAAAAATAAGTAAATCAATGTTAATACCTGACAAGTGGACATCTTTATTTCATAAAATTTTCACTATAAAATGCGGCAGATTGTGAAACCTTTAATAAAATAATTTTATTTTATTCAACTCATACTTTTGTACGTCATTGTCATTACTTTTACTACATACAGCATTACTGAGAGCCATTAAGTTTTACGACTATTTCCTCTTGGATTCAAGTGAAATACCTGCTATTTCTTAATTCAAACGATAAAATGTTTACATCAGTAATTACAGCTATCAATTGATGAACAATTATTTCACAATTTTTTGCGATAATAACATCGAACTTGAAGTTGATAAGTTGCAGAACAAAAATAGCGAGGAACGATCGATTATGCGTTTTCAAGATTGCAGTAATTTCTTTTCTGATCCAATTCTAATTCAAGGTTCTGATGCAACTGGACAAGGTTAGAACAATTGTTATTATTCTGTTGAACAAACGACATGCAACATGCAATTAAGGACGATAAAATTCATTAATTTTATCAACGATTTCTGTGCGTTATTGATGTAGTTTAATTTGATCAGATTGATTCGAGATGCAATATAGTAGCGAGATTCACACGTTTGTTGTATTTACGTACTAGTGAGAAGGACGCAACCAATCACAAGCGAGTCAAGTTCAACTGCATATAATAACACATCGTCTTATATAATTTACCGGTCATTAAATGGATTCTTGGCATCAGCGACTTATATGTCGGCAAATGAAACGGGTATATACACAACGGTGTCAAGTGCTGATGCAAAGTGTCCAGATAATTGTGATCCGAGTCAAGGATTACTTGTTGCGGCCATTATCAACGCGAGTTCAACTCGCCGCACTGTAGGAAAATTGTAGGCGTTATTCGCACGTGTTATACACATTGATTTGAGAAATAATGCAGGATTTTAGAGAACGTTTCTATATCGTTGAATGTGAGAGACGCAATATAATAATTATGTACGTCGCAGAAACGAATCTTCAGATAAAACACATGTAGGACGTTTCCCTGGCAACTCCCTACCAAAGCGTTTCATTGAGAGATTACTACCGTTGTTTCCGATTAGTTTCCATAACATAATAAATAATAAGAACCTCACGTTAAATACATATTTGAACAGTTTTTTGTAACATAATAAAATAATAAATCAAACCTATTCTAAAAACTAAACTGACTGCGTACTAAATATGTTGTAGGTTTCTTATCGGAAATCTAAATTTTACAACCATAACTGAGAAAATCTTGGTAATTACATGAAATGCTAAAGATTTATATTTATCGGTAACAATGAATATCATTAATAAATAATTTTTACTGATAAAGTTATGTCGTTATTGACGTTCATTTGTTAAATCACCATTAGAACTGTGGCTGGTGTGGTTGTGTGTGATATGTTTGTGTTTCGTTTAGCTGTCGTACATAATCATAATTGACATTACTTCGACATGTCCTGTCGTCCAGGTCCTGTACATAAATATATCAAAGCATTGTTGACTGCTACGGCAAACTGTTGAATAAACTATCACTCTCTCATATTATAACCAAACTCCGATCCTTCCACCTTTTGGAGGAGTAACAATTCAGTTAGCTGTCAGGGTGCCTTTAAGAACTTCATATTATTATACTGGTACTAAAAATTCAATAAAAAATTATTTACTAGCAGTTTTTATAAGCAAACCTGCTCACGCAAAGTTTACACGAATGTAATCAACATTATGGGGCATAGCAACAAGTTTTTGTGATAATTGTATTAAACTTGTTTTACTCCGATTGTTGCAGTTTTGTGTTGATAAAAAAATTTAATTATTTGAAGTGTATCGCACAATCTTATGTTCAGGAGGAACTGAATCCAGTTGCCAGTCCAATACAATCAAAATCGCGAAACATGGCGTAAAACTATACCTTATAGATAGAGTTAACGATATAAATAATGACGCGCCGCTCAAGCGTTGCGCGACCTTGTCGACGATCGTCTAATGAAAAACTCAACTGACAACCAACGACTTTGTTTTCAATACGCTAATAATATTGTGTTAGGGTTGCCAGCCATGCTCTAAACTTGGAATGACAATTTATAATTCATTAAGTACCCAAAACCTTATACCATATAAAAACTTATTTAAGTTTTTAAATGATGCTTAAATTTAAACACTCTAGACACTTTGACCTGCGACAAAGTAGTGCCTAGAATTATGACAAAATTTCAAATCCACAGAGCCATCAAGCTTTTCCTCCAATCATTAAATTAATAGATATTAATAACGTTACAAAGATACAAATCGAAGATAAAAGACGAGTAATAGACTCTTTAAAATTCTAGCCGAGCACTGAATCGCTCATGCCTACCGAATACATAATCATTGATATTTATTTTCTCCCGTTGTTTACCATCCTTTAGCACTGACAGCGCTAGGTCGAACGCTTAGACAATTTGAAATTGCGTTTTATGAGCTATGAAACAAGTTATGGCCGAGCTTGGAGCTGCAAGTACATGTCAGCCATAGCATTGACTGTTAGCGTGTTTGTCTATGAGCTATGGCGCCTTCTTCCAATTATTTAATTGCGTCAGCTTGAGCAGAATTAACTTGGCTTATTTCACCGTTTGCACAAATCTGTAATGCGTTAACTTTTGGTCTGAAGGTTTTAATACCGAATTTATAGGTAATCTCCTTATTAAATCTATATAATAATAAGACGTGAAGGAAAATCTTACACCTTTACCCCTTTCTAGGGTTCCGTATCCAAATACAAATACCAAAAATAGAATAAAATAAATATTTAAGTGTGGCTCCCATACGCCAAACGTGATTTGTTATCGTTTTTTGCCGTTGTTGAGGCCGGGACAGGTGAAACTAAAAAAAAAGGTTATAATATAGTGTCTAATATTGTATAGAACCCTTCGTGCGCGAGTCCGACTCGCACTTGGCCGGTTTTTAAGAATAATGGAGGCACGTAGAATAATTTTTGGTATAGTTAAAGTTTATGTGGAAAAGAAGTGCAGGAAGCTAAGTTTTGTTAATAATTTTTAAAATTACATTGATTAAAGAAAATATAACAGTCAAAACGACAGTGAGAAGTGAACATTGAATTATCGTCGAATTTCAACTGTAAAACGGGCCTCTAATACGAGTATACTATATTACGCACTCACACGTAAATTGTTTGTTTGCTTAAAATTCCACCATAAAAAATATTACAAGGTAGTTAAGAATAAATTGTATAACAAGCTTACAATAAATTATATCTTTGCTCTCATACGACTCGCCCTTTGTATTATTTCCTAATTAGCACTTATTGTATTTTAATTTATATTAATTACATTGTGATTGATTATTAGACTGACATTAAATTACCACATTGTATATCAATAATGGTGCCGTTTTAGCCATGCAGATTGCCTATGTTGTAGAGAGGATGATTTTTTTATTCGTCGCGCACCCTATAGTGTGGAGTATCGTTGTAAAGGTCTTTCAAAAATATTATGGATTTTCTAATACCATTTTTTGGATTTAGGGGTATATTCGCGAAATATTTTGCTTTAAAGTGCTAATTTTAGTTAGAGTCAAGTGCCTCCCCTTGCTGGCTAAACGGTTAGAGATAGACAAGTAAAAAAACTGAAAAATAGGTAACATAATGAATTTACAAGAAAAACTATCACAGCTATGTTAGCATAAGTAAGTTAATGAGTAAAAGTCGATAAACTTACTACTTCGAACCCTACATTGCGCGTGACCTGACACGCACGTATCTTTATCCATTTGCATTAGCTATTTCATGAGAAAAACGTCGATCAGAACTGCTCTAAACATTGTTTATGTATCTTATCTATTAGAATTTCTCTAAGACACCATACACCAAACACTGGACATCACGATTCGCTAGTATTAAATATAATCGTATCCACACTTGAATACAATGAAACTCTTTAGGAATTCACTCACGATCTCCTAGCTAGTGCCACAAAGAAGTGACAACACATTCGGTCTGCATTATCTTTCTTCGAGCGTGCGTTTCAGGATATAAGAAAATTCGCGTTTGTGTCATACGTTAATGACTTAAGTTGGTTGGCCCTTAACTGTGCCAAAGTGACTAAGGAGTTAATAATGCTCGAATCCTTCGTTTCTTGCCAATGTGTGATTTTTCTTTATGTTATTTTTCTTGCGCATTTACAGTTACTTAAAACCAAATATGATCCTTTATTTAACAACAATTTTATGTGCTAAAATCTTTTGACTGATTGATTAAAAGTATCAATATCATGGCTACACCTGCTAATTCTACCATGTCGTATATAGAAACAACAACAACAACAACAACTTGATCAGATTGTCTGGGTGTGTTTACATGTCTAAAGTCGGTAATAGTCAGTTGTAGGAGCCACATTAAATTTGCCACTTCGATATCGTCGTTGCGACTTTAAGACCTCTTATGTGTTAATTCCCACTTTTAACAGAATCACTTTTTGACGTCAAATATTCTCCATTTTGAAGCACTACCGAATTCAAAAATTCTCATGTGTGTACGAAGTTTCCATCGTAATATATTCACCAAATTCAAAATTACCTATGTGCTTGCTAAATAAAACTTTATTTATTTTCATCGATTCCCTCTAAACGCTGATTTTTTACACATAAGAGGTCTTAAAGTCGCAACGACGATATGTCTCTTAAAAACAAACCATGGTTTTTCAATGTTGTCAACGTGAAACATTTCCAATTCATCTATTTTACGAAACGCATCACGTAGGGCCGCCTCCTTGGCCCAGCTGATCGAGTGATACAACGCAAGGCCGGGCCTCGACCTCGCGCACACGCAGCGAGCATCCGAATTTGTATGAATCACTTGCAGACGACAGTGGCGACACCACACCAGAAGGTTAATGATACGACAATGCGCTTGCGCAGCTAATTTTATTGATATTGCTCCGTAATTGACAACCTGATCTGTGATATGGCTTAATCCGGCTGAAGTGTTTTATGCTATTATAGAAAAACGACTCGTCGGGACAGAATAATAACATCAATCTTTCTGATACGCATCTTGTAATAATTATTTTAAATGCCAAAAATACAATGATTTATACGGAAACATCTAGTGAAGTTATTGACGTAAAACACCTGGCCGTTGGAACAACACTCAAAAATCGTGATGGAAATTATAAAGCGGCCGGTACAGTACCTTAATTAATTGAGATGAATCAGTTATTTGATGTTACGTTCCATTCCATTGAATTGACGGTAATTCACCTTACGCTATGCGGGTGCTATAATTAGAATTGTAAATATTTTTAAGCAGATACAAATATCAGGTAAGCAATACATTGTATGTAAGTTAAATGGAAATGTTGAATGGAAGTGTAACTAACAAATAAATCATTTATGTATTAATTGTCATTTGAAGAGCTTTAAGCCCAGTTGACAGTTCATTGGTATTTGAAGCCAGTTTTATTAAATGCCTTAAAATTAAATAGTACTAAGCTTGCATTGAATGTTTCAATAGTAACTTTTCATTATAATGATAAAGGCTTCAGTAGTTCTTGGCCTCGTGAAGTTATGGCAACATCATACGTCTCTGATCTCAGCTTCAGAATTAATTACACCGAGGTCGAAAAGGATTCGTGCTGAGCATCTCAATTGACGAGGTCTCCTGTATTTTCTAATAAGTGTCAGTCGATTTAACAACTTTCAGGTACTGCCTGCTTCAAAAAGCAGGTAATCTGTAAAGACCTGTTCTGAGTTATTTACTTTCAAATAAAAGTATCTTTAATCACTTCTTATATTCCTCTTCTAAGTTTTTGCCTCTTTTAATCTGTTGTCCAAGACTTTATACGTTATTTCTTTTGAACTTATTATTTTCATATTTAAAAATATATTACTAACTCCTTTACAGTGTAGTTACAGATTCATATCCTATTACTTGTTATTTTATTAAAATTGTCGTAAAATATAATATAAATATTACAGCTGTGACACCAGGGCTAAGGTTAGCTATATTTTATTGGTTATCAAGAAGCCCATGGCGATCGTAAAGTTGCAATAAACCTTGCTGAATCCTTATGAGTCAACGTGCATTTTATTGCTTGTACTGTGGTCTGGTGCCAAAACCTGTTGCATCGAGTCCCAAACCAATTGAGTTGAGCATGCGAATCGTGACTTCAAGTTGTGTAAACAAGTTTTTGTGCCAGCTTTAGGGCCCCAACGAATCGCTCTTCATCAGCTTAGTGTTTATCATTCTTGTTTACTTTTAGTTTTCCATGCACGTAATCTACTGAGAAACTGTTGTAATCATATTATGATTTTAATACATATAAGAGAAAACCATATCTAGAATAAAAATAGGCTTATTTGATGTCAGAAACAGATAATTCGCATAATGAGAACTGAACGATAAATTGAACAAGTAGGCGGTAACTCTATGAAAACAACACATCAGATAACGATAGCGGACTTCATCATAATGCCGCAAAATTTGATGCAAATAAAATCTTTAGTTGCGCTTTTAAGCTTCATTCGTGAACAATTCAAGTTTTACTTGTCTGAATCCTTACAAATTATATTTTATGATTTCTGTCTTTAAGTATAAAATCACATCACAGTTTAATTTCAAACATCGATCCAAAAACTAAACAAAAAGTCGTCCGCTTTGAAAAATTAGGACTAGAAGGTTATTTTGGGCCAGGTAACAAGGGACAAAAAACCGTACAAGACGCAACACGGGTATGTAAATTAAAATTTTGATCAATTTGTATAGTATCCGGCCCAAGGAGAACCGGTGTGCGAAAACCAAGACGAGTTCTGCTTACGAATGGCGCATTTACATACGTTGACGATGGCGCTCCGCGCTGGTCTTTGAGAACCTGTGGCCGGGGAACCACCTCAAGAAGGAGCCACGTACCCAGTGATCTCAAGAAAGTTCAAGGGTTATATGCATATCACAACACATATGCATATTATCATATCGACTTTGGGAATACCAGTTAAAATTTTAATCAATTACGAATTTGTGGTCAAAGTTGATATCGATAGGCTACAAAAACATATTTTTTTCACTGTCTTTGTATTAGTAAAATTGTAAAGCGCATTAACCTACTAATAAGTAACTACTTGTCGAAACAACATTTAATTTACATAGATTTTTCTGGACGATATACACATTTATTATGATAAGAACATTACCTACTAAAATTATCTCCGAAGGATTAAGATTTAAATATAGTTTTTTAATTTTCTTCTTGTGTTGTCGTAAAATTTATTTTTTGGTAAATTTGATAGCTGTCGTGATTCATCGGAATACAAATAGCAAATAATACAGCACGACCCTTACGCATACAATTGCTATCATATAATAAGTAAATCGAATGGACATTGCAACGATATGAACCCACTATCGGGCGTTTCGTAATGACGCGAGTGATAACTGATTAGCGCTATCGGCCCTTTGTTGGTCGCTATCTCTAGAGATATCTCTAGGGTCACTTGACCAGGCATTAATCGTATTAGCTCCGCTATCCAAGTCACCTGATTGTAAGCCATTCAGATAACTTAGATATTGACTCGACATCGTCATATTAGTTAGAACACTATTATAATTACTATTGTATATGTCTTCTGTGCTAGAACTAGCCGTAGCTGGCTGTAGCTTTTTGGGCGATGGTTCCTTCCTTACTCGGACATTTCCATTGCTGTGGGTTGCCTTGAATTTTATGTTCCAATATTGCAGTAAATGCCGAGATGTCACTGGGTACGTTGCGAACTCTATGTGCGTGCAAGTGTGTTCTCAATGAGAAAACTAGCGCCGCAAGTCAATCTTTAACGGAAAAGATAAAGTTTAGTGTTCAATTTGATTTAGCATTGCATTGTAGAGCTGCAGCTATTCTTCTTGGCCAGCAATGCGTCGAACGACTGATGTCCAACAACGCCATGACCTTTGCGAGAAAGAAAAAGTTGAGCCGCACCAGCTAACGCGAAATGCTTCATAAAGGTACTACTTATCATTCTTGTAGTAAACAACTCAAGCCCTTGGACATTTGCTCACTATAAAATATTCAACCATAATAATATATCACAGATTAAACACATAAATAATATTATAGAGATATGTTAATTAATCGCGAAATCTTACAGGCTTCATCAAGTTCTACTGGTTGTATGTTCCACTAACTACTTGTTATTCTAGCTACTTAAACTTGATCTTCCTTACAGTTGTAACTATGCTGTCGGGTCCCTTGAAGCCTTCCCAAGGTTAATGAACTCAAAAACGTTTCATAAACATGCTAAATTGGAATAAATTACAATAAATTGAATGTGATTATTTTACCACGTCGTTCACTGGTACATATTTTTGACAAACAGCTCGCGCGATTCTAAAATTTTGACCTCGGTAGCCTTGGCGCGGGCTACTATGTAATTAGTGGAACTTGTCTATGTTCACGGCCAAATCATCATGTTATTGTATTTAGTCGAAGTACAACCACACCTTTTCTTGTTGAACAACAGGTATTACTCAACAACACGCAATAAAAGGTTTAAGTCAGGTCAGTTCTTAGAAGACATAACTTTACCGGAAAATAAATGAATTTAGTTAAAAAGTTGCCGATTTTTCTTCACACTGTTTTGATTTGACATCTATATGAAGATCTATCTATACATGTTGGTAATATATTAATTTATTGAGTGCTTTTTACTTCGTTTATCTAATTGTAAGTTTAAAATGTGATTGCAATGATATGATGAATTAGTCTTCATCGTAACAGACGCCATGCGCCAGTCTGTTCAAATAACCCGTTTCTAGCTGTCTCGTTTAATCATGTCTATCACGTTCTGTGCAGTAAAAACAGATTTTTTATTCAACTCATAAATACATAAAGTATAGTATTATGTACAACAATTATCTTTATTTCTATCCTAACCTACCCCCTGTTTTAAAGGCTTTTGTAGGTAGAGAATCTACTTTCAGAACGAACGTGCCCCCACTAAATATTATTGTTACAACCTGTTGGTGGAAATATTTATTTATATTTATTTAATACAACATTGAAGTGGATATGTTTATTTATATAAATATAAGTATAAATCATAATATACACAATATTTATGTAATATTGTTTTTTTTTATGGAAATAGCCGGCAAACGAGCTGAATCCACTTAATAGTAAGTGGCTATCGTCGCCCATAGACATCAGCAACACCAAAGGCATCACTGATGCGTTGCCAGCCAAGAAAGAGAGAAGAAAAAGAAAGAAACTAGAATTTTTACCTAAATATTGCCATTTACAAGTAGATGAAGTTTTTCGACCAACATTCCCAAGTACCAAAGACGCGAAGTTCCTTTTGTACTATAACTATAGAGTAAACAACCTGTCGGTACGTTTCAACATTAACTGCTCATTTAATTATGTTACCAAAAGCCTCTTGCCAACTGCGCAACTGCGTACCGATTTGTTTTTTTATTTCCAAGTTATTCTAGTCGTTATACTTGAGCATATGTTACCTTGAGGTAACATTTTGAAAATCTTGTTTTGAGATGCGTACTGTCGCCGTTATCGTCATCATTATACTACGCTCGTACTTTCTTAATTTCGTACTTATGAGACTAATTAATTAAGATTTATACTATCACTGATTTAACTTTGATGCCTGAAAAAGAGAAGAGTTAAAATAGCACAAAGTTTGGATATTAACTGTCAATGGTTAGAAGACCATACAGAAAACCCAATTTTATCATTGTAAATGAATAGATAATTAATAATACGCAAAATAATCGCACATTGTTTAATTACGAACGAATTAAACGTCAAAATATCTGCGACTAAAATGCAAGATTTAAATGAAATCTATCAATTACTTAAAAAACCTTTATTGATTTTTTAACAAAACACAAAATAGTGTTAAACTTATGTCATTTAACCACAACCATACTGTAATCACAATACAGCAATGTCGTGAACATACACGTTTATTTCACACAATATCATTGACGTCATCAAAATTCCCACTTGAAATATGTTCCATATTGCACGCACACCCTGCACCAGTTCTGAATTAAAGCACTTGTTCTACTTATTGAGACAAATAGCTTTGCGCTCCGCGATTAAACTACATCCAATTGGGCTGTAATGAAACTTTATTCTTTTAAAAATTGGTGAATGTTCTACCTTGTGCATTTCTGTTAATTGCTAACATAGAATGATCAACACCAATTGCGACCACCTGAAATATCACTAAACTGACTTAAAAGCTGTGCTTAAAAGTAATAAATTTTTTTTTTACTCTTTTATTTCATATTTCCAAGATTTTTTTTCAGTAGGCTTCAGTTTTGTCTTATCCTAATTCATATTATATGCAGGACGCCCTCCGACCAGGTGGACCGACGACCTGAAGAAGACAGCGGGTATCCGCTGGACTCAGAAGGCTCAGGACCGGTCTGAGTGGCGTAGATTAGGGGAGGCCTATGTCCAGCAATAGACCTCAAAAGACTGATGGATGAATGCATATTAGTGGGAATTGCCTCGGGAATGTGTTTAAGAGTTTTGGATTGACCCAATTTGACACTAGTTGCTACGTTCGTTTCTATGATAACCGTTGCTAGGATAATTTTGAGCCTTACGGACGAAGCTAGAAGTTTATATTTTACACAGTAAAAGTGTAGCGCGTGGCGAATGTTGCGTCACTGGTTCACAGGAACCTGACGCACTGTCATTGTCCGACGATTGTCATTGTGGACTGTGGTTGTGGGGTTACCTGACTGATAGCACGGCTGCAGGCTGCACGGTGGGTGACGGTAACCTTTTTTATGTGAACTAGGGAATAATATGAGGGACTGCGTTAATATTTGTATTTGTGTCAAAATATTATGTATTCGTTGGATGTTAATGGGGGATACTAAATACCTAATAAACTAAAAAATATGTTATAATTCGTAAATAATAAAATAAACCCAGAAAAGGTACGTATAAGGAAAGTTTCTCATACAAAGTATGTAAATAACATTGTTTCGATAACTGTCAGGGTTTTTTAGAGTAAATATTATTGACATCTGTTATAATGTTCTAAATATTATTAAAAAAGCAAAAAAAAGAAGTTTGCTGTCTATGATACAATAATTTATTTAAATATTCAGTGCGACAAAGGCAAATTAAACGTATAACATTAAATAAACTTGCATATTTGAAACACAAAAGTAATTAATTAAAAGGTCAAAATATCTGAAGGTTAAGCGTATTCCAATCCAATACTACGAGTACTAGTGCCTTAAATGTTTATACAAAATGTTTTTGCGAGGAGCAACGCAAAAACAAAATACATCTGTTGACCGATACAAAACGTGATTATATCTCAACCAAATTTAAATATTGAATTTTAAGATGATTAAAGATTAATAAATAAAAGCTTTAAATAAATACTTTACCAAAAACAATACTAACTAGGTCTAGTGTTTCTGTAAATTTAATATATAAAATTCTCGTGTCACGGTGTTAGAAGTTGAACTCCTCCGAAACGGCTCGACCGATTTTCGTGAATCTTTGCATGCATATTGGCTAGGGTGGAGAATCGGACAACATCTATTTTTCATCCCCCTAATTGTTAAGGGTCCACCCCTAAATTTTATTTTTTATTTTTTTGACAAAATTTTTGTTTTTATTTTTGTATGACATACAAAAATAATAATATAAAAAAAATTGACAGAACGAAGTCTGTTGGGGCAGCTAGTAACCTATAATAATGGTTCTCGATGTGTTGCAGGGATATGATGCGAAATTGCGAAGCTATTACTCCGGTACACCTATGTATAATGAGGAGTATTTCTGGAGGCCAGGATCTCCTGGGCCTCTCATCGTATCTTGCACAGAGTAGTCGACGAGTAATTGCGAGTAACACAGCATAGTATCTATTGCCAAAGTTGTCTTTGATTTTTATGTACCTATACAGTAGTTTTAAAATTATAAGGTTGTAAATAGAAGAAACCGCAACTAATCTATACTAATATTATAAAGAGGAAAGATTTGATTGTTTGTTTGCATTGAATAGGCTCCGAAACTACTGAACCGATTTCAAAAATTCTTTCACTGTTGGGAAGCTACACTATCCCCGGGTGACATATATTACATTTTCAAAAAAATTATGGACCCTTAATAAAACTCCAATAATATAACCCAAGGTGTAAAAAAATAAGAAAATTAAAACCGAAGCAAAGCGAGGGCTGTTACTCGTCAAAGATAAAAGTCACAGAACTATTTCAGGCAGAAGTTTTATCTTCGTTATCAAAGTATTTTTTATTGAGTATGGATTAAGTTTCGCGGTCCAGCAACTCATTACACGTCCTCATTAAAACATAATTTATGTTTATGAAAACCGAATAACATGTCTTCACACATTGAAGTATTATTACTAGCGTATAGAACAGTCACCGCGAACACAATGTATGTTCCAATGAATTGACGCCGCGCGGCTTCAATGTCCAATGGATTCGTTCGATTTTGAAAGGAGAACGGGGTCTCAATTTTGAAAATAGAACCTTCCGGCGGGGACACATTTTGTTTGAGATGTCTTCTCTATGTATACTTATAACTCAATGTCTTCACATAATAATTTTAGTATCTAATTCTGAATATTAATGAAACGTTACTAAATTGGTAATACGATGGTTTAACATCTTTATTTACGATTATGGCTATAATTAAAGTTACCAAAAAAACTTATTATTAATAACTTCAATGTTATACTATAAAAACATTCAGTCGATGTGCAACTTTGTAAACGTTGACCGATTTGTCTTGGCACTGGGCTGCATACCACTGACTTCAGATCGCAGCTCCACGAGCGAAAATCGTCTTTATTATCTTAGGTTAAGATCACATTTTATATAAAGAAGATAAGATGTTTTAGAATTCAAAACATGTCTGCATTAACGTTTCCAGGTATTCGCGAGCCTCGGCAAACAGCAGGAGTCACGCGGGTTCATCGATTTCTGACACTTATTTTTTGGCTCGAACGTCTTGGTTACTTTTTGTAACTCGTTACAAAATTCTGTAGAAGCTTCGATCTCTAATGTTCGGTTTACACGTATTAAGTCGTTAAGTAGATAACTAAATTTTAAGTGAATAATTTTTAGTGCTCGTAATAATTATGTAAAGCTCTTTAGTTCATACAATTCTACTTAATTACTTAAGCATGTTACTAAATTTTAATTAAAAAGTGCCTGTCCAAACGTGTTAAGACTGTTAAGTGATAAGCCCCACTCACTTACTTAACAGAAAATAGAAAAAATTCAAAATTACTGATAAGTAATCAAGTAGACATGCTAAGTAAGTAACTACTAATTTGTCCGTTTATACGTATTAATTTACTTAAAATTTAGTTAACTACTTAACTACTTAATACGTGTAAACCGAACATAAGAAACGTAATATTAAAAACGTTTTTAATTTGTAATCGAAGCGTAACAACGACACTAATGCGATTTCAACGGCGGATCTTCCGCTTTCTTTCCGTTTAAAGATTCTCATAATACTATTTTAGACTAATTTCACGATGGTGACACATGATGACGTCCCAAATATAAATGGTGATGATGATCACTTACCGATCCATAATTCATCTGCTCACATTTCCGGTGTAGTACATAAGTACGATATACATATAATACTGCTTGTAGCCAAGACGTAGTAACTAATGCTTGTAATACATGACTTTAAACTAATCTCATCGTGGACTGAATACAATTTACTATGACCGGTACTCATCATAATTTTGTACGCTGATAATTCGACCCAGTTGCAAGGATCGTGAACACGGCTGAACTGTTACCATACAATTTAATTTTGAATAAAACATCGTATATTTTAATGTAAAGAGAATTTTATATCAGGGAGGATCATAATTGAGACAACAGTGTTCTCTGTAATCCCAGGAAGTCAGGGGAGATTTTCCTACGTAGCATCGTTTTAATTTAATAACGGCAGATGAATCCCTAGCCACGTTAATACTGACTGTGCCTGCTGAGTAACTTAGATCTAACGACCTTGTAGCGTAGTTGGTAACGACCCTGCCTGCGAAGCGAGGGGTCCCGGGTTCGATTCCCGGCCGGGGCAGATATTTATGTGACAGATAAATATTTGTATTTGGGTCATGGGTGTTATTGTGATGTGTTATATGTGTCGTCCGTGCCACCCGTGACACAGGTAAAATAACGGAACTTACTGCGGGGGTATGAGTGTGTAAGCGTATTTATTTAAAAAAATCCTGATCGAACCAGTAAATGACTCAGATAAAGTGAAGTCTTATCTCTTAGGCATAGATATTAAACTTATTTCAATACATTATAAACAACAAATAATAATCAAAATGAATAGTAGTGCTTTTAGAAACCAACTTCGAATAAATTAAACTAACATTTCATACAACATTGCAAACCCGCGTCACACTAATGCGTGTGTCAACATTTTTTCCTATTTATCAAAGTTTATGTTTTGATTCAACGAATTCGCTCGCACAACAAAACAAATCCGCGATTCTGCGAAACTGCCGCCAATCGGAAGAGAAACAGTTATCTACGCGAAGATATTCGCAGCGCTGATACTCATGCCATTGCGTTACACAGATTTCGTTCTTATTTTTATTAAATGTTTAAAACCGGGCAAGTGCGAGTCAGGCACGCGCAATGCATGATTCCGAAGTAGTAAGTTTATCGACTATTACTCATTAACTACTGATGCTGACATAGCCGTGATAGTTTTTTACCTATTTTAGAGAATCAAATTAGCACTTTTAAAAATGGTCTGAAAAGACCCATAATATTTTTGAAAGGCCTTTTCACCGATACTCCACACTACAGGGTGCGCGACGAATAAAAAATTCACCCTCACGTTACCTGTAGGAGAGGAATCATGAAAAAAAATATATTTTCAATATTTTGTTCTACGATTCTAGAGTTTTAATAAAATATGTATGCCAAATTACAGCTTTCTAGGGTCTCGGCGTTTTGCTTCGGACAGATGGACGGACGAACATGACGAAACTACAAGGGTTCCGATTTTACTTCGGTACCCTAAAAACGAGTACACCAGCTGATGGTGAGTGAACAACGCACAAGCGCAACTGCAACAATTATGGCGTGACTAACACGTTACATTGTCCAAGTGCGGTTTGAGGACCCGTGTGGTGTAACGGTCACTTCGGTCCTTAGTTCGATTCCCAGCGAGTGAATGATGAGTTTCAATTCCTGTACTTGGTCTGGGTGTGTATGTTCTTGTCTTTGTGAGTTGTCAATGGCACACCACGACTTACGGCATCCTAGTGCAGAGCTATGAGTGTATATCGTTAAATTAATTATTCCCTACACACCTCGAAGAACATTATGAACAACTTTCAGTTGCGGTTGTTTTACCACGATGTTTTCCTTTGTGCAGTTTGAAGGTGAAGGTGATTATAGATGCGTGAAGGATTTGAATCCACTAGCTTATCTTTTAACTAATTTGGTACTTTTCTTTTTACAGCGTTCTCGCTAAGCGACGCGTCCTGGTCAAGCGGATCGGGGAAGATCTTTCCCCACCAGCGGTAGTAGCGGCGTGGCTGGCGGAGAAAACTGCCTGCTGTGATCTCCTTCTGCGAAGCCGTCGTGGTGAGGAAGGAGTCCGCCGAGCGGGATCGGGAGAGGGCTGATCGTGCTCGTAGAGGACAACGGCAATAAGCATAAATAAGCGGGTTTTGAGAATGGGAAAGTCAGTACGCAGGGGAGACACCGGTGCCTTCATGAGAGATGGCTCCGGGCCTCACTAGTGGGTACAAAATCCTACATAACTCGCAACCTGGGGTTCTTTTATCTTTCGAAGATTTCCCCCTCGAAAAAAACAAAAAGGTGTATTGGAATATTTTAAGCTTAAAGAAGACTTGATACAATTTAAAGAATTTAAAGCCTTTGTAATAAAGCTTTTGTTTTTGTTGTAATAAAAGTTGAACAAACATTTTACACTGAGATGATATTATTCAAAATAACACATAAAATATGATGTATAGTTTTGACCTCGGTGACAAAGCTCTTAAAACAAATTAGCTCTAAAAAATTGTTGTTTTGAATTTGTACAAATTAAATGCCTAACTTGCGTCACACCCCCACTTGGATATTTTGCATACACGTTGCCTGAGAATAATTTAGCAAACTGTTAACTGGTTTGAGAATGTCAGCAAAGACGTCATATCATAAAAGCGATAAAACTGCCCCTTCAGTCAACGGATCAAGCCGATTTCAAATAAAACTTTTGGAATTAATTTAAATACCAGCTAATTATACAAAACCAATTCATATAAAATAAGGTGAAAATGTTTCATAGACTCTAAGTCAGTTCGATAGAGTTCAATATCGTTCGCAACTGCGTTGATGTCTTTCGTTAAATGAGCAATTTTTAATTTAGAAATATCTACGCTTTGTACTTATAATGCTTAAGGTTTAGTATTGAATGTAGTATTCTCAGAGGCTTTCGTTGGAAGCATAAGGACGTTCAACTTCAACACGCCTTGAGGGTATTTGTTTAACTTTTTCTCTCCTCTTAATACCTAAGCGTAAGCGGGGTGGATTGGCGAAAATTTTTTTAAACGCCTTCGGTGTCTACAATAAAAGCTAGAATTATTGAGTTTTAATAATTTTTAAATAGGTTTTAGCAAGACTTGACCAGTTCAACTCTACAATCTTAAAACGAGTTGGTTTTTTAACACCAAGTTCCCTCAAGTTATATTTGGCATTGAACATTTTAGACGTGCAAAAAATAACTGGTAAATTAGTAGGTATACGACTGTCTGTTGTTCTACCAGTATGTTGCCTGCAGATTGATAATCCATCCGTCTGTTGTTCAGATGTTTGATATCATTTTTTATTCGTAAATTATTCACGCCATGCGCCAGTCAGGCTGTGGGATGAACACACGATAGATATGTACATTCTAAATAGATATGTAGGTACTGCAACTAGCTGTTGCCCGCAGCTTCGCATACGGAAATGTGTTTTACCTTATTTGGCATAATTAATTTCGGTGGATAAGATTCTAATTCCAGTGGTCCTAATTTTGGTGGCATTTGACAATGTAATTTGAAAATATCTCCGGAACTAATTATTTTTTTTCGATCTCTACTATGTGACTAATTACTACTACTATTTACATATTATTTATGCCAAATAAAATGTATAAGAAACAGCAGGTTTAAATTTAATCAATTTCAGTGGCTCGGATTTTAATTCCGGTGGTTCTTTAATAATTTCGGTGGCATTTGATAATTTCAAATGGAAATATCTCATTAACTAACAAAAAACTTTCGATCTCTAGTATATGATTAAGTAATACTAATATTTACCTATTATTTAAGCCAAAAAAATTTATCAGAAACAGCAAATTTAAATTCGCCACTGTAATTAGGCAAAATTCGTGTTTGTTGAAATTGACCCATTTGTACCTCTTGCAGAAGAAAATTAAAAAAAAAATGGTTAATTTATATTGAAGCACTTATGTTTAGTAATTTGTATACTGAAACATACGATACAATCACAAAGGATTCCTCCAGGAGCGGATTTGCCAAAAGAAGCAATATTCACATTAATTTGTATTTTTTTTCTTTTTCTTGTAAAATTTTGAAAAACTGAAAAATATGTATTCCATGAATTTAAGCAATTCAAATTTACAATAAAATATGTTCCTTACATTTGTGGTTTTCAAGCAAATTGGGTGATGTTTCAAAAATATTCCATACAAACTTTCATCCCGTTTTCTATGCAAACCTTATAATTTTCGGAGATAAAAATTTTCTTAAAATATGATCCAAAGTATTAGTAACAACTTCACCAATTTTCATCAAAATCCATTCAAGGGTTTTCACGTGATGCCCGGACAGACAAACAGACAGATAGGCAGTTAAATTTTATTATATTACTAGCTTCTACCCGCGACTTCGTCTGCGTGGACTTGAGGAGAATTAGTAATCAAAAAAGATCCCGGCCAAATGCGAGTTAGAGTTGCGCACCGAGGGTTCTGTCCAAACTTAGCGAACCGAATCACCTGGCTGCATAGGTGAATAAAGTCTACTGAAAGTAAACTTAAGACACCTGGGTGAATTAACTCAGGTGAAGGCAAAGTCGACGGCACCGAACATAAGAGCAATGTTAAATCATACAGTAACAATCTTAACTTTGCCGCTGGAAAACTGTCGTTTCCATACATGGACATAGCGATCAATGAACCAAATACTATTATTCAATCAATTAACCAAAAATTTAAACTTATTTAAGTTTGTTTGGAATTATGCCTCCACGCGTTACTAAGATAATAAGGTTGACAGACAGACAAACAGACAACGAAATGATCCTATAAGGGATATGTCTTTTCTTTTGAAGAACAATACCCTAAAAAAATATACAATTGTTTTTTAGTAGTAGGTAGCACATACATAAAAGCAGTCAAAATAATAATTATAACCTGTAAACAGAACTTCCATACTAAATTATTATACCCCTTTTCCTAAAAGAGTAGATCCATCCGCGACCCCCGAACTCGAACGACCCGATCCCAACGAACATGCAACGTATTTTTTTTTGCGGGATATGAAATAACTGGGAGCCAAATTTCTACCTAAAAAATTATCTTAATTTAAGAAATATTAGTAAGATTTTATATACACGTACACCATTAGATCCTGAATTGGTAAACGTTGTACTGGTTTTGCAATGTCAACGTTACCAACAACAAATATTCTTAAACACGTTAAGTTATTCCCACCCATTCTAGAGTAACATTCTGGGAGTAATATTATATCTCTAAGATACACGACTACACCCTGAATCGGTCAACGATGTACTGGTTTTATAATGTCAGTATTGTCACTGGAAAGGTAATAATTTGAAGTTGGATTGGAAAAAATAATCCAAGTACTGGTATACTGGACTGCTCCTATTTATTCATAAATGTCGACAATGTTTTCCACGTAAGTATAAACAGCCAAATGTAACCTAATCGAATTCTTCTTCCATTTGAATTACCTAAGTGTTTTCTTGGCACTACTTCTTCCTTCTTTTTGACTTAGATAATGTGTGTTAAGATTTTTTTTTGTTTTTATCTGACCAAGTAATAATGTCTGTAAGACAGTCCCCATTCTGTTCACCAGATCACGTATATCGGGTGGTTTAGCAGGTACCTGAGATGTACCATATTATTAGGTTTTTCGGTCAATGTTTGATCGCACCGACCACGGGCCACGGGAGTCGCTCAGGAACGTCTTGCCCCTCTACACTTGAATGCCTGAGAGTTAAACGCTTATGTAGGAATTCAGAAGTCAGAAGAGGCCCCCGATCATCTGGGGGTTTCGCAACCGCGCCACCAGCTAGATTTATGGTAATGACATGATCCTCTTAGCAATAGCAGGGCCCGCCTCTCAACCGGAAGACTCTATTCTCCTGAATTTATTCCTGAATAACTCTGGGGTTTTTAAGTGTAACTTCCAACTACGTAAGGCCGAGCTTTTCGCCCAAGAACCTGGTCCAAATGCCAGAAGTATATATTATTCCTGGAAAACGTTTTAAAAGAAACTTATTGTTTTTAACTACTTCAAAGTTTGTGGATAAGACAGCGTGTTATTAGTTTATTTTTACTACTATTTATATAGCTCGATATATCTTAATTAAAAGCTTTCTACATCATAAACAACTGTCTCTAAAATTTATAGAATGGAAATTCAATCATCTTGATAATTTATTATTTTTTATTTTTTTTTATTTTCTTTCTTGGATGACAACGGATGGATGATGCCTTTAAGTCTGATCACGGACGATGCACTTATACTTCTGTGGAAAACGGTGACCATTTACAATCAGGTGACTCGTCTGCTCTTACGTGGCTATTCGCAAATTTAAAAGTATTTTAGTTATTTGTATTGCACTTCCGTCCGGTCATACAATTTGCCTATGCCGGCCGTCTTGATAGTCATTGACCAGTAGGCGACAGCAGTAGATGGTTATTCGCAAATATTTTAATTTCTTACTCATTTTGATTATTAAATATGTAAAGGATTTGTATTTTTATTATTATCTCCTATGTGCCTATTTCTACATTACAGTAAGGAAATCTAAATTATACAGATAATATTTTGTCGGAATTTAAGATTTTTATATATTTACAAAAAAAAACATTATATGGTAAATTTACTAAATTGTGTCATAATAGATATTATCGTTAACTCTGATCCACACCATCATACAGTGAATCTATATTAATCCGATAGCAAAATCTAACTTAGTTATGTCTAATAAGTAAATTTAATTAAAACCCCAATGTTTGACGACCCTGTAGCCTAGTTGGTAGCGACCCTGCCTGCGAAGCAAGGGGTCCCGAGTTCGATTCCCGGCTGGGGCAGATATTTATATTTACTTAAAACCCCAATGTTTGAAGACCCTGTAGCCTAGTTGGTAGCGACCCTGCCTGCGAAGCAAGGGGTCCCGGGTGCGATTCCCGGCTGGGGCAGATAATGTGACAGATAAATATTTGTACCCGGGTCATGGGTGTTACTGTGATGTGTTACGTGCATGTTACGTGTCGTCCATGCCACCTGCGACACAGATTAAAACCTACAGCGGGGGTATGAGTGTGTAAGCGTTTATTTATTTTTTATTTATTTATTTTAAATATAGGTATATAGGTACACATTAATTTCAATAAAAGATTTATACACGGTATAATAGCTTTATGTCTTGTTCTCAGTCCTACTTAGTTACCTAAACTGACATCTGTTGTTGATTAGCAGAACTAATTCACTGCAAAATCATAAATTAAAAAAATATATGTACACACTGATTTTTTTAAGAAATAACGAATATTTCCGATACTAAACCGTCTTTTCTTTCCCTCTATCGGGTACTTTCACAATTTCTTGCTATTATGTGGCGTATCAAAAAGTCCTATTTATTGATATCTCGGCTTTTAAGTGACGTATCACAATAAAACGTACACCAGATTTTAAGTTAGACCACCAGCAATACAACTGTGAAAACCGCATTCAATTTCATCCAGTAGTTTTGGCGTGATGCGGTGTCAAACATACAGACAGACAAGATTTTTAAAAATGACAGATTTGCAATCTATTGCTCCTATTGAGTCCCCTGATATCAAATTTTCTTAAATATCTTCAATGTACAGACATTATCGAGTTACTGTTTTATAATATATATAGATATATAGATTATAGATATAGATGTATAGGAAATACCTGCCTATTCAAATTAAACATAGGTACTTAGTTATTTTGTAGCTGTTTTAAAGCAGGTATAATAAAACTCATATTATAGCTGAAGGATTTTATCCGACCGGATGCCGCAAAGCTAAATTGAAGTTAAAAGAAAATCAAACGTAATAAAACAATAATATGTTTTATGTCATATTAAATCTGAACATACAATAGAACGCAAAATAGTCCAAAACATTAGAAAGTGATGTTTTTTGTGCGAAACTACTGCAAGATAAATAACATTTACGTTTTTCCACGTTATCCTCATGCCGTCTCTGTCTGGCCAGATTGGCGAGTTGCGATAGCTAATTGCAATGATAAATACACCTACGTAGGTAAGTAAAGGTGTGTCACACTATCGACAATCAGCATCGTGAATAACTGATTCATTCAATAAGCTGATATGATTTCATTATTTTTTGATACGTAAAATGTTTGTGATTTTTTAACATTCAATTTTTGTTTATATTAATACGTGCTACTTTATTTTTTACATATTTTGTATAGTACTAGCATAATTTAAGTTTGAAAAACAAGTTACTTCCAAAGATTTCGAGAAACTTGAACCTAACACACATACTGATACAGGGACGTAAAAATATATAGATGTTACAAAAAAAATACAGTTTAATTTCTCAATACCAAAATGACAGTGAACTGAAAAATATTTTCACTAAACGTCTTAAACGGTAGAATAAGATCAGTGCTCTTCAAGTGCTTCATGTCGACATGTTAAACAAACGTTGTATTATTAGAATGATTGAGGAATTATTACAACAGTTGTAGATCAAATCGTCTGAGTCATTGATTAAACATGATAATTCATAAACAACACATTTGAGTAAGAATCAACTTAATCTGACCTTTAACAGCTAAAATTAATGTAAATAAATCAAAAGGAATTAATCACAGAAATGTCGTAAACATATATATATCTTAACGTCGCAAATGACTGAGAGATAATACTTTTTGTTCTTTTTGTTCCCGTACATAATGGAAGGTACAAAAAAGATTAAATAAATACATCAAATAAATTAGATAGCAAACATGGTTGACTATGAAGGTAGCTTTACTAAGATCAGTGGTTTAAGATATCTAAAATGCCGTCGAATGCTTCCTGTTAACGTCTCACAAAGATTCTCAAAAATCGTGAATAGCTGTAAATAACTAGTCTGCCGGTGACAGCGTCAAATAGTTTAGGTAACCGACAGACGAAAAACGAATCCTTTAATCATTTTCAGTATTTAAACTAAAGTTTTTATACCATGTTTAGATTTTAGCTTTAATGGCTGGTTGAAATGGAAGCTAAATTTATTTTTTGCTTAAAGAAATCTAAGTATGAATCAGTAGTAACATTTTGTGATAACTTAATTCAGAAATAGATTCAATATTATTTTTCTATCGCGAAATAGATCAGCACAAATGGCTGCCTAGGGTCTTAAAGACATTTAAAGAAAACTGCCTGATTATAGCGCTGAGTATCAAATTAAATTAAATTGGAAAGATTCTAGAGTTTGCAAAGCTATTAGGTTGTACAATAACAATTTTTTTTAATTAGCTATTACACAGTGGACGTCAATAAAATTATAGAGTATCAGAAGAAAAAAAGCATAGTTTGATGCAGTAAGCTATGAATTCATTCACGTATGGTGCATCGCAAAAAATATTTGTAATGATTAGGTTAATATAAATTGATACCAGTTCTTCTACCACAATGCTAAATACAGCTAACCTCCATTGTTTAATCGTAGTCTAATTCAAATCGAAACTCAATGTTTACGATTATAGTATCTCAGGCTAACCTTTCATATTACTGATAAGTAGGTACCTATGAGTGTTTGATAAGATATTTCAATTCAATAATTTTTCTCCTTATCTTATTTGTAACGTCTGCAGAACATTGTACGCTATCCATCAAAATCAAAATATATTTGGACAAAAATACATCAACAAACTCAGCAATAAGTATCAAGAACTCATCATTGGAGTTTTACCCGATGTAATACACTCAAATCAATAATCTAATTAACATTAATTTTGTTTAATTAACAAATTAATTTAATATCAATTTCGGTGTGAATGTGCACTTCAGGTGCACACGACTTTAGTCATTAATGCATCCGCGCACTGGCAATGTGTGCGAGTCACGTGAACGTGTGCGTAATGCTGTAGATTTGGAGTAAAATTTGAATTTTGCTAAATCGCCGTTATTGTCATGCCATTATCATATAACCTCATTATGACAAAGATTCTTTCAAAGTGTGCGAAGTCTTCCAATCCACATATTGCCAACGAGGTGGACTATGGCCACTACCTCCCACGTTTGTTAAAGTAGACCCGAGCCCATCCGCGGGACAGTTATGGACTAACATGATGATTATGAATAAAGATTATTAACCTAAATTAAAATGTATAATTTATAATATCTGTCTTATAAACATAATAACAATTAATCGTAATGTCAAACTGGTGTAGTGGAATAATTAATTACACTTTGACACGACTTAATTGTAAATACTATTGTAACTTTTAAACAGACTATGAATACAACGTGCAAAGACAATTATCGGAGTATAAAAATACAAATCAGAAAGTCACGTGTCCAAATAAATTAGATCCAGGAAAAATTACACGCCGCGTGCGATTTGATGTATTATGCAATTATAACTGCTACGTACGATTACTGCAATTACATATAAAATATCGTGATTTAGCCGGAAAACGTGCTTCGCATGCGGTACACTAAGTACATAGTCGTATATATCGTGTGTGTATTGACTGTGCACAACAAAGTAGACTGTATATTTAAGATAGGTGATTAATAATGATAAATTACTTGATTATGTAAAAAAAAAACACATCAGACAACATTATGGTTACTGGCCGTGTTGTTTTACGATTGGACTTGAATTGCCTCTCATAAAAAAGGATGAGTATTTTTTGCTGTATAACATATAATCGCTCAAAAGCGAGTACTTGGTTTAAAAACAGTCACTAATTAGGTCATAGGGTATTCCTCCGAGGAATTGAGTACGTACCAGTTGTCAAAGCCTGTTAAACTAGCAAAATTCATTAAAGTTACACATACAACATGAATCGCTTTTATGGGCTCTACATACACAGTACCTTAATCAATTATTCTTTTAATGCGTTATTTATAAATAAAAGCATATTATTTTATTTGGAAACCGTTGGTCGTTACAGTCATATTGATTTATTAAAAACGATTGATTATCCAAGTATTATAACATTGTTGTAATTACACATTTTAATTGGCATACTTATTTTGTCGACATATTTTCAAAATAAAGTCACCTCACCCGCACAATAATTAGTTGACACCTACAATCGGGCATTACCCAATAAGTCGGTGTTATAGCACAAACCGCAACACACGTCATCTCAGCTATACAGACGCGTGCGCGTGTAGTGTCCGCGTGTCAGTGTGCGAGTGGAACGGCTACAGGGGAATCCCACTGTGCAAATTGTTGTCTCAGTTTATTTTTAGGGTTCTTCAGAAGTCTAAATACTTGCGGAGTGAAGCGTTTTTAGATGAATGGTTGGACGCGTTTGTAGTTTCTCTGTTATACTGAGTTTAATGTTGAGTGAGCGGCTCGGTTAATATCGCGATTGTGATTGTAATAATATTTTTTGTTGACGTTATTTCAGCCTTGAGGCGCTGTACACCTTAAGGGGCGAAGATAAACAAAATGATAATTTAAAGACGGCAAGGTTGTTATCTTTTTTTTATTGACATTAACATTATGATGTATGTTATTGTTATACTTTCGGTGCCGCGGCCGATGACTCTATTCACCTGAGAATTGAGATAATTCACCCAGGTGTCTTAAGTCTACTTTTAGTGTACTTTATTCAACTATGCACCCAGGTGATTTCAGTCCAGTTAGCCGAGGTGAATTAAGTATACTAAATCTGACGACCTAATTCTAAGACCTAGATGATCAAGGCAAGCTGTACACGAACCTAACTCCCAAGGAGTTCTGATGCTGTAGTAGTACTTCCTGCTATTGGAAGACTGTAGAAGACCTTGAATACTCTAGTTGTAAATCATTAGGGCCATTATTAGCAGGCCCAGCTCGGCTCGCTTGTCACGGCAACACAATATCAATCTTACATGATGTTCTCACGAAGTAATGAACCTTTTGTTAGATAACATAGATATGAGATACAACCAACGTACGACCAGTCATCATATTTTGAAGCTCATTATTGTGGTTATGTCAGGTAGTGGCATTATTCACTGAAAACCGAAGAATTAAAAACTTATTGGCTTTCGGGGATCACTTCGAAGCTCTATAATATTGACATAATATTTTTCAGGGTTTTCAATATATCGACGCTAGAACAAACACGCAAATACCAAATTGTTCATCAGAGTCGATAAACTTTTGGATTTCTCGAAAAAATAATCATAAATGCTCTACTAAATAGAGAAGTTATGATTTTTTTTCGAGAAATCAAAAAGTTCATAACTTCTCTACTAAATAGAGAAGTTATTATTCTTTTTTCGAGAAGTCAAAAAGTTTATCGGCTCTGATGAACAATTTGATATTTGCGGATTACGTGTTTGCTTTGTAGCGTCAAATAAGGGTTAATCTAAGAGGCGTTTCGCATTCCACGTCAGTAAAAACATTTATCTGTCCGATCCGATGCATCCATTGCAATATCAATATTTCTTCGCAATATCTCTGTACTTAACGCAATATTTTTTTATCGTACATGAACTGTGAGCCGGTTGTCGTTATCTAGGAAGATTTAGTTATGATAAAAGGACAATGGCAGAAAGAATTCCTTGACCCAGTTCCAATAGGACGAGGCTCGCTTGGCGCTACAAAAATAAAGATTTCCCAACGAATCGGAAATTTTCCGATGTTTTGTTTACAACAGAAATTAGGTTAATATTGAGACAAAGCTTTAGGGCAATTATTTGCCCAGAAAATACTGACACAGTCACACAGGTGAGTGTCAGTGTTTATATATCATGCGCCGTGCTTCGGACATAGCAGTCTTGGTTCACATAGCAGTCGTTAGACTTCGTCGAAAGCTTCTCTTTTACATATCGATATTATTTTAGCCGTATTGAGGTGGCTTAGAATACTAACCCCAATCCCACGCCAGATGGGTGTCGTAAGAGGCGGCTAAATCCGGCCCGTTGATGGTAGAGCCTCTCGAGGGATTATATCGGTAATATTGATTTTAATTGTTAATTAATACCATTATTACTATTATGATTTCTCCATGGGGTTCGCCTGCATAGCTACCACCCTTGAGCATGAATCAGTCAGTCGTGTTCCAGCTGGGGGCTTGAGAGCCAGCTCTTTCTTTCTTTTTCTTCTCTCTTTCTTGGGCGGCAACGAATTAGTGAAGCCTTTGGTGTTGCTGGAGTGCATGGGCGACGATAGCCACTCACCATCAGGTGGATCGTCAATTCGTTTGCCGGTTATTTCCATAAAAAAAATTGATGGTCAAAAGTCTATTTACTATATTATTACAGTTAAGAGGAACCCAAAAAATTCATAGAGCGAAAGTTTGTGACGCACTGCTTAATAACGATGACATAAAAGTGCTCCTTCACCGGGAGCATTCACGTGTAATGTAACATTGTAGATTCGACTTTGAGCATTACATTACAATACTACCTCCCTGACTGACGAGCATTCGCGTGTAATGTAACATTGTAGATTCGACTTTGAGCATTACATTACAATACTACCTCCCTGACTGACGAGCATTCGCGTGTAATGTAACATTATAGATTCAACTTTGAGCATTACATTACAATACTACCTCCCTGACTGACGAGCATTCGCGTGTAATGTAACATTATAGATTCGACTTTGAGCATTACATTACAATACTACCTCCCTGACTGACGAGCATTCGCGTGTAATGTAACATTGTAGATTTGACTTTGAGCATTACATTACAATACTACCTCCCTGACTGACGAGCATTCACGTGTAATGTAACATTGCAGATTCGACTTTGAGCATTACATTACAATACTACCTCCCTGACTGACGAGCATTCGCGTGTAATGTAACATTGTAGATTCGACTTTGAGCATTACATTACTATACTACCTCCCTGACTGACGAGCATTCGCGTGTAATGTAACATTATAGATTCAACTTTGAGCATTACATTACAATACTACCTCCCTGACTGACGAGCATTCGCGTGTAATGTAACATTGTAGATTCGACTTTGAGCATTACATTACTATACTACCTCCCTGACTGACGAGCATTCACGTGTAATGTAACATTGTAGATTCGACTTTGAGCATTACATTACAGCACTACCTCCCTGACTGATGAGCATTCGCGTGTAATGTAACATTAAACGGGAAGTGGAGCGCATTGATGTTACAAGTTGTATCAAAATATTACACATTGTATCATTACAAGGTGCGCATTGTAATGCTCGGTTCTCTTCCTTCACTGATGTATGCTAGTTTTGTATCATTACAAGGTGCGCATTGTAATGCTTGGTTCTCTTCCTTCACTGATGTAATGCTCAAATCTGTAACGTTACATTACACGCGAATGCTCCCGGTGAGGGAGCACCTTAATTTTTAATTTCTGTGTCTACTCAATTCTAGACTCAATGCTGACGAAGTCGCGGGCAGAAGCTAAATAAATATACCTAATAATGTAATAAATGGTTCCATTTTGAATTTCCATGGAAGAGATTTCAATTAACACATTTTCTGATGACGTATAAAGTTGTAGCTCCAAAACTCTCGCCTTATTCAATTCTCAATATGGTATATTGGAAAGACGCTCGTATTTTGTTGCAGCCAATAAAGCTGTAAGTATTATGAATTTGGGCCACGGCTGCCACGGCAAAGATCAGTTGACACTTATTGGTTTTGCTTCACAATACTTAAACGTTCTACATGAAGGTTTTGTGATATCCAGCTGTTTAACTTTTGACCAGTATTATTAAAACATAGCATTAACTTTTCCTTTTGAGAAAACTGTAAATCAACCAATAATGCTGTCATTACGAAGCTGTAATTTGTTTTTATTTAAGTTTATTTTTGGAGCGTTTGCTACACTGGGATACGTAAAAGTTTTATTTGAATGTGTGTTGATCACATCACACGTACTTCAGTAACATACTACTACGGTAAGTGGACTGATAACACCTAACATGCATCGCAACTACAGTTATAAGTAAACAGTTTTAATTTTCATTTATTTCTCTTTGAATACAGAAGGAATACGAAAAACAAAGAAAACTCAAGAATTTCTCGCAAAAGACGCTCGACCCGTAAGAGGGAGTCTCACTAATCAATATAATAGAGCCACTATGAGAAAAAATATATATATAGGTTCCCATCCTCGCAGGCACAATTCCCGCGAGCCAAAATCAACCTTTAACTAAAGGAATAGAGCTCTAAATAAATAAAAAAGGATCGGCAAGAGGCTGCCCTAGTTATAAATAGATTTTCACGAAAAAGAAATGTTACAGGGACTTTGGTGCAAGCTTAGCACAGAGCAGGTACACTGTAGAGCGTTTTTAATTATAGCTCCATTACGGCAAAGATATTTTAGTGTGTATTCTTATTGGTATTAGTTCAGTACGTTAATTATAGTTATACATAACTATGTATAATTTAAGTACCTGTCGATTTCGAAATCGTCACAATTTACATTCAAAAATAGTTTTTTCGATACAACTTTTTTATAGACAGAGCGATTTAGCTACTGGTAATATCTTAATACATATATATAAATTAAGTGTCACGTTGTTTGTCCGCGATGGACTCCTAAACTGCGTAACCGATTTTAATCAAATTTGCACACTGTGCGCAGTTTGATCCAACTTGAAAGATAGGATTAATTTAAAAAAAACTAATGACAGAACGAACTCTGTCCGGGCAGCTAATAAATATGAAAATTGAAATGTAATTAGCATTGAAATAATTTTGGAAAACAATCCTGTGGTTTTAATACAGGAAAATAGTCACAATAACTTATTTACTTATGGAACAGGACCAACATTAAAATACATGACATGTGTATATTTATATTATCTGCGTTGCTATTTACGGGACGACTGTAATATAAAATAATATATGGAATGTTATTATGTATTTTATATTAATTTATATTAATTAGTCGTATTGTGCAATCAAATACTAATTGGAGCGTGTAACAAACAACGTGGATTGGAGGCGAGGACAAATTAATGTTCAGTCGGAACGTCTCCGTGCACGTCGTCCTGATTCAACGTCTATTTGTGACATACAAACAAATACAAACTATAATGGTTCTATAACAATACAGTTCTGTAACTTGATATTTCTTTCTAACCCTTTTTATCCATCTCTATGTGCCTTAATTCAATCTATTATTCTCTCTTCTCTTCTACTCAATCTCTTTATTTTAACAACACCAAATATTATATTGTTTTCAGTTACTATAGCAATATCATAAAAACGCTGCCATAGTCATCAACTGCTGTTGTGGTATTATCTACCGTTAATAAATGCATAACTTAATATTCAAGTTAATAAATAATAATAATGTATGAACATTATTTTTCAGCGTTTCGTTGATATAGAAATCCAAGCAAATATGTACAAGATGTAATACGTGAAAAAAATAACTAGGAAATGAAGTAATGTAGCCTCTGTGGTTTCACTAACCGTGCTCTAATTTCTCTGGACCACACTCTCACAGACGCAATTAAGGCGCGTACGCGAGGGGGCTGCACCACCCGAGGGGGAAAAAATGCGAGAAAAACGCGGAAGGCGGAAACGACGACACGTGACTCAAGCTTCCCGGGCGAAGCGTTGCCATGGCGACGGCGAACGGTTATTTTTGTGCGTATATTCGAATTTCAAATGGATTTTGCGTTCGGAATTTTTTCAAGCGACATTTTGAGCGCCGAGGTGCCGCAATGGCTATGTCCGTTTTAATTTTCGATAACGAAATTAGACGGATCGTAAGTATTGAGCTTAAGACAATATTTAAATGTTCTTAATTAATACTGATAAATTCATTCTTAGTTATTCTATTTTTATGACTCATCCTTGTTTACCTTACAGAATAGAAAAATGCAGGTTAGAAATATCCACACAATTTAAAAACACTTAGGTGATGAGATTTTTTCACCATGTTTTCAAACTGACAATGTAACATTACGCATTAGATAACTCTAATGGCTGTTGCGTGGAAACTACCCACCTCCATTATTGGTTTTTAGTTTCAAAACATCTCGTGTAAGGCTTGTAAGGAAATACACCCGGAAGTGACGTTGGCCTTGAGGTTCCGTGGCAACGAGAAAAAATCTATAGTAGGATAGGATGCAGGGAGGGGCGCCCTAGTTCCCGGCGTGGTACACTGTACTCGCTAAAGTACAGTACTCGCCTGAGTACTTACTTTAAATACTTCTATTACATCCATTGAGTTATAAGTATACATAGAGAAGACATCTCAAACAAAATGTGTCCCCGCCGGGAGGTTCTATTTTCAAAATTGAGCCCCCGTTCTCCTTTCAAAATCGAACGAATCCTTTGGACATTGAAGCCGCGCGGCGCCAATTCATTGGAACATACATTGTGTTCGCGGTGTCTGTTCTATACGCTAGTAATAATACTTCAATGATTACATCCATTGAAGTATAATGTCATAGAACAAACATCTTGAACAAAGTGTGTGTTCCGCCGCAAGGTTCTATTTTCAAAATTGAGCACCCGTTCTCCTTTCAAAATTGAACCCATTGAAAATTGAAGCCGGTCAGCGCCAATTCATTGGGACATACATTGTGTTCGCGGTGTAGGTTCTATATGCTAGTAATAATACTTCAATGATTACAGCCTACATTATGGTCACTAGGCTTTGAGATAGATTTCGGAATAAGGATGCTATAATTCATGGCGAAATAAAGAATAAGGAAGAATTCGAACCAGATTCTGTAAAATCATGCTTCCACAGATGATGCTTCATCTCAATTGCTGAAATTCCAGTGATCTTGAATGTTTTATCTAAACTATCCTCTTCTATCCAATCATTGTCTAGAACAGGGATGGGCAAAGTTTTTCCTACGAAGGCAATGTTTACAAAAAAAAACATCTATAGGAGCCCAGGTATTTTACTGGCCTGCCGAGAAAATAACACTGCCTGGCTGCATCTGACACAGATTGCAATTGATTGAATTAAAATAGTGGGTATTTTATTATAGCATCTTAGTGCAGATGTGTACATAAATCATTTAAAAAACTTGTTTATACAAAACCCAACATGAGTCCGACCCGCCAACCTTGAAGGCTACTTAGTTTACGAGGTTGCTCTGGCTTCAACCCATTCATGGCCCACTAATGAGCACGGGTATCCTCACGAGGAGTCCTAGCATACTCCATGCATACGAGAGGTTTAGGATTTTGCTCCATGATTCCCATAGCTGTATGAAGTTTTGTTAAGACGTTACAAACTATAATATTGTATTATAGTAGCAACTTAGAATCGTATATCTCGTGAGTTACCTCGAAGGACAAGCGTGAGGTAACACGTATGGATGGACATTATAAGCTATGCAGTGTTTATCAACATTCTGAGAATAGTGAGACCAAGTAAACCGGTTTGACGAGCGACGACCAGATTAATATTAATTGTTTCTATGTATGGTATTGACTAATAATGTTGTCTTGTGATGGAATATATTGGAAGATACGAACCGTTGCAGCCGTTTCGTTTCAGTGGTTGCGGTTGTGATTATGAGGCTTCATGGCACAAGCGATGACCATGCTGCTCCACGGTCCTGCCTAAGGCAGATTTATTTGAAGTATTCTGACATGGATTGTTACTTACTATAACAATCGTAGTCGATGGTTTACTTACTTACTCTCCAAAATATCTGTGTATTTTATGTATACTGCGTCATGTCATGTGTCATGTCTACGGCGTCATAAATCCAAAAAGATCTAATCTAATATTTAATAATATCTAATCTAATTCGATTGGTATTTTTTATCGAAAGCTTCGTCTGTAAAGATATGATATGATACGTCTGTACAGGTATGGTTGGTGGAAACAAAAGCAGTTGTTTTCCAGATAACTTACGCCCCAACTCAGAGTCACTAACGGTTACTTTAATCTTTCTTTAGTAAAGAATCTCCATACAAATTCTGTATTAAGGAGCGATTTAAGTAACCGTTAGTGACTCTGAGTTGGGGCGTTAGTATATAATTAAAGTGTTAAAGTACTGCTTCCCAGACTTTGTAACTCTGCTAAAGCCAACTTTTCATGAGAACTACTAAACGTGACGGGAGATTTTTATTTTTTGCATTCTTAAAGTAAATATCGTAATACCATTGTTTCTTTTTAGTTTTTGGGCATCATTTATAGCGTCAGTAAGTCAAAAAAATCAGTTGTGGCCTTCAGTTTTAACCTTCAATATTGGCAACAAATATTTGACCGATCCTAATGGACTGGAGTTTCAGGTTTGTTGCCATAGCATGGATGCTGCAGCCGGTTGAAACCGGTCCAAGCTGCTAAAACTGCTTACCATTTGCTACGTCCGTATAGTATTATAAGCAGTATGTACTCCTATAACTACTATAAGACTATAATAATAATCCTATAACTACTATAAGAATAACAAAATAGAGTAACTAAATCAGATTAATCACAGAGGAAATCCATAGGAAAAACCTTGGAAAAAAATATTTATCTTAGTCTTAACATATGTATTATGTCATAATCAATTAAGCAATTTTGATTTAATTACAAAGATGATAGCGACCTTATTATGGCGTTAGGTTTCAGAAGGAACATTACACCTTATGTACAGTCGGCCGTAGAAGTAGCTTAACATTTTAGTACTTTGTAATAGTAACTGTTTCGACGGTTTCCTAACAACATCTATGACAAATTCAAGAAATGTAATGTGACAAGGTACTAAAATGTTAAGCTACTTCTGCGGCCGACGTTACCTACATCTGGTCTCATCGAATATGTTATATCAACTCCATATAATTATTTGTTAATTATATATGCCAATATGTTGTCACATAATTTGTCTTATGTATAATAATTTCTGCTATCTATTCATAGAATCGTATATCTAAGTTATGAAGTCAAGGCATAATAAATAATAATATTTAATAGAAAATACATAAAAACCTAGTACAATTTAAGAACATTGAACTGAACTATGTGCGTATACATATTTAGATATTACAGGACGTTTAATATCCAGGTGCATTCCGAAAGATAAAAGAAGAACCTGTTTATCGGTGTATGTATTCGAAACAACATTGTTATCTTTTTAATCCAAAGAACACTCGTTTCAATGAAAACAAAATCGCAGCTGAAGATGTCGTGGCGATACTTTAAAAGTAATAAGTTTTTATTGTCAATTGTGGAAGTCACAAGTTGATGTTAATGAGTTGATTTTTATCATAATAAACGTTATTTATGGATAACTTTTATGTTAAAAAAAAGCATAACTGTTTTAGTACCTATATAAAATTTTTATTTAGTACGATACCGGATTGGAACCCTGTTTGAATTTTATTGATACTTATTATTAAATTCTATAAATATTGTTAAGCAGGTACAATATTATATCACTAATTGCATTGGCTATCGCATCGCCTAATTGCCCAGCATAGTAACAACACAAACAAACCAATGAACAATGAACCCTATGGTGACGTAATAAAAGCTTTAGACACAGCAAACAATCAGTGCGCTGTTCAGTACAAGAACTATAATGATTGAACTTTCAACGTTATCGCTAACAAGTTAATAAATGTCGTGAAGATAATGGATTATGCATCTTATCTTAATAACAATAGGGTGTAAATGATCAGTAACAATGATGGTGGTGTATCTGCGTGTGAACCATTAGACAAGGCCAGAGTCAAACCGGCAAGACAAGGTTAAGGAGAGCAATAAAAACATGTGCATAAAAATAACGCTGAAATAATAAAGGTAGCAAGCGACAGCCGAGATCTGCACGATACCGGGCTTTGGGAGCCACTTGTAAACGTTAAAATGGAACATGGGACTATATTCTTTACTGAACAAACTCTTAAACTCAAAGCAGTGATAGAAGATTTAATCAGAATACGCGAGGAACGGTTTGACGATGTCAAGCGACCGCAACACACGTCAATGCAAAGTTTATCGCATTATGCAAATAGAACAATTTACGAGTGTTTTAAAAAAATGTTAAATAAGGACTAACGGCTTAACCATAATTACAATAAATCTTGTTTTATTTTGATTCATTAATGTCCAAATTAAGAGAAATCTTATCTGGTTTTGAACTTGTAATGCAGAGATAATATATTACTTCAAGCAGCTTAAGATTAAACAACAGTCAACAAAATGAAATCACGTGCAAAAACCATTTTTAAAGACAAGCTTGTATAGACTGTAGAGGTTGCGGCCAAGGTGTCCTAAAGGTCTTTGTTATTTTATACATAAAAGAACCAAATGAATCCGTACACTTATTTTAAGATCTTCACAAATACAAAATTATAAAGGAGAACCCAGAATAATGTTCATGTATTTATGTTCCAAACTTAATTGAATATAATGAATACTTGTAAATAATGATAATCTTTGAATTTAACAGACTAGCTACATAAATAAAAATACTACACCTAAAGATATACATTAAATAATCTCGGACAAGCCAAGATTCAAAATTTTTTTTGTCTGCAAATAAGGAAGTAATTTCAGGCTGAGTCAATTAACGTGGTGTCTCAAAAGTTTTTTAATGGCACCGCGTTCTGTGAAGCGTTTCTCATCAGTACATCTTTTTGAAGAACGTCGAAAACCAGTCGTAAAGTCACATTGACAGCATTATTGGTGTGTTTTTATTATATTAAGGTTTTCAATGACAAGGTCACCGGTGAGCCATTCGTGAACCTCGGATGAATAAAAACGCAATCGTAATAAAATCATCTTTGTTCGACTGTTGAGATACTACGTGTAGATTCACGGTCTCTGTTTTTTTACCTTTGCTGGATGTTGTTTCTCATTGAATCAGTTTGTGATGTCAATTTTTTTAGAGGATAGGTCATGTTCATTACTTTTTTGAGTGTCAGCTTCAAGTATATCAGAAACGAGTTTTTATTATGACCGTAATTTCTTCAGCGAGTACATTATTTAAGCTGCCAAGATTTATTGCATCGCAGAAAAACTTGTTATGGACGTGAAGAGAATTGTAAGGCAAATGAGTGGTTCGCTGTGAATTAATGACGATAATGACTCAGCAAGATAATCAGGTGCATATCGGAGCGGCTTGCAATGACCCTGCCTCGGAGTAATTATAACGCGCTAACTCTGTTTCACGCCAATCTTCTGATATACCATTGAAGAAATATCAACACGCGATCTGCGATTCTAATTTACAGAGGAATGAATCTGTTCCTAGAAAGTTTTTCTACAATGAGATTTAGTTATCCGCATTAACTGTGATGAGGTTTCTTGTTTTACAATAAAATTGTAATTTAATAATGTAAACAAACAAAAATAACAATCAATGATAGCTAAGCAATCATGAAACTGACACAAGTATGTCGTGTAAATCTTCACCTGCGTGGAATTGGCTGTTAATGATATATACAAATCTCCAGATTCGCTTCAATAGCTACTTAGCTGTGAGCGATTTATCGGTGACGTGTGCTTCTCCACGTGCCACGGACGTGATAAATATGGATGAGCACAGATGAGATGCAGCCGACAAATGTTTAAGTCACGAAGCACAGTTTTACAACCCTAATAACCTTAACTAGTTAAACGAACTAAAACTCACCTAAATTTTCCTTCAACGTGATTCTCCCACTTTATAATAGATGGACAATATTTCGGGTCCAGTAACAAGTTCCTCAGAAACTCCGGGACTGACACGCTTCTCGGACGCTTGCAAACTTTTCTGCCACTCCCTTTTGGTCTTCCCGGTGGTCTCTTGAACATTTTTCTCTTCTCCTCCTCATCTCCAGACTTGCTTCCATCACTCCCGTAAGGGCAATCGGGAGAAGCGGTCTCTGATAAACGAAAGTCCTCGGCATCGTCACTAGAGTCACAATTCGGCGGTAGGAGGTTTATGTTGTTTGGTTTGTAATCCGAGAATAATCTATTTTTGTTGTCCAAGGAATCCAGGTCCAACATCGTCTGCGCCGAATCGTGGTGCTGATATGAATCACTCTCTCCATGTCTGAACACCGAAGTCGGTTTGATCATTTCTTCACTTAACCGAATTTGCAGCTTATCGAAAACTATGTCGCCTAATCTTCTAGATACGAGCGGATCAACATTTGGATGTGACATCCTCTGAACTACCTCTTCCCTTCGCATCCCTCTCAGCTCGGCACCGTATATCTTAAAATTGTATATGGGCACATCGCACTCGCTGAAGCCGTGGGTGATGGCGCATTCGTGAATCCACAACATGGTGTCTTCCTCCGTCCAATCCATGACAAACTTGGTGTATCTCCACTCATCGCGGGGATACTCCCGCGCGACGAGATTGTGGTACACATTGCCCGCGTCGATTTCAGTTTCGGCGTAGACATCGAAGTTGTTGTAGTAGTTCCCGTAGATGTAGGAGGCGTTGCCCTTTTTGAAAACTTGGAAGGTTTCGAGGCGCGCGGGCGCCGACGGCGTCGCGGGGAGGTACATGTCGTGCATGTTGGGGTTATCGTAGGGTCTCGCGTAGTCGAGCATGGCTGCGTGCGACGCGGCCGGTGGTTCGCGGCGGAATGGGCGGCTGGCGGCGAGCTCTCCTTATGAATACTACCGATATGAACGGCGGTCGCGAGCGCTCTGTTTGTTTACACGCCGTACTGTGCGCTACGTACCGTAGTAGCAGTAGTAGGGCGCGCGGATAATTCGTAGTACGTAGTTTGTTTATGTAATGCCGCTCCAGTAAATAAGCGATAAGGGAGTTTTCTCTAAAACTCGCTTCGTTGCCGTCTACTTGTTTATCTGTATGTCTTTGTTAATATTTACAGGTGAATCATAGGCGTATCTTGAAATTGTGTTTTGATAACTCTAATGGACTATTCATTTGATTATATTTAGTTTCATAAACTATTGGTACATAACGGTTTAGGTTTGAGTTCAGTAGCCAAACTGTTTTATCTCACAATTGTGTAACACAATGTAAGATTAATTTTACCCGGTGACTATTTCCATTAAATAGACCTTTGGAAGGTTGCTGAATTTCATGAACCTCTTCACGATTAATTAGTTATATCTCGTACAAATTGTCAAGAATGGCCTTCCATGCGTGTAACAATGGAAAAGTATTGTGTTGATATTAGAATCTGAGCATTAGACGTAATGTTTTTAGAGAAGTTAATTACTATAATATATCGGTACACCTACTCTACAGTGTATAGCGTGATCTAATGCGAGATAGCAGACATCTCAAACATTATTATAATTAATACCTATTAGTTGGTCCGGCATACGTTATTCTGCCAAATAAACTTAGTTTTTAATACGCTTTTATTAGCTTCAGATGTATGTAACGGAATCTTTGAACATGATTTTGACCCCCTTCAAAACGTCGGATTAACTCGAAATTTGGCAACAAAAAAAAAACTAGAAAATAAATTTGAATTAAGAATCGTGTAATTGTAATAAAAGCGTGGGGTGCTTATATAGATATTATCCCTTCTACTCATTGACACCATGCACGGCATGCACCCCACGCTTTTATTACAATTACACGATTCTTAATTCAAATTTATTTTCTAATTTTTTTTTGTTGGATTTTCTATAAAAGCGTGTTTTTTAGGTTTTTTTTTAACTATTATTTATTATTTATTTCTATTCATGAATAGGAACAGCATTTAATACTTCCCATCTATTTTGTGACTTAAATTTAATCACAGAATAGATAATAGTACTTTAAAGCCATGGCACCCATCGACTTCTATTAAAATCGTAAACACCTATCCCGACAAAAAACAAGGTATTTTTCAGGTTCCGCCCTTATAGTTTCGTCATGTCCGCCCGTCCGTCCGCAGCATAGAACTTGTGTCTTTACAAAACCCGCAGGCCCCACTCCTAAACGTAGTCAATGAAGTATGAAACGCCGTCAACCGGTAAAAATTTAAATCATGTTGGAAAGTAGACTTGCTATACGTCAACACATACAAAAAAACACACAGGAGGTGGAGCAGTCCTCCTATTAACTCGTTAGAATCCGCGTGGCGGCGGTACCTTTGAGTTCGAACGTGCATCCACGTTCCCGGTAACCGACGCATTAAATGGGGTTGCTTGCGCATCCATCCTAATTCGCAGCCTTAGAATGAGAGTGACCTAACTCAAAAATTGGAATTTGTGGGAAATGAGAAAGAAAGTTTTCAAAAAAGTATATATCGATGAATAGAGCGATCACTGAAAGTGACCGATTATTAGGTTGTCCTTTTCTTACTCATAATTCGAGCTCTTTTTCATCACAGGGTTTTAGGGTAAGCATTTTAAGGTAAGTTTATAGCAAAAACAGAAATTACAGGAATTTTGAGTTAGGTCACTTTCATTTTAAGGGTGCGCTATGAACTTGAGTTTGGACTAGGAGTGATGACTTTTGCGCCACCCGTTAAGATGTAAAAGTTGGTAAAGATATTTGAATTTTTATATTGCCTTATTATAATATTATAATGCGTAATATAATTATTATAATGCGTATAAACAAAATGTGATATTCATAATCGCCAAACAAGAAGAATGCATCAATTAGTTACGCCTTCGTTCCGCCTAAGTAAAGTGCAGCGATCTTTCATGGGGCTTGGTGTACATTTCTATAATAAAATTCCAAAATCAATACGTGACTTGCCAATAGAATCTTTCATAAAACGTGTCAAAACACAATTGTTAGGCAAGGGATATTATAGAATAGACGAGTGTTTAAATGACAAAGATGCATGGAAATGACCAGTTCTGCAACCAGTTCCGCTTAGATTAGTAAATATTTTTGTAATATTTTCTTTTTTTGTAATATTTTTTTAAAAGATGTGCGAGGAGTTTCTTTCGGCTTTTCTTCTCCTCCATGACAAAGCACCCTTCCGAAAAGCTGGTATATAAAAAAAATGATGACGTGCATAAGTGTATCAGTAATACCTATATGAATAAAATATTTTGACTTTGACTTTGACTTTGACTTTGCCATCATGCGCTCTTCGCGGTACGGATTAAAATGAAGTTTGGTAAACATACAGACCATAATATGGTAATGTTAATGGTGATGGGCTCCGATTTCCGCACTTAGCCTCTAAGTTGGGCCATTGTGCGTAGATGTGTGTGCCGGCTAGTTGTCTAGCCAGCCTAGCTCCGTCCAGAAACGCAAGATCCTCCTGGTATCTCCACAGGCTTGACGGAACGACCTTGGAGTGCATTCCAGGATTACGTGAGGGGCTGTTTCGTCGGCCGATAGACACGCCCTGCATAGAGGACTGTCGGTCATACCTAGAACATATGTTTGTTAAGTGGGCAGTGTCCAGTCCATACAGACCATGTCCAGGATTAGGACATACCAATGATTTTATCCGGGTCTTATGTTTCCCTGGATCATTTTGACGGTTTTATGAAACCACTTTCCCGAGAGTGGAAACTAGTTAAAATATAATTTAAAAGGCTTTCTTGCATTATTGTTCTATACATTATTGAATGGTTCTCTTGAATCATCCATTGTTTGTACGCAGCTGGTCATAATGGCAACTTGACGTGTGGCCGCTCCTTATTATATATAAAATACGTTTGACAAATCACGTACAAACCGTACATAATAAATACAAAAAGTATGTACCCATTGAATATTGATATAGTAAAACTTATCTGAGGGCACGGCAGTGCCCCCGCCAAGTCGAGCAAAAAAGCGGCACGGCCGTACCATCCTTTTCTCGAAGCAATTCAGGCCATTTTTGACCCCCTATAACTTCGTTGTGGATAAAGCTAGAAGCTTGAATTTTTAGTAACCAAGCAGGCATTGTATAAACACGGTATATTTCAAATTTCATTCAATTTGAACCAGTAGTTTATGAATTATAACTAGTCAAAGTTTCTTAATTTCGTCACTCACTGACTGACTGACCGATCATCAAAACTCTAAGGCACTTCTAGCAGACATAGAAGCTTCAAATTTGGAACACAATTAGTGTTTAGTGTATAGATCAAGGAAAAACTAAAACATTTTGCAATTTCGGTCTAGTTTTCTAGATACATCAACTGCATAAATAACTTTGTAATCCCATATAAATATATAGGATTACAAAGTTACATTTGCAGTTAATGAATTACTGTACCTGTATAACAAAGTAACATTTGCAGTGAATGAATCAGTGTACCTGTATATAATATAATGATATAATAGGTGTAGATAGGTACCTAGATATAATTATGTTCAAAGGAAACTTGTAAAAGGAAAAAAAGTAGAACTATCTACAAAAAGAAATGAGATGCCATCAAAAACAAAACTTGTAAAAAAAAACCAAGTCTCGCAACTCAGTTCTTCTACCGTAAAAAGTTGTGAGATCCATGTAATACCAAGTCGGTTAATTTATTCAGTTCTTACTTAAGGGTCCTTCTGTCTTAAGTTATCACGTAATTAGCTAACCTAACAAGTAACAACATCTTAAAGTGACCATATTATCAATATAAAAAATCTTTTATGTTTTAAATAAAATCAATTTTAATATAATCAAGGAAACAAAGTATCAAAACGAGTCAATCCTACGAGATGGATAATATTAATATTGTAGATTGTCGTTTAAATACACCTTTTTTCTCACATGTTTTTCGTTAAACATTGAAAATAATAATTCTGGTTTGTGATCGTAAAGGTTTTTTTCGGTATTAAGTCGAAAATAATAATCATTTTCAAAAAGAAAAAAAAATCCATACAACTCTTTTTTTGACTTGACAATTTGATATAGTTTTAATAATTTTCATTGCCATATTAAAAACCCTTTTTTCTGCTTGTCAAAAATGCCATGAGATTCTGATACACCTATAATTACACGGTTCTTAATTCAAAATTTTCTATTTTTTAGTTGGTTTATAAAAACTAATTTATAAAAATTATATTAACTATTATTTATTATGTTTGTTACCTCTTGAACTCTGTCTATTTAGAAATGTGTTTTTCGAAAGCTAGTTTTTTGAAGGTGGATTTTTCTTTTTTTGGAAAAACTAATTTGGTAATATTTTTATAGTTATACGTGCATGCTTATGTGTGGCTTAATGTGGGATATATGTAATTTATATATCTATAAACTTAAGCTTTACCACATTTAATGCAAGTAAATAAATATAATTCAAAAGTTCAGTAAACTAGTTATACTGTAACTTAACGTCATAATAAAACTGGTGATTCAGTGCAGTCAGCACTCGCGGTGTACTATCTTCACGTAATTTCTCGTGAGTACATTCTCCACGCACCTCCCAGTGCCTGGTGCCTCACACGCCGTCATCGCGGTTTTGCCGAGTCATCGTTATACTGCTCAAACCAGTGCATTTCTAAATGACGTCATATGTCCATATGGCATTTAATGCAAATACATTTTAAGCTATTCATAAATGTGTCCAACCTTGCCGTTCGTTATAAAGTATTAGTGCGGTACCTCACCGGGATTTGATATCAAAAAGTACATGTTTGTAATCATAATGTACAAACTATGATTCACATCAGAATCGGTATGTCACGACGCTATTTATTTTTCGTCAAAAATTTTGACACTTTAAATGTCAAATTGGTCTAGTGGATTAGTGATTCGACTAGTTTCCCACTGAGAAATTTGACAGACTCTAATTTCAAATGCAAAATTAATGTTGCCTGTTTTTTGGTATTGATGTTGCCAAGATTCCGGGTATGTGAATCGTAAGATATATTTTTTTGGTTAATTATATTTTATTGAAAGTCTTATTTAAAATAAATGTCGAATTAAAATATTAATAAATGGGATGGGATAGACAGCGCGCAACTTTGTATTCGTCATCTTTATACACATCATCTATGTATATACACATGGGGTATATTGTATGGTGTACCTGTACTTCAACACATCATTAAAACCAGTTCATTTAATACATAATTATATTATGTGTACCTACTTGACTATGAAATCGGAACATATTTTCCGCAAGATCAAACAATAAATTCAACGTGGTAAAATTATACACGTCAAAGTATAAAATTGTTAAACGTATGGTACATTATTATTCATATTATCCTGTTAACTTGAGGAAAACAGTCAATCCCATAAAATTTGTCGGTAATGCAAGCCATATAATTAAATAATTATTCCATAAACATGGGATCCATAGAAATTGAAGTCCTCCGGTAATACAATCAGGAGGCATCCCAGGCGTAGTATCCAACACCAAAATATTAATAACGAGTAACCGCCCTCGCTTTGCTTCGGTTTTCTTATTTTTTTATACCTTGGGTTACATTATTGGAGTTTTATTAAGGATCCCTAATTTTTTTGAAAATATAATATAGCCTATGTTACTCGGGGATAGTATAGCTTCCCAACAGTGAAAGAATTTTTGAAATCGGTTCAGTAGTTTCGGAGCGTATTCAATGCAAACAAAAAATCAAATCTTTCCTCTTTATATAATATTAGTAATTAGTAATTAGTAATTAGTAATTAGTAATTAGTAATTAGTAATTAGTATTAGTATTAGTATAGATAATAACGAAATTTAATCAGATCCATTAGGTACTTAGATAGATATTCTATGTACCATTTGCCATTTCTACTGATCCATGATAAATCATCTTTCCGAAATGTTGGCAGAATAAAAAGTTACGTTCATAGTTATACATTTAACTTATAGTTAAAATTATTTTTAGACTGAACAATTATTATTCATTTCATGATCTCAAATTCCATTTAAGAGTTTAGGTAAATTTCTATATGTAATAATACAAAATCCACTTACTCACAGATTGTAAATTACGAGCAACTTATATTGATGCTCTAATGTAATTAAATTATGTTTTGCTCCATTGTAATGATTGTGTTATTATCATGATATAACCATGTACTGTATATTATATTTAGTATATGTAGTTTATATCCTGGATATAAATAAACTGGTAAGCTATCAGAAAATTACGTTTTGCCATGTAAATATATTTTGGTACATAGTGTAGAGCTAGATGTAACTGGACGGTACCCATAAATAATAAACTATATGTGCTCAATGTTAAGCAACAACCCATAATTGTCCCACTGCTGGGCTCGGGGTCTCCTCTCACAATGTGAGGGGTACAGGCCATAGTCTACCACGCTGGCCAAGTGCGGATTGGTAGACTTCACACACCTTTGAGAACTTTATGGAGAACTCTCCGGTGTGCAGGTTTCCTCACGATGTTTTCCTTCACCGAAGGAAGTGATAATTAACTTTTAATACGCACATAATATTTGAAAATTAGAGGTGCGTGCCAGGATTTGAACTCGGGTCCCTCTGTTCGAGAGACCAACGTTCTAACCGCTAGGCTATCACTTTCCAATAACGGCTGGCTCAATGTTAAACGATTTATTATTTTCTATCCGCGTGAAGCTAATAGGGATAGTAAGGCCTAATAAAATAGGATTATAAGGGCTAAGATAATAGGGCTGATAGGGCCAAAAACAACCTTCCCCCAACCATGTAGCAAGGGTGAAAAATTCTCGATAAAAAAATTACCTCTTTAAAGCTAAAGTAATATTTTGCTAATAGGTTTCTGAGCTAAACCGCGAACAGACGGACGGACATGAAGAAGAGTTTACTATTGACTACGGAATCCAAAAATCTGTAGTCCGTAGCCCGTTGTCAAGCATACATTTTACAAAACCTACATATGTAAAGGTAGTTTTCCTCGTACATTGTAATGACTATTTTACGTAGGATTTAAATAAATATGATTTCATTAATATGTATTAGATATAACATAATTTTATTATTATATTACTTAATGTGTTAAGTGTAAAACTAAAGATAATATCACCAGAAACTGCGTAGTTGGAAGAAGTTCTTATACAGGTTTCCAAAATATTCGGTGAAAATTCTGAACAGTGCAGCCGTATCATTTATACCATAAAATAATAATAATTAGTCAAAAGATGGCATTGACAGATTCGGGGGGTAAACAGCCTTAATAATGGATCATTGGACACTCACTGGGTGTAAAAGGATCCGTTAATTAAATCATGGATTAAAGTGGACATAAAAGTGGAAAAGGATCCATTGATGAATACTTGTAATGGATCTAAGTGGACATCGCCGGATTTCCTACAAGGGAAAGCTACCGTCAAAGCGTCTTCCGTTGCACAAACAAAATTATCACAAGCAGAGACAGGCTTTAGTTAAGGAATGGGATGAGACTCTTCTAACTTTATCCTACACTAGCTGACCCGGCAAACTTCGTATCGCCTAACAAACTATTTTTTTTTTCTAAACTAAAAGTAGCCTAAGTTACTCCTTGTCATATCAGCTATTTGCCAGTGAAAGTCCCGTTAAAATCGCTGGAATAGCTGGAATAAACAGACAGACAGGCAGACAGACAGACAAACAAAAATTGTAAAAAATGTTGTTTTGGTATATGTACCGTGTAAACCTCTAAACGCACTTAGTAAAGAGTGGTTATTTTAATATTACAAACAGACACTCCAATTTTATTTATTTGTATTGTATAGAGTATAGAGTATAGATTAAAACATATGTAACTTAATTAAAAAATATTATATTATTGTACCTTTAAAAACTCATAAATAACCTTAAAATATATTGTTTCATAAATTAATGAGGCTCCGCGATATCTTCTGAGTGTGTTGATTATTTCCTTACCATTGTCTAAGTCAAAGATCTATTTCAGTATCGTGCCGTATATTCAGTTATTTCACTCATTTTCCTACACGTCCCTAACCTACCCCAACGTGCGCGATATGCAATCAATTGTCATCTTCGTCACAGTTCAAGTTCATTAACCCCACTTGCATAACAGCCCTCGTTGCATTGATAATGCGATAACAGAGTAGGAAGCTAGCGGAAAACCCGCGCTCACCGGGGATTTACCACTCAACCACTAGTGGCCATTAAAATGCTGCACGAACACGATGTAACTAACTTCTCACAAACTACATGCAACGTCGAATGACACACTGTTGATCACACCGATATATATATTTGTTTCAAATATCTGAGAATAACAAAGCATAAGGTTGACTATTTACACAGAGTTTTAACACAAAATATTTTGTTGTTTTAATGTGTGCGCAATTAAGTACCTATGCTGATCATAAAATAATTATTAACACTATAATATGTTACACTGAGGGAACGAAAATCTCGCATATTTAATGGTCAAACTTATAATATTATTTTTCATCCTACTTTTCAATAGAAATCACTATAATGCTATAAACATGATACAAATAAAAAATAAAACACATTTTACTCGTATTTCACACCATAAGATAATCATCAAAATTAAATATTATTATATTATGTATGATAATTTATGCATTGATAAAAAAGCTACAACAAAGCGCCAGATACGTACGAAAAATCGGAAAAACAGGTTTCCCGGCAGCATTTTAGCGGCCGGCGCACGCGCAGGCTTCGCACGCGACTCACGATCACGTTCCGACTGTCGCCAGACCTCAACAAAAATATGTATATATTTGAATCATTTCCTTTAAACTAAAATTCTTAATCTTGTATGTTATATTAATATCTGTATTTATTCCTTGTATGTGTAAGTGTTATTTAATTATTATTCAAGTAGTTTATCTTATTTATTATATTGTCTGTGCACCCTACCCTTTTCACTTTGTTTTCTATGTCCTCTGCCCAAAGGTTGTCTGGAAGAGATCGCTCTATAGCGATAAGACCGCCTTTTGTACTACTTGTTATTTATATCGTATAGTATGTTCTAATGTATTAACTTACTCGGTGTGTACAATAAAGAGTATTCTATTCTATTCTATTCTATGTTATGTATGTATGTGTGTCTATGTATTTTTATTCGCCCATTACGACTGTTTGGGAAATCACAATGACTCGGCACTAACCAGAAGTCGAAATTTAATAGCTTGCTAATCACTATGCCACTTATGATTGAGTTCAAATTGTAATTTTACTTATCTATGTTGCGCAGGATTTTGGTCGCTTCAATCTTAACTGAAAAATGTCCCATCTAAAATATCTTTCGATTGTGATAATCCTTCACTGCTGGACCCAAGCATCCACTAACTTGTGTCTTGTGTGTGTAGAGACTGTAGAGGTCCTGAATGCAGTTAATGCCTGTGTCATCGTTAAGTTGTCAGTCAAGTGGTCGGAGGTCCTGTAGTAGTTTTTCTGAGATGTGGTCACCATTCGAGGACCTTTGCTCTTTATTCCAGAATCGTTGTCGATCCTTCGACTTTGTGGCCAACCTATTGCCACTTCAGTCCAAAAAAGTAATAGATACCAAAATGTTCTTTGAAAAAACCAGTTTCCGTACTCATCAGATTTGAAGGTCACATATTTATTAAAGATGACCTTTATAATGAAGCATTTTGTTCAGCCGCCATTTTAGCAGTTTTTAGGGTTCCGTAGCCGAATGGCAAAAAACGGAACCCTTATGGATTCGTCATGTCTGTCTGTCTGTCTGTCTGTCTGTCTGTCTGTCTGTCTGTCTGTCTGTCTGTCTGTCTGTCTGTCTGTCTGTCTGTCTGTCTGTCTGTCTGTCTGTCTGTCTGTCCGTCCGTATGTCACAGCCACTTTTTTCCGAAACTATAAGAGCTATACTGTTGAAACTTGGTAAGTAGATGTATTCTGTGAACCGCATCAAGATTTTCACACAAAAATAGAAAAAAGACAGTAAATTTTGGGGGTTCCCCATACTTTGAACTGAAACTCAAAAATATTTTTTTCATCAAACCCATTCGTGTGGGGTATCTATGGATAGGTCTTCAAAAATGATATTGAGGTTTCTAATATCATTTTTTTCTAAACTGAATAGTTTGCGCGAGAGACACTTCCAAAGTGGTAAAATGTGTGTGTCCCCCCCCCCCCCTGTAACTTCTAAAATAAGAGAATGATAAAACTAAAAAAAATATATGATGTACATTACCATGAAAACTTCCAACGAAAATTGGTTTGAATGAGATCTAGTAAGTAGTTTTTTTTTAATACGTCATAAATCGTAAACCGCAAAAAACATTGATCAAAGTTACAACGAACTACAAGAACTTTTATATTATGTTACTTGCTGCTACGGAACCCTTCATGGGCGAGTCCGACTCGCACTTGGCCGCTTTTATTGTTTTACATAGTGTAATTTGTTTTAAACTGTTATTGCTGTAATGATGGCTTATAACCGTGTGGAAGATAATAGCCGTCTTGGGGCGGCTTAGAATACTAACCCCAATCCCACGCCGCATGGGTGTCGTAAGAGGCGACTAAATCCGACCCACTGGTGATAGGGCCCTTCGGAGGGATTAGTGTTCAGTATTCAGTATCTTTATTGCAATATATGTTGTACATTTAGGTGTTACATAGTAGACAATTGGACATACATACATATTTAGAATCACATATCACCCTGATAGGGTATAGTAATAGTAGCGGAAGCGAACCGATTTATTCTATTATCATTTCTACGCAATAGTATTTCGTTGTTTTCTTTATTCTTTTACATAATTCATTTACAAAAAATAAATTCTTATATGTCAAAATATTCATTTAAATTGTAAAAACTTTTTTAATCAAAAATTCTTTGACCGCTCATTTACACGCGCGTGTCGCGGACCGTCTCGTGGCGCGTCCGTAAGCCACGCCCCCTACGCGCGTGTGAACACCACGCGAGCGCTCGCGCGAGCCCCTTTGGCGCGCGCCTTGAAAACCGCTCCCGACGCCGACGCGAGCCCTGCGAGCGCGAGACGCGCCGCGGTCTGGTCCGCGAGCGCCCTGTTCACACGCGCGCGTACGCGCGCGTCTCGCGGATTGTCTCGTGGCTCGCGCGCGCGTCTAAATGGGGTATCAGGGTTGCAGAAAAATCTTTGTCATTTTTAATTGATCTTATATCAAAAGGTAATTTATTAAATACTTTTTCACACATATTTGGACCTGAGCTAAATATTTTAAATTTACATTGAGGTATTATTAACTTGTTTTTATTTATTATTATTACGATTTAGGTATCTTTGTAATTTGTCTGATCGTATTGGATCGTAATCGATTATAGTATTGATAATATTCATTTTAATTGTTAATTAATACCATTATTACTATCATTATTTCTCCATGGGGCTCGCCTGTACAGCAACCACCCTTGAGCATGAGTCAGTCGCCAAACGCGTTGTCGTGTTGTAACGAGGTGTACTAATACCTCGTTCAATACTCCTTGGCTGGCAGATTCATTTTTATTCTAAATTTTTAAATATTGACAATTAGGTTGATTTTTGAGAAAAGGATCTGTCAGCTGGGTTCCCTTCGGGAATGATGTAAAAACGTTATTTTATTTTATTTTTAATACTTTTATAAGTTTTATAGCCTATTTATGTAAATAATTTAATAGTGAGTGTAAAGGATAGTTTATACCTTACAATATAATAATATTTTGAAGAATTGGAGTTGTTCCTCAATAATGACCCTGCCCAGCCCTGAGATTTACTATATTATATTTGTGGAGGATCTGCACCCTCGCACTGGCGCCCAATACGGTAATACAGAATACATAAGTATACCCAGGACAATTATTCTCGAAAATATTGGATTAATTGGACATGTATATTTTGATTGGAAACCTCTGTTTATACCTACATACCTACAATATCATTGGAAGACTGCCGGGAAGACTCCCTAATTTTTCGGAAGACAAGGAAGAAGAAATAAATTAAAGGTTACCTTAATTATAATTACTTAATGTATTTTTTATTTTTCAAAATTCTAAAAGACATTATCGTCCCCTCCCCATAGCGGCCCTTATTCGAATCATTTTTATACTGTATATTATTGTAACAATAGGTACCTACATGTTCATATTTTATTATTTTTATATTTTGTACATATTTGCATTTAAATTTATTGTGACACAAGAATGGCATTTTGTGTCGTTGCCTAGTAACGATTAATTTTATTATTGATTGTTATTAATTTCTATTATTTTATTTTAATGTTACGTTCACAGTAACAATTATAATTCTGTTGAACGGAACTACCTAATTCTGTAAATTTGTAAATCTGTAAATACTACTATTATTTACTATAGTTACAGAGCGGATTACAACTCTTTAAATAAGCCTATGGTACGAGCGGGTTGTGACTCGTTAAATAAGCCTACACCTTACCCTTACTTTACCCTTACCATTACTTACCTTACCTTCTGGGTTATTTCTCAAGAGCGGATTACAACTCTATAAATAAGCCTATGGTACGAGCGGGTCGTGACTCGTTAAATAAGCCTACACCTTATAAATATGTAAGTATGTATGTAATGTAACTATGTAAATAATATGTATGTTTGTTTGTGTGTAAATAGGTGACTATTTATACTTTCTTTATATTACTATACTTTCTTACTTTCTTTGTGCTATACTTTCTATACTTTCTTTGTTCTTTTATTTTTAATAAAAAAAATCATTAAGATTTTTTTTGAGGGGAGCCCGGGGTGTTGTAACGAGGTGTACTAATACCTCGTTCAATACTCCTTGGCTGGCAGATTCATTTTTATTCTAAATTTTTAAATATTGACAATTAGGTTGATTTTTGAGAAAAGGATCTGTCAGCTGGGTTCCCTTCGGGAATGATGTAAAAACGTTATTTTATTTTATTTTTAATACTTTTATAAGTTTTATAGCCTATTTATGTAAATAATTTAATAGTGAGTGTAAAGGATAGTTTATACCTTACAATATAATAATATTTTGAAGAATTGGAGTTGTTCCTCAATAATTTCCTACCCCGCCCTGAGAGTCTACTATTACTTTCTACTGTCGAGGATCTGCACCCTCGCAGTGTTCCGGTTTGAGAGCCAGTTCTTTCTTTCTTTTTTTCTCTCTTTCTTGGCCGACAATGCATCAGTAATGTCTTTGGTGTTGCTGATGTCCATGTGCGACGATATCCACTTACCATCAGGTGGATCGTCAGCTCGTTTCTCTCATAAAAAATGGGTGAGGGTATTTCCCGCATTAAACCATTTGTATTCACAATTCAATGTCCTCGCGGGCGCGTGCTCTCCGGAGCGGTGCAGTACGGCATAGACTAAATACATACAGAAGCTACATTCGATTTATTAACGTACATTTGCTTGGTAGGGCTTCACATTATAATTTCTATATTATTATTATTAAGTAGTAAACATTATTATTGGTATTATAACTTGTATGGCTAACTTCAGCGCTAATTAATACGACTCGTCTGTCAGTCGGAGGGTTTCGGACGGGAGCCAGACCTATCTTCTTTATGTCGCGTTCAGTAACGCATTGGCATACTCCCTTTGGTGTTGCTAGTTTCTATGGGAGACAATTACAATAATTAACCATCAGGTGGCTTGTCTACTTCTACGAAATGGTGCGATTAGTGGCCAAAACAAATGTGTCAAGTTGTAAGAAGTACGTACTTATTTTTTACATTGTTATGTCAAATATTAAAATGAAGTTATTACTGTATACTGTATACAACTTAATATACTCGTATTTGGCTCACAAACACCTCAAATATTAATATTTTAAGAGTTATAAATCGTAAATATATGATCAAAACCAGTGTGTTGTGCAACAGCATGACTTACGACATACCTCGTAAATATTACTACTAATAATGAGTACCTCGGTTAAGTGACTACTCTATGGCACGTGCGGGGCTGAGGAAATATCCGATATGTTTGAAGTTCTGATCTGTGCACCGCTCACTTTTTATACTCACAGGTATTTCCTTGTTCGAACACTTAATGATATACTATTATAGACACATTCCTGATAAAGGTATTCTGCGCATTGTAAATAAACACAATACATACAAACAAACAATCAGTAGTAATCTACCTGAAGAGAAGAAAGTCGTTGGAGGTCGAAGAGAAATATTTTGACCATTTTCTAAGGCCATAAGCAGTTATTTTTTAAACAATATTGCGAGTTGTTATCGTATAAAAGTTAAAGCATAAAAAACTTTGCTTTATTTAATTTCTTTGTTATTTAATTTTTTAAATTGTATTGAGAATAAGCTTCATTTATAGGGAGAGGCTAAAATAAAAACGGAATAGATTAAAGATACCATAAAGTTAAAAAAAAATGATTCTGATAGGTAAGTTTATAAGTGCCGCACCAAGAAACAATGTGCGGGTAACAAACACTGAATCAAATGTGATAAAGCTGTCAATCGCGATACCATGACTTAATAAGCACGTAACAGATTTAATTATGCGTCAAGGAAATCCTAAACAACATATTTAAGATACAAGGAAACTCGGTCCTTGCTCAGGTAATAAATTGTTTTTAATTTTCCTGTTCAACTTCATTCATAGGCTCTACGCCTACGTCTTGAGTCCTCGCCACTGATGGGGAAATTTTTTAAGTTATTTCGTTTGGAAAAATTATGAGAGTAAAATATTAACGATGCAACAGCCAAAAAACGACATGATGAAAGTGCGTGATCTACCTGTGTACTAGGCGCACAGCAATCGTTGGAGTTGTTTTGGATTGCTAGCGCGGGTCGTGGGTATGAGCGAGAGGTTTAAATGGTTTTAATGGTGCTTTTATGTAAGAAATAAGTACAACTTCCTACGTCCGTACATAAGTACACACACGTTGTTTTTTTTTTAAAAGATGTAACTGTCTTGGGAGGCCTATACCAGCAGTGGACCTCCGATAGTAGGTGGATGGATGAATTTATTTCACATCACATCGTTTTTAGGGTTCCGTAGCCGAATGGCAAAAAACGGAACCCTTATAGATTCGTCATGTCTGTCTGTCTGTCTGTCTGTCTGTCTGTCTGTCCGTCCGTAAGTCACAGCCATTTTTTTCCGGAACTATAAGAGCTATATTGTTGAAACTTGGTAAGTAGACGTATTCTGTGAACCGCATTAAGATTTTCACACAAAAATAGAAAAAAAAACAATAAATTTTGGGGATCCCCATACTTAGAACTGAAACTCAAAAATGTTTTTTTCATCAAACCCATACGTGTGGGGTATCTATGGATAGGTCTTCAAAAATGATATTGAGGTTTCTAATATTATTTTTTTCTAAACTGAATAGTTTGACTAACTGAATAGCGCGAGAGACACTTCCAAAGTGGTAAAATGTGTGTCCCCCCCCCCTGTAACTTCTAAAATAAGGGAACGATAAAACTAAAAAAAATATATGATGTACATTACCAAGCAAACTTCCAACGAAAATTAGTTTGAATGAGATCTAGTAAGTAGTTTTTTTTAATACGTCATAAATCGTAAACCGCAAAAAACATTGATCAAAGTTACAACGAACTACAAGAACTTTTATATTATGTTACTTGCTGCTACGGAACCCTTCATGGGCGAGTCCGACTCGCACTTGACCGCTTTTTTTCTTAGTTATGCTAATCACTAGATTTAAATAACATAAACATGCTCATAAAATAAGAAAAATAAATAAAATATTGCGGCTAGGAGCTGACAGATGGGACAAAATAGCTACTGAAGGTACCTACTTAACTAACTCGAATGAATAAACAAATAACTAAACTATTTTACCTGTTTACCAAAACTAAGCTAATTTAATTATTATACCACGAAAACAACCGTTAAATTTTACGTTTCGCTACAAATGTCATCAGTTAAGACAATTTACAATAGTTGTTTCTTGCTTCATTCATTTTCATTTTATTTTGATTTTTTAGTCGTATTATTTTTTAACAGACTTCTAAAGGAGTAGGTTCTCAAATACAGTCGAGAGAAAATACAGTCGGTATTTTTTAATGTCTTACCTCATAATTTTTTACTGGATGTACCGATTTTGATGATCATTTTTATATTCGAAAGCTAGTGCTTGTCATGTCAGGTTATTAATACAACCATGGTAATGATCAATGTCATTGACCTACATGATTTATCATTGTAGATTCACTAGCGCTCTGACCGGGGGTTTGCCATAAGTATATCATAGTGTAACTGTATGTAAAATTTTATGAAAATTCGGATTGAGGTCAAAATAAAAGAAAATACTTTATTATGACCCATTTTCCTGTAATCATCCTAGCCCATCAAAACCCATAGTCATTTAAAACCAGCTTGACTTGACTATCGAATGAGTAATCGGAATGGGGATTTGTTTCCCCCGGCGCAAATACCTCAAGCATCAAGAGTCGTCGAACATGTTTATACGGTTCACAGCCAGAGCTAAATGTCAACAATTTGTGAAGGTTTACAATGTGTACCAGAGCCACTTAGTCTACTGTTACTTAAAGCACGGCCTGTGTAGTAATCGATTATTATTATTATATTATTACTATACTAGCAAAAAAGCGGTGCTTTAGGAGAGCTCGTGAAGTTTTCTTCCTAGTAATTTCGAAGGCAGTTTTTTAAAGAGTAACATTGATGTCATTAAAATTTCCGAAATTGTTTTATGCTCCATTCATACTATAAAAGTATTTTTTTGGTTTTCTTACAGATGGCGTTAGTAATACAATAAATATGTAATTAATGAAAATTGTTATAACATCTATTGTTTTTAAATATGCACAAAATAATATTTTTATGATTGATAACACATCTAGACATGAATAGAAAATACTATGTCAAAGCGCAAACCTGAAAGTGTGATAGTTTATCAGTAAAGTGTACCACAAAAATGCATAGATTGTGGGATAGTATAGGGCTCACTTCGGTCGCCCTGATTATTTGAATAATGTCGGTAAATCAAATTACATTCTCTTTTCACTTTATTTCTAATATATATTTTTTTTGTACCCTACAATAATGAACCTAATGAACTCGTCATTATTCTTAAATCCAAATGTAATTTAAACACGTAATATATTAATTCAAAACGATCCACATTTCTAAATTAGGTACTCATCAATCATACTTACATTAGATTACCCATCCGAGACAAAACTTTTTTTAATAGATATTGCAAAATAATTATATTTAATTTTAATACAAGGCTCTTACCCCCCGACTCAGAGTCACTAACTGTTACTTTAATCACTCTTTAGTAAAGAAGCATCATACAAATTCTGTACTAAGGAGCGATTTAAGTAACCTTTAGTGACTCTGAGTTGGGGCATTAGTTGTTGTTCTACACAAAAAAGCTACAGAAGTAAACCTTGGGCTTGTTCCATTCCTACAAGACACACTTGTTGTATATTTTTAATTTATAAAGTAAGTCCTGGTCAAATACCACTGATATTGTAAGAGGAATAACAAGCGGCAATTTGTTTAGCTTAATATTTAGCCAAGTCAAGATGTCCTTCGTAGAGGACACGAGACAAAAAATAAACCAATGCAGGTCTTAATGCAGTCACACAAATCAATGACGAATGACCTTTCAAATGCACAAGACCTCTCTTCAAAATCATGCATAAGAACCCAGCGTATTATTTAAAAATAACCATTTGATTGGTGCCCGGACAAACCAGTTTGCTAAAAATAATTATTATTTTTGTGATACAAGTCCATTCTGCATCCATAAGACGATTCATTTTATTTATGCACCTTCTGCTTTTTTCCAAAATATATTTATAAACAATTACAAAGAAACTCAATTAAAACTTAGGGAAAACTTACGTTTTCTTCGAGGCTGGTAACGCATCGGTGACGCCCTTAGTGTTGCTAATGTCCATGGGCGGCGCCACGGCGGTGATCACTTACCATCAGGTGACCCGTCTGCTCGTTTGCCTGCTTAAGGCATAAAAAAATCAGTAAATCGTCGTTGCGACATTAAGACCTCTTATGTGTTATGTGCCACTTTTAGCAAAATCACTTTTTTACGTCCAATGATTCTACATTTTGAAGCGCTATCGAATTCAAAAACTCTCATGTGTGTAGGACGTTTCCATCGTAATTTATTCACCAAATTCAAAATCACCTGTGTGCTTGCTAAACAAAACTTTAATCCATTTTTATCGATTCTCTCGGAAAAGTGATGAGGTCTTAAAGTCGCAACGACGAAATACATAATTTTGAGACGACGCCAAACAAACAAGCAAAGTAATTACATGAAGTTTAAAATGAGGTCAGCGGCATGCGATGCACACGGCAGCAGTAGCGCGGCGCACATCTTTTCACCTTTTGTTTTTTAAAAATACTAAATGGTTAATTTTATTTTTCACTTTTCACTTTTTTCGTTAGTTTCTTTTTTGTTAAAAAGTGATTTTTTTTATTTTTGACTGACTCAAGCTTGACCTGTGAAAAAATATATTTGATAATTTCATTTACTCATATTATATTTATTCTTTGTTTTACTTCACAAAAATACATAAAAAACTAGAATTCATTCCTATAAATCACCAAGGAATAAAAAATTACCAACTACAAAACCCAAAACTCTTGTTGCATTAGTCAGTTTCTGACTAATCAGATGAGAAAGATTTACCTCGTAATTTTCAAACGAATTAAAAAGTTGCGCAACATAGGTAAGCATAAGGTAAGCATAAGCAATACGACTATCCGGCGTTAGTCATCGCTACCGAAGTCACCGGTCGCCGCCAATTATACATGGCTCCTAAATGACACTGCGATTCTTATTCCAGCTATTGTGGCCTGATGATCAGGCCATAGCAAGACATGTTTGTGTTCTTTAGAGTTCTTTGTGAGGCTGGCAACTCTGCGCCTCTGCTTGAAGCCTAAATTGGTCTCAATCAATGAATATTCTTGGATCCAATGCTGACAGGTGACATTTGGTGGCACCAGCCCAGATGTGACAGCAGTACTCCACACAAGGCCGAACCTGTACTTACAAGGTTAAAAGCTGTTGTGGTGTGAAATACCGCCGCTCCTTTTCTCCACTTTTTAGTAGGTAATTGATGTGCTTTAATGTTATTAAATTCCTTTATTTCATTTTAATATTATTGCACTTTTTTGTATGGTAAATATAAAAAGTTTATTATGGTATTAGATATACATAACATACAAATTAACGAGTGTGTTAAATTATAATCTAAATTTTACTAACAAAAAATAACCGACTTCAAAGTTACTCTAAAACTACTTGTCAGATCTCGTTCAAATTTATGTGGGACCACATGACAAGTACCTGCTTTCGATTAAAAAAAGAATCATCGAAATCGGTTGCCGTGATATTGAGTTATTCGTCCATTTGTCGCGCTTACTTAATACAAATGTAAGACTTATATGGTTTTATCATGGATGCCATTGTCAGATCTCAATAAAATTTATATGAGACCACAGGACAGCCACCAGCTTTCGATTAAAAAAAAATCATCAAAATCGGTTCGCCCAGTCCAAAGGTCTGAGGTAACAAACATAAAAAAATACAGTTGAATTGAGAACCTCCTCCTTTTTTGAAGTCAGTTAAAAATAAAATGCAAAAACTAATTTTCCTTAATTTTTTTAAATGTAGTCGAATTTCTCCCACTACACAATATAAAACAATCTAAAATTTATTATTCTCTATTTCAATTGTTACTAATATTTTAATCTTAACTTCTTATTAAAATGTTGTTAAAGATATAATTGTAATTTCATCTGTAACTGCAGCTTATCAAATACAGTTGTGTGTACAAACATTTCAAGTGCCGATATAGTTACTCTCACACTGCGAGTCGTACGAAAATCACGCGATATATCATTGAGACTAATAATAGGATTACATTTAAGTTCCTCGGTATTATTAAATTGGATCTTACGTCGTTGGCCGCTAATTAAAATTAGGCAACATTCGTGTATCATGCTCTGCGGTTAGGTCAAATTACGTAACGGCGATGTTTTAAGCTGCATTCAAAAGAAATTTTAGGAATATCCATTTACTCAGTGCAATCTTACATGTCACTCTCTCTCGCTTCATCTCTTTCTCTGATAACTTGAGCTGTGCAGAATCCTTAGTTATTAAAACCTAGTTATTAAAACCCCTTCATTAATCTCCGAAGTACAGGAATCTCACTTAAATTCATTTGTTAATTTGCCCCTCTTGTGCACGGACGTAAAAAAAAGACGGACGTAATCCTAAGAACAAATTCAGTGAAGCACCCATAGTAATACCAACTCTCTATTCGTACAAGTACACACACCCACACATTGACACCATACTGCTATGACATTGACACCATCGCGAATCAAAAATTACAAAATTACGCACACATGGTAAGCGAGCTGTCAGCTGTCAGCTTCACTCTCGATTAGACAAGGTTACGTCCGTTCTTTTTTTACGTCCGTGCTCTTGTGCAATTTTGTTGTTTTGGTCACAACAGCTCCAAAACTAACCCTACTTTGACTTTCTTAATAGAAACCGGCCCTCTACCTCTGACTCTCAATATCTGCACCAGTTTTTCTAGATCCAATGGATACCAATAGCAACCTTTTAGCAGCCGCTTCATCTGATGTTAAGCTCATAGACTCAGCAACACCACAGAGTAACACCGAAGGCGTTACCGATGCATCGCTCGGCAATAAGGGTGAGGTCAGGCCAGTCGCGTAAAATGAGTCGGTTTCATACTAAAGTCCAAACTCATTTTGCGTCGCCGATTGGTTTAAACAGGACTTTAGTATGAGCCGAATGCAGCGTAATCATTTTTCGCGACTCAACTTTCGCGACTACTATATTTCTGGCCCTCTGTCTCCGACGCTGCAACATTTGTTTTCACGTTCGATTTAAGGAAGAAGGAGGGTAACTAGGCGGGTAGAATGTTCTACCATCATGCATGAATGCCGTCGGGAATAAACTGTGGTACAGAGCAGAGCGACGTCCAATTGAAGAGATCTGGTTGTTCTGGCACTATAGCCATTAACAATTTTTCCTGTTGAACAATCTACAGGAGCACCAGAACTTCTTAGCTTCTTACTGTTAGGTATTTTGAAGTCCTCAGTAATTATGAACGTGTTGTGACGAATGGTAAGAGCAAACTTGCAGCATTAATAAATGATGTCGGTCGGGAATCGAACCCAGGACCTCTCACAAGCAGGGACACTCACTACTTATTAGGATACGAGTACGTCATTATTATAATAATTATTTAACACATATTTAGGCCTATTTCGCGAATTTCTTCGTTTTACGTCTAATTTGAAAATACATTTTAAAATTACTGTTAAACTGCATGGAATCAAAGCAATTTGATACTGTCTAGTCCCAGTTAAATCACATTTTTGCCACAGGGTGCGCTACGATCGGTTTAACGATCCGCTCTAGTCACACAGCTAATAGCGTGTTACTCAAAGAAAAAATATGTATTTTGGAACACATTTAGAAACACGTTTAATTTATTTTCAACAAGTGGGCGTTTGACGTCACAGTAGGTCTCGGTCGACAGGTTTTGGCAACAAAAACCAGCCTTAGATTCAGACCAGCTCCGAAATAGCTCAGCAATATCTGAACTGGAATTATTAAAAAAATTAACGATCAAGCGCGAATAGGTACAACTTCCTTCGAGGATTCTTTGTCTATACGATATAAATTGCCAATATCCAATAGGCATGATGACAGATTTTGAAATACTGTTCTGTATTTTGTGATTTCTACCTGTCATCACACCTATTGACACACGCATTATTCCGCTATGGTTCTCTTTTTGGAGGGTGGAATAGACAACACAATGATATCACAATTCAAAACACCGATCAGCTGAGGATAAACATTCAGCTGACAATTAAATGTCCGCCAGTTGTAGCTGTCTCTGCCGTGAAGTACGCTGTTTCACGACACTTAGTACCTGTGACCGGCCGATCTATAGACTTTCTACGCCAAGCGACAATTCAGACAATATTTGCGTTAATAATAAAAAACACAAAGCTACTGGCAGGCAAACACTACATTACAGTCAAGTCATCAACCTCAAAGATATCAGTATTATTTGCTGTCGCATACCAATGATATTATAATGTAAAAAAGAGGTAGATATGTCACTAGCGCGCCGACGATGAAGAGCGTAAGAACAGGCAATTGACCGTTCTGCTCGTAGTCGCTCTGTCAATACAAGACGATACGCACGCTTTTGCTGTTGTCAGAAGTGCTTGACATTTGACATACAGCGTCATACAGCGTTAAAATGCCTTCGTGTATTATACCAATGTGATTGGTGTGGTGAAACAGAAGATAAACGTGTGTGTGTTGTAACTCTTTTCGGAACAGATTTTTTGGTTGATTTGTAAGAGCATAACGTATCTATATTTTTTAAATATCATTGTATTCGTATACACAATCATAGTTACTCCAACTACTCGACTGCTGGTGATGTGGTCTCAAGGCCGTTAGTGTACTGTACAAACCTAAATACAACATTTGATCATGGCTTGGTGCTGATCTTTACTTTGCATTCAAAGAAATCCCGTATCACTAATTTTATTATGATGAGAAACCATTGTCTTTAGTGGGGATTCTTGATCCTAGCAACATACACGGCGAGTTTCACAAACCCTAATATTAGGGGCAATACAATACAATATTTTTTATTATACACAATTTTATATACAATATATTACTATTTTTTAATTAATTATTTTATTTACAATATTATGAACATGGGTATTATACAATAAAAGATTACATAAGATTCTTAGGTCCGCCAAGTTCCACCTATTGATTCGCCAAGGCCCTTGCATTAAATGTAGATATATCGTACAAAAAGCACAGGATATAAATAAATCGCTCACGCTATATATTGCTATACCCTATAAGGGTTATATGTGACACTAATGTATAAGGCAAATTGTCCATAAATGTAAGACCTAAATGTACCACATATATTGCAATAAAATACTGAATACTGAATACTGAAATAAATAAATAAACGCTTACACCCTCATACCCCCGCAGCAGATTTATTACCTGTGTCGCGGGTGGCATGGACGACACATATAACACATCACAATAACACCCATGACCCGAGTTCATAAATATCTGCCCCGGCCGCGAATCGAACCCGGGACCCTCGCTTCGAGGGCAGGGTCGCTACCAATTAGGGTCGTCATATACATAAACAAATAGTCAAATACACAGAAGCATAGAGAAGAACTTACAGCTCGGTGCCTTGTGTTGATCCTGAGTGATGAACTGAGTTTGACCGGGGTGCAGGGGTAGTAAAATTTTGAGCGCTTCCGTGCTTCGGAGGGCACGTAAAGCAGCCGGTACCGGTGGAATAAAAACTTTTGACATTTGAGCTGGCCACTAACTCAATCAAACCGAACAACAGAAGAAACCCCTGCCCTGGGTCAATTAATGGGTTGAAACCATAATTATAAATTCCGAGCGTATAGACGTGGTGGTTGACTACACAAAAAACCCAAACGATTTTGTTATTCATAGTCCCGAGGTACGGAACTCTGAGAAGTTGTAAAGTTAGTTTTAAATTTGGAGGTTAGGTAACATACCTACTTACCACGGACGTTAGCGTAAAATAAATACCTTTATATTGTGCTATGGAGTGAGCAGCGATAATCTAGTGATTCTAAAGGAACCGCAAAATCAAAAACAAACTCATCATGACCGCACAAACAACAAAGCCGATGTGTAAGTCAACAAACACGCTTAAGTAATCTTGTGTTAGCCCTTACATGCGCAGGTATTCACAGGTTAAAGTTAAGGTTGTCAACCGTGGAATTTTATTCAATAACATAAATTAAAAAATAAATAAAAACAGACAATTGCTTTTATTTCCACAAAACATATAACACACCTCGTTTTAAAGGTTTATTTTATGGTTTGGCGGGTTGTTTATAAATTATTTATGTTTATAGTTTTGTAATGAAATAAATTTAAAAACCGCATAAAAAAGAAAGCTATCTATTTAATTTTAGGCATGTGTTTGTGTACAATAATTATATGCACGATATTATTTATGTATGCAGCTATGTCCTATTTATTAATATATTGTTAAAAACAGGATATTGCTTTGACAACCCTAACTCAAACTCAAGATTAAGGGTCAAGCCTAAGGGCCAATTTTGCAATTGTAGATATTATTGTTGCACCACTTATTTCACCGATACTGAAAACGTTAACAGGGTTTCACATAAAGATTATTTCCTTCCTTCTAATATTATAAATGTGAAAATTTCTGAGAAAGCGCAAAAATCACTGAATGGATACATGTTGAGCACACAGACTATTATCTGGAACAGGATACAGCTAGAAGAAGGAACGCTACTTATAATATTATTACAGGCGGATATTTTTATCTGTCCGTGAAGCCTGACTAGCCTGCTAACTACCACCGTGGTGCTTCACTCAGCCGCCAAAACACTCGAGCTCCTGCTGGGAGTGGGGCCCTGAGAGCCAGTTCTTTCTTTCTTATTCTATGTTGTTTCTTGATCGGCAACGCATCGGGGATGCCTTTGGTGTTGCAGAGTATATAATTTGAAAGAGTCTTTGTTCAACTCATCCCGCTCGATCTCATCCCGCGGGATGAGTTGTCCTACTGCAATTTTTGAATCGGACAACTCATCCCGCTGATATATTTTACGTCAAGGGATTAGGTGGTTGAGTGGAATTTCATAGAACAATATGATGGACCATTTTATTTCACTGCACTATCGTTACTCCAACGATAATGATATATACTCATATATCTAAGGGTCGAGAATCGGACCCTAATTGGCTAAGGTTTTGGCGCGTCATTCTGCGTTTTATTTAATCTTTTTTGCTCCTCACACGAGTCACACACGATAGCCTCATGTTGTTTTTGAAGTTAGTCATTTAAATGAAACCCAAATTATTTATTTGTCTAAATCTTCATAAAATAAGTTAAACATTATATATAAAAATCGGTTCTTTGACCCAGTGTATAAATGGCATATAGAATTACGTATATTTTTTAGCTTCCGACGACACGTTGTGGTGATGGGGTTGTGAAAGCGCTTCGAACTGAACTCTGAAAGCAAACTCTTGTTAAAATTGGATTGCATTCCGCATTTTGCAGAATTCGGAGTAAAAATAATCCTGTTTAGATGTCTCTATAATTTTCGTCATCGGGTACAATTATGTTGATTAGAACAACACCCATCAAATAAAATTGTCATTGCAAATAACATTGAGACCTTAAAACCATGACGGATTGCGTTCTGCGAATTTTTGCGTGATTTTTTGCACAACAAACCAACCAAGAAGGTTGAGGTAAACTTCCTAAACAAATGGACAGTTAAAACTGTTTTCTACGTGTTTCTACAGGTATAGGGTACATAGATGTAGCGGAGATTCCATACATTTTAGAAATTCTCCTTTGAAGTAAATATTTGGTCCTCAAACACCGACGTTCCTAGATGAAGTTGCAATCGAGGTTTACTTTGTACATTTATTGGTATACTACCTGTAAGGCTATTTTGTTTTGTAACTCGACAACGGAATCCGCGATGAATGTCAAAGTTCAAACGACTAAAGATAGGATTTTGACACTCATCGCGGATTCCGCTATTGAGTTACAAAACAGAATAGCCTTGCTGCCCAGACAGAATTCGTTCCATCAAAATTTTTTTTTTATTAAAACCTTCCGTGTGCCATAAGGGAGATCTAAGCTATCCTATCTTTCAAGTTGGATGAAACTGCACACGGTGTGCAAATTTGATTAAAATCGGTTAAGTAGTTTAGGAGTCCATCGCGGACAAACAACGTGACACGTAATTTATATATTTTAAGATGGTTATTTAATGTTCAAGTACCAATAAATGAGTAGGTATTGTTGTAATACTGGTTTGTTATAGGTATTTCGTTCTATATTTAATCAAAACTTGTCTACTTTATTTTTATGTTTTTTACACTTCAAAAATAAACTTCAAATCATCAACAACGTTTTTCTCTTCTCTTTACTATTTTTAATACAAAAATACAACAAAATCGTTATCAGCACGAAAATAATAGCTAAAGTGAACGTAGATTAACAGTAAAATGAACGCTACAAATTCTACAGGTAATAAATCGATGGAATATCCTTACCAGAATCTCATAGGATGTTTAATGTATCTTGCTATAAATACTCGACCGGATATTTCGTTTGCTGTAAGCCATCTAACGGCCGGTCTCAATAATGTACTAACAGATGGAAGACTGTGGATAGGGCTACCATTAGTATGTTATCTGTCATATTTGTCAATTTTTGCGTCTGAAAAATTGACAAGTATGACAGATAACATACTAATGGTAGCCCTATCCACAGTCTTCCATCTGTTAGTACATTATTGAGACCGGCCGTAAGTCAATTTAATAGTAAATTTGACCATTGTCATTGGGTGGCAGCTAAGCGAGTATTGCAATATCTTAAGGGCACTATTGATTATTCCGTTACTTATAGGAAGACCGGAAAACCCCTTGTCGGGTATACTGATGCGGATTGGGCGAATTGCACTGAAGATAGACGATCGTATACGGGATATTTTTTCAAGTTTGCTGATGGTCCATTGTCGTGGGCATCTAGGAAACAACCCACAGTTGCACTATCTTCGACGGAAGCTGAGTACATGGCTTTAACTGATGCTGCGAAAGAAGCAATTTATTTGCGACGGTTTATCTTTGAGGTATGCAACAACCAATTAACTAGCGTTACAATACATAGCGATAGTCAGAGTGCACAAAACTTGGCCTATAACCCCATACATCATGGGAGAACTAAGCACATTGATACGAAATATCATTTTATTCGAGAAAAAGTATCTAATAATGTGATAAACCTTAAGTATACTAAGTCTAGTAATATGTTAGCTGATGTTTTAACCAAGTGCCTAGGTAAGACCGCACATTTGAAATGTATCAGCGATATAGGCTTAGTGTAAACTTAGATTTTTTATTTTTGAATAAGATTTAAGTAGAGTTTTGATTAAGGGTCGATGTTGTAATACTGGTTTGTTATAGGTATTTCGTTCTATATTTAATCAAAACTTGTCTACTTTATTTTTATGTTTTTTACACTTCAAAAATAAACTTCAAATCATCAACAACGTTTTTCTCTTCTCTTTACTATTTTTAATACAAAAATACAACAGGTATGAAGTCGACGACACTGAGTCGAAGGAATTATCCAGAGGACTGACCGATGTGACTCAACAGTAAACCTGGCGTCAACAAGTCTAATTCTCCAATGAAATATTCCTCTTATATTAATTGTATAAGCTACTGTAATTATAAGCCATCAAAAACAAAACTTGTAAAAAAACCAAGTCTCGCAACTCAGTTCTTCTACCGTAAAAAGTTGTGAGATCCATGTAATACCAAGTCGGTTAATTTATTAAGGGTCCTTCTGTGTTAAGTTATTACGTAATTAGCTAACCTAACAAGTAACAACATCTTATAGTGACCATATTATCAACATTAAAAATCTTTTATGTTTTAAATAAATAGATCGACTTCACCATCGCATGAAAACACAATGCATCTCACAAGTAATACCTACATATAATATTAAATTTGATTGTTTAGTGCGATTGCCAAGTCAATCTTTTTATTTAAAACATAAAAGATTTTTAATATTGATAATATGGTCACTATAAGATGTTGTTACTTGTTAGGTTAGCTAATTACGTAATAACTTAACACAGAAGGACCCTTAATAAATTAACCGACTTGGTATTACATGGATCTCACAACTTTTTACGGTAGAAGAACTGAGTTGCGAGACTTGGTTTTTTACAAGTTTTGTTTTTGATGGCATCTCATTTCTTTTTGTAGATAGTTCTACTTTTTTTCCTTTTACAAGTTACCTTTGAACATAATTATATCTAGGTAACAATCTACGCCTATTATTCCATTATATTATATACAGGTACACTGATTCATTCACTGCAAATGTTACTTTGTTATACAGGTACAGTGATTCATTAACTGCAAATGTAACTTTGTAATCCTATATATTTATAAGGGATTGCAAAGTTATTTATGCAGTTGATGTATCTAGAAAACTAGACCGATTTTGCAAAATATTTTAGTTTTTCCTTGATCTATACACTAAACACTAATTGTGTTCCAAATTTGAAGCTTCTATGTCTGCTAGAAGTGCCTTAGAGTTTTGATGATCGGTCAGTCAGTCAGTGAGTGACGAAATTAAGAAACTTTGACTAGTTATAATTCTTAAACTACTGGTTCAAATTGAATGAAATTTGAAATATACCGTATTTATACAATGCCTGCTTGGTTACTAAAAATTCAGGCTTTTAGTTTTATTAACAACGAAGTTATAGGGGGTCGAAAATGGCCTGAATTGCTTCGAGAAAAGGATGGTACGGCCGTGCCGCTTTTTTACTCGACTTGGCGGGGGCACTGCCGTGCCCCCAGATATTCTTATTACACTTTGCTTGGTTAAAATTTTCAACAATTTTTTTCTTACAAAGTACAAAGGATATAGGATACCAAGTAAAAAGACCTGGAGTGCTGTCTGTCTGTCTGTTTGACTGTGGATCTACATGCCTGTGGCATCGTAGCTCCCAAACGGATGAACTGATTTTGATCTAGTTTTTTTTGTTTGAAAGGTGACTTTATCTAGAGTGTTCTTGGCTATGTTTAGTGTTAATAAAACTGTCGGTTTTTTTAAGTTAGGATTATAATTGACGGCTCTAATTTCCACGTCATTTCGACGTCAAAAGTATACATCCTGTGTTGTGTGTATGTATGCGTCTAACACCCCAACTCAGAGTCACTAATGGTTACTTAAATCGCTCCTTAGTAAAGAATCACCATACAAATTCGGTACTAAGGAGCGATTAAAGTAACCATTAGTGACTCTGAGTTGGGGCGTAAGTATCATTCGTAAACCTGTGTGTTTGTTTATTGTTGTAGAAGGTAGATACATACTACATAGTAGGTACAATAACATAATAACAAGTAATATTTGACGTCAACCCGTCTTCCCGCATTATGATAAAAGTCAGGGGAGTACAACTTATAAGGAAAATTATAATGGTACTCTACATCACAGTAAACAATAACTGAAATTCCTTGCGTGGTTATTTTTGGTTGACCGTTAGTTTCGAGAATTTCTTGAGCACTTCCGAACTTCGCAGTTCACGTGAAGCCATGTCAGGGGCCTTCAGGAAGCTTCCGATGTTTAGGCAAAGGGCAAGTGACCCTACCACCAATCCGCACTGGAGCAGCGTTGTGCGCTATGCTCTAAGCCTCCTCAAGAGGAGAGTAGTAGGAGGTTCATTAGTAGGAGTAGGCCATAAAGGACTTGAGGTCAATCTACATATATGGTTACTATGGGCGGTTCCCACGAGCTTTTGTACTCCCCAAACCAACTTGCATATAGATTGTTGTAATTTATTATTATCCTTTATCCACCAGATCCGCAATTTATTGATGACTCGTGTGGCGCAATGGTTATCATGCCGGATCGCCGTACCAAGGGTCCTGGGTTTGATTCTCTCTCTTGAGAAACAGCTGCAAAAACTTTCATTAAAAGGCTTTTTATATCCGGTACTTACGAGTGGTACCTCTGCACTTTAAATTGTTTTGTTGACGAGTGTTATGTGTAACAGGTTTAACTTCAAGTGGTCTTGTTTTACGCACGTACCTCACATTAGGAGAGGCGAGGCCTGGCCCAAGGCCAGGGCCGGCATAATGGCTTCCTTCGGGGTCACAGCCACGTGCCACAGACACGTATGATCAACATGTTTACCTACAAGGAATGACGTAAGGTGTCGGTATCATCCGGTAACAATGATTACCCTGGCGGTTGTGGTCGAATATATCGTGACTAGAAATAGCCGCTCACGCTATTTCTTAGCCTGGTTTTCTCGAATCTATACCATTAGTGAAAATCGTTAGAATTCGTGTACTTGTTTTAGAGGTTGCCTTCTGACAAGGGAAGTCGTTTTGTTGACGACTCTGTAGCCTAGTTGGTAGCGACCCTGCCTGCAAAGCGAGGGGTCCCGGGTTCGAGTCCCGGCTGGGGCAGATGTTCATGTGACAGATAAATATATGTACTCGGGTCATGGGTGCTGTTGTGACGTGTTATATGTGTTGTATATGCCACCCGCGACACAGGTAAAAACCTACTGCGGGTGTGTGAGTGTGTTAGCGTTTGTTCGTTTTATATTAACTTCTACTCACAAAAATATCACAGTCCTTATTATTTTTGTCCACTGAAGTAGGTGATTACTTTTTAAATATAAGTATAACTTTAAAAAGCCATGTCCGTACATGATTCAAAACAGAATCTCCTCTATTCGCGAGAAAGCCAGACCAAATTTTAACTCTGCTTCTATAACTTGCTAAGTTGTACAAGAATTATTTAAATAACAGTACAATAAACTAATTGACACGAATAGGTAAAATACCAATATTAGATAATAATATGTAATTTGATAAAGTAACGCATAACCAATTAAATTTGGGTCCAAATTGATTACAATATAATAATGTAGGTAGACCACATGTTCATTTAGCCATAAATTAGTATCGCTCCCGTCCGTCCCCTCCGTCCCATCCGTCCCGTCCGTCCCCGTCTCGTGTCGTCACCGGGCACCGGCCGTCGCGCGTCTCACTGACACGCCACAAGCTAACACATACTCTGCGTGTCTTTTTAACTGACTTCGAAAAAAGGAGGAGGTTCTGAATTCGTCTGTATTTTTTATGTTTGTTACCTCAGAACTTTCGACTGCGTGAACCGATTTTGATGATTCTTTTTTTAATCGAAGCAGGTGCTTGTCATGTGGTCCCACATAAATTTGAGCGAGATCTGACAAGTATTTTTTCAGTAATTTTGAAGTCAGTTATTTTTTGTTAGTAAAATTTAGATTATTACGTGAACTGACAAGTTTTTACGCTATTTATAGTCCGTTGGATAAATGTAAACTCATGTCAAATTTTAATAAACATAAAAATAATCAAATGTGCCAATATGCTGGCCAAGGCACCTATTAGTTATTACTCGAGCAATTAATACGCTCAACCAGCCTCACGACAGACTGGACTTATTATCGTGTCACCTAAGTGAATTCGCAGAGGTGATATTTATTATGTTTTAATTACGTCATAAAGTTATTATTTCGTTTTAGATTATTTTTATAAAGTTGTGTGATGTGTTTTAATTGTTTAAAAGTTTAATGTATAAGGGCCACTCTGTCGCATTGGGTTTGTCACCTGTAATGATAGATGTGTGTTGTGAATAAATAAATAAATGAATAAATAAAAAATAAATAGGGCAACACTCTAATCTGAAGTAGAGTAAGTCGGGGCCAAATAAGACAGACATCGCAGACAAATACAAATAATACTGCAAATAAAGTTTACATAATACATGTTTTAGCGTCGCGCCTGCCGTAGAACGGTCGCCTTACGCCTTAAAGCTCGCAGAGTTAATTTATGACTATAAATAAGCTTATCACCTTGCGTCATTACCGCGAGCGATAGCACTAATTAAACACGCCTGCGGTCGAATTATCGACAATACTTAGTTAGAGCACATACGGCCACATAACTCACACACGGACAGCGGACTGATTAAGGGTACTGCGAACGAATTATTTTACACTTATACATTGTCACTAGCCGCTTGGTTGGACGTGAGGTTTCTCTTTTAATGTCTACTGCAAATAATATCATAATCCAATCTAAATTTGTGTCGCGCCGGGAGGTTCTATTTTCAAAATCGAGCCCCCGTTCTCTATTCAAAATCGACAGAAAACTGTAGCCAATTGTAGCCAATTCATCGTTCAAACATCGTCTACGCGGTGTCAGTTCTTTATGCTGGTAATAATGGTTGAATGCGTACATTGCAGAAATTTTGTCATTAGCTTTTACTTATGCAACTAAAGAACGCGCTAAATCATCATCATCTAAATTCGGTCGAATCGAAAGAGTGAGATCTATTAGCCGTGCTTAGGCTTAGTCAACCTAAAAATTACCCGAACAAAAATAATGGACCTAAATTAACCTTAACATTAGCCGTTTTGCTTATGTTATTGTACGTATTGTTTATTTTTCTTATTTCCACAGTGTTAGGTATGTCTTATGCTCTAGGCGTCCTCAAGAGGAGAGACCCGTGCTCAGTAGGGGGCCGTTAATGGGTTGAAGCCAGCCATGTCTTATGCCATCTTGCTGTGGGGCAAAGCAGCCAGTATGGAACAAATCTTCATACTCCAAAAAAGGGATATTAGGGCTATTTATAAACTTAAGTCTCAGGAATCTTTGCGTGAATAGTTCGAGGAAATAAGTGTACTTACAGTAGCTTCCCAGGATATGTTTAGTAATGTAATTTTTATACGGAAGAATATATTAAGCGCTTATAAACAAAATTGTTATATTCATAATCGCCAAATAAGAAGAATGCATTCATTAGTTACGCCTTCGTTCCGCTTAAGTGCAGCGATCTTTCATAGGGCTTGGTGTACATTTCTATAATAAAATCCCAAAATTAATATATGACTTGCCAATAGAATCTTTCAAAATCTGTGTAAAAACAATTGTTAGGCAAGGGATATTATAGTGTAGACGAGTATTAAAATGACAAAGACGCATGGAAATGACCCTCTGCAACCAGTTCGCTCAGATTAGTAATATTTTCTTTATTGTAATATTTTTTTTAAAGATGAGCTGAGGACTTTCTTTACGGCTTTTCTTCACCTCCATGACAAAGCATCTTTCCGAAAAGCTGGTAGATTAAAAAAATGATGTGCGTAAATGTATCAATGATACCTATATGAATAAAATATTTTGACTTTGACTGACATATTAACAAAGCGTCCAGTCCAGTATATTATATCTGAGCAAAGTCCAAGTTTAATTGTAGTTTATAGATCTCCTCAAGTCCCGGTCCTCGTCGTCGAGGACTGACCTTCACCAAAAATGTAGTACATTCCAAATTAAAATCAAGATAGAGAAACGTTGAAACAACATTGCCATTAGTAAAACATGTTTGTTTCAACAATGGCGATGTTCACATTGAGTGGAGGAAAAGCGGCCGCGACTGGGCGACCGTGGCCGAGTGGCATGGACCATTGCCGCGGCGGCCACGGCTCATGGCCCACGGCGGCGACGCATCCTAAGCGCCGCATTAGCATGGTGATCACGACCCGAGCTAGTCTTGTGGAAAATTCTGGTTCATGTACTCAGAACGATGTTTGATTAAGCGCCCTTAGGGCCAGGTATGGAAGTCATGGTTAAACAGGTACGGCAAGCGGTGGACCCTTCAGGTTATAAAGGAAATGAAATGAAGTATAACGTTTATACTCTCTTTTTAACTCTCTTTACCCCATATACATTGTTTTATAACGCTAGATAATTATAACCCCTCACTAGTATTCCGTGTGTCGTGGATAACACACAAAGACAAGAACACACACACCCAGACCGAGAACAGAATTTTCCGCCTCGCTGGGAATCGAACCCAGGACCCACAGCGATCCGACACGGTACCAATCGCGCCACATGGGTCGACAATTTAAATGTCAAATTAATGTTTGCGCCAGCCGGGATCGAGCCCAGTGACCAGTAATTCTACTGTTATAATCACTAACAGAAGTAGAGTTTCTACACTTTCTACTATACTCCACGCGATTTGCAGCCGAAACAAATGTAAACAAACCATTAAAATGGTTTTCTAGTGTTTTCACTAACTGACTTTAATTTGTACACCAAATGCTTTTTATTTAGACAAACTACTCAATAAGACAAAATAGTACATTATGTTATAAGTTTCAAATCGCTTCTTGGAAATAAGATTCTCATTGCAAAGTGTTTAAATGATGACAATGTTATTTGATTTTGTTTCTTTCCACATTTACTCGGAATTTATAATTGTTATCAATCAATATGTATGTATTTAAGAATTCACAAATACCTTAATTAGTAGTTTGTCTAAATAAAACGCATTTGGTGTACAAATTCATGTCAGTTGGTAAAAAATCCTATAAAACGATTTTAATGGTTTGTTTACATTTGTTTCGGCTGCAAATCGCGTGGAGTATATGTACCTACATGCATAGGTAGGATACAACCTATTCTTTATATATAAGCAGTTCATCCTTCCGATTACAATGCACCCAATCAATCGCTTCCATAGTTGGAAAGACTGGAATTGTCCTAAAAACCACGGCATTATAACTTCTCCGATTCGCTGTGGAATAGTGCAACGATCGGACGTTTTATTTTATGTAAAAGAACCTAAGGTCACTTTAAAGCTGTAAAATTTAAATAAAAAATAACTGAATAACAATATAACACGACTCATACGGCATATTGCTCAAACGGCCTGCTTTGAACTTGAGAAAGCCTCGAACTACTCTTAGTAGTCATATCAAGACCCTATCAGTATAAGACTCACGCACCGCGGGGGAAAATGCCGTGAAAACAAACGGTGACGTCACTCACTCCCTGCGAGGATATATTTCTATCAGCAATAATTACGTAAGGATAGGTATGGATAAGCAGCAGGTAATACTGAGGCTCTAAATGCATTTTTCCTCTAATTCAATCCATTCATACCTATATTATTGAAGTTCGATGAGGTAAGGACAATAATTTAAACAGATACGAACGAGGAAACGTTATTGGTATATTTGGATAGTTACGTTATTTTCAGTAGTACAAACTTTGTGGTTCATTGATCTCTAAAATATTTATATTTATATAGGTACTTAATCTATACTCTATACAAATAAATAAAATTGAAGTGTCTGTTTGTAATATTAAAATAACCTATAAAATAAAAGAATGAAAGACTGTATTGTATATTAAATTGTATTAAATTAAATTAAATTGTAATTGCATTAAACTAACATAGTTTTTAAATAATAAAATTGTTACTAACAAACCTATGGGCGAAAATTGCCTGAAATAAATAATTTATTATTATTATTATAACCGCTTTTTGCTAAGTGCATTTGGATATATACACGGTACATATACCTAAGCAACATTTTTTACAGTTTTTGTCTGTCTGTCTGGCTGGAAATGTCTGGACCGATTTTGACGGGACTTTCACTGGCAGATAGCTGATGTAACAAGGAGTAACTTAGGCTACTTTTATTTTAGAAAAAAAATGTTTGTTAAGCGATACGAAGTTCGCCGGGTCAGCTAGTAGGTAACTAATAAAATTATAAACGTATATGTACATTGTAGTAGGTACTTTTAGGGTGCTCCTATCCAGAGTCTTTTGGACAGACTCTCCAACCTCCCCTGACGTGGTACACGCACCTAATCAACGAACTATTACGTATCTACCAGAAAAAGCGGCCAAGTGCGAGTCGGACTCGCCCATGAAGGGTTCCGTAGCAGCAAGTAACATAATATAAAAGTTCTTGTAGTTCGTTGTAACTTTGATCAATGTTTTTTGCGGTTTACGATTTATGACGTATTAAAAAAAACTACTTACTAGATCTCATTCAAACCAATTTTCGTTGGAAGTTTTCATGGTAGTTGTACATCATATATTTTTTTTAGTTTTATCATTCTCTTATTTTAGAAGTTACAGGGGGGGGGGACACATTTTACCACTTTGGAAACGTGTCTCTCGCGCAAACTATTCAGTTTAGAAAAAAATGATATTAGAAACCTCAATATCATTTTTGAAGACCTATCCATAGATACCCCCCACGAATGGGTTTGATGAAAAAAATATTTTTGAGTTTCAGTTCAAAGTATGGGGAACCCCCAAAATTTACTGTCTTTTTTCTATTTTTGTGTGAAAATCTTGATGCGGATTGCGGTTCACAGAATACATCTACTTACCAAGTTTCAACAGTATAGCTCTTATAGTTTCGGAAAAAAGTGGCTGTGACATACGGACGGACAGACAGACAGACAGACATGACGAATCCATAAGGGTTCCGTTTTTTGCCATTCGGCTACGGAACCCTAAAAACGTTATCATCTAAAACTATAGCAGACTATGCAATGCATCCGTCCGTCCACACTCCACAGTATAAATAACGCAGAGGGCTGGAAAACTGTAATTTGGCATATACATATATTCATTAAAAATACACAGTCGTAGAATAAAATCAATATTATCTACAGATAAAGTGGTGTTGTTTTTTTTCTTCTCGTCTGCTGCGTAGCGGAGTATCGTTGAAAATAAGGTCTTTCGAAAATATTACCTATGAGTCTGCAAAAACCATGTTTCAATTGAGGGGTCCATTTGGGAAATATGTATTCAACTTCAAATTGCCAATTTTGGTTAGAGTCCAGAAGTCCCGCCCAGTGCCAGCCTAACATTTTTTTTATGGAAATAGCCGGCAAACGAGCCGACAATCCACCTGATGATAAGTGGCTAGATATCTATCGTCGCCCATGGACATCAGCAACACCAAAGGCATCACTGATGCGTTGCCGGCCAAGAAAGAGAGGAAAAAGAAAGAAAGAACTGGCTCTCAAGCCCCCAGCCGGAACACGATGAGTCGTTTGGCGGCTGACTCATGCTCAAGGGTGATAGCTATCCAGGCGAACCCCATGGAAAAAGAATAATAGTAATAATGGTATTAATAAATAATTATAATCAATATTACCAATATAATCCCTCGAGGGGCCCTACCATGAGCTGGCCGGATTTAGTCGCCTCTTACGACACTCGTCCGGCGTGAGATTGGGGTAAGTATTCTAAGCCGCCCCAATACGGTTGATTGCGCGTGGCCTGACACGCACTTGGCCGTTTTAATAGACAATCTCTGTTATTACAGTAAAAATAAAATGACGTGTTCTTGTATGTATCTAGGATATTCCGCGCCATCTAGTGACTATAGGATACACAAACAGACAGCATCACTCATGGGTACTATACAACGTATAACAAACATACAGCGACAATACAGTAAGGTTTCAAAAAGTTCTAATTTCTAATTAAAAATAAATTAATTAAAATTAATCTAAATCAAAACTTTATTTATTAAATTAAAGATAACTTACAATCCATTAATTAAAATTCTTTTATAAATATGAGAATATCATTGTATCGTATACGCCATCTGTTATTGACTAGCTGCACTATGTTGACTACAAACAAAAGGCGTATCAACAATATTTAACCCATGTATACGCCATCTGTTGTTGAGTAGCTACACTACTCAGAGTGAAGCCTTCAAACTGCGCTGTTTTCTAACAAGAGGCCATAGCAAAAGACATAATCACAAAGATTATTTAACCCATGTACAGATGACGCTATAATGTAACAAAATAAGATTTTAATTGTAAATGGCTAATAAAATTGTTATAATTAATGGCTTTGTACAAAAGCGTAAAATGAAATAGAAATGTTAACTTTAACTGCTATTAATAATGTTCCCGCCGATAATTGACATGTAACCTTGCGATGTAAACCTAAATTACAAAATTTATTAAGACTTGTACCTACGTTTCCTTCAATTTTTATGTAAAATATTGTACTTTAGGTATCATAAGGTATCATATTATCATATTATCCCGAGCGCAGCGAGTGTGCAATTGAAAAATTCCGTGCAATAACATACGAGTAATCAAATCTATTATAGAATTATGTCGTGTCATTACTTAAATTATGTAGCTATGCATTTAGAATACAACTGTGACAATCTATAATCCTAAATCGTTAATCAATTGATCAATGTAGTACCTACCTGTAGAGCTGACAGCACCAATACGAATGTTCAATAGCAGATGCAGATTCGCTCTGGCCATTGTTATGACAGTTTTAGATATTGGCACTGCTGGTGCATGGTTCCTGGGGTGATCATCTGATCAGAGGTTTTTGTGTTCGGCGGAAGAATCGAGGCCACCATCTTTGTTCCGCATTTCCCGCCAATTATCCGTGAACTACCGATCGCGGCGCCGTGACGGATGCCACTATATTGTTGGGTGTCACTTCTGTCACTGCCAGGTGCACTATGCGATAAATCAATAATTTCATGTTTTTTTTTACTTTTCAATGCTTTTTAATTCACCTGCGGCCAGTAGATTTAAATCACCTGGATGCATAAAAGTAGAATTAAGACACCTGGGTGAATTAACTCAGGTTAATAAAGTCGACAGGACACTTTTTGTTTGATCTCACACTGAGATAGTAAATGCTTAGCGTAGAGAAGAAGAATACCTACCTGTAGAAATAAAGTATCTTAATGTAAGTATTTTGGTAAGTTTTCAATTATTTCATCCATAAAATAAAATATAGTACCTATAGTATCATTTATAAGTAAACTGCCTAATGCTTTTCACATAAGTTCGCACTTCGCTGTAATGTTGGCACCCCTGTCAATAACGTCTCTTTGAAAGCTAGCTTTAAAAGATTTGTGTTGTGTCACATAGCGCTCCGCAACTATGTTAACAATTATTATGAAATCAGACAATCATTTACTACTTGGGGTAAATAGGAACAATTGAAGTAACTGGAAAAGGTTACATTATTGAACAAAGAATAAGATAGAGATGTATTTATCAATTAAATTTAATTGAAGAATAGGGACAGACAAACAATTGTTAGGTACAAGGAAAACGTTAAACATTTATAGACTATTGTTTACTATAATTGTTGTTAATACAATAGCTTAGCGGATTCAGCCACGATCTAGATTAGGATAGTTATTGTCGATCTTCACAGATTATTATTGTGCATAATCATTACTTTAAACTTGTACAATTAACTAAATATTAAACTTAAACCATGTTTAATACATTAATACTATAATATTTACTAAACTGAAGTAACCAATGTAACCATTCACAATCATACCATTGTACTAACTACTAACCCTGAAAGATCTTCAAAAAAGCAATTTGCGTCTTAAAAACTTTGATTATTAGTAAAGACATTGAAATAACATATTATATAATTTGGAGAAGCACATTGGTTCAATCTGCTATTTTTGAATCTTTTTCTAATCTCAAAAACTACTTTACGACTTGCAATAGAACCTAAATCCCACGGTTACTTTTTTATGGACATAGCCGGCGAACGAGCTGATGATCCACCTGATAGTAAGCGGCTATCGTCGCCCATGGACATCAGCAACACAAGAAAAATAGAAGAAAAGAAAGCAAGAACTGGCTCTCAAGCCCCCAGTCGGAACACGACGAGTCGTTTGGCGGCTGACTCATGCTCAAGGGGTAATTGGTAGCTATCCAGGCGGACCCCATGGAGAAATAATAATAGTAATAATGGTATTAATTAACAATTGCTATCTATTGTAGAATCCCTAGAACCAACCCAAAAAACCCTCTCAGAACCACTCTGCTTTCTGTTCGTGTCGTGATTTTCTTCGAAAGAAGAAATTCGCACATGTGCACGTCTTGAGTATGTATAGTGAGTTACGCTTTGCGGCCGCGGTGAAAATTCAAAAAAATATGTTCTTTATCAAAGGGAACTTTGTGAAGTTCGTTGAGTTCGGGTCGGGTCGAGTGATGATGCATAGGTACATAAAACAACTTATACCCAGCCTGGTAAATGTTAGCCGTACTCTGATCTCTGATCTGATCGAATAGATAATTGCCACATTCTACTGATCGACAAACTAATCAACACATTTGAATGGACGTTCAATTATCGATGTATGCTGCCGCTAAAACAGAACAATTACGGAGACGTGAAGACGAGTTTAGATATTGGCGCAAGTGCATAATACGCGACGGCCGCGTCAGCCACAGGCAGCGGAAGCTGGTCATTACCAACCGATGATGATACCTCGCCTGTTTATTGCCGCATCACAGCACCCGTCCGTGGCATTGCGACTTCAGAGTCTTTTGACTGTCGGTGATCGACCGATAAGGAACTTGGTGACATGCGATGGTGTGGTTGCCAGTAGGGAGTGCTCTCGGGAAATCCCGATCTTCTAAGTGACGAAAATCTTGGGAGTTTTCGTTTCTGGAAATCAATTTCCGGGTTTTTTGGTACTAAGATTATAATTGTTACAAGCTGCATGTGTCGTCGTGGTAAAACAAGTACTGCACGATAACCATTCTGCTTCACGTTAGCAAGAGTTTTGGGTTCAGTTTCAGCTACCCTGAGAGTTCTCAAAGACTCGGATGGGCTGGTTCGTCCGCGGTAAAACAAAACCATAACGCATTGTTAATTACGCTCAATAATCGACAAAGAGCAGACAAACCGAGTGGCCCGTCCATCAGATGATATTATGAACCATCAGGTTGGTAAGTGACCACTGCACACTGTCACCCATGGACACCAACATCAAAAATAAAAGAAAAGCGAAATAAAATATTGGCTCTCAAGCCTGTACACAAAAAGTCTTATGACGTCTGACTCAAGCCTAGGCTGAGGATAAACAGGTTAGAATTGGTGCGAAGAACTATCTAAGCCGTGGTAGAACAGTATTTGATTTTAATTAATTAATAAGCAACTTACTGCCCGCTTCTAGGGGACCATTTTTCCAAATAGATATGTAGTATTTTTACCACGTGACTTTTTCTGAGTAATTTATTGCAGTAATTTTTGAGTTTCCTTAAATATCTGTGTAGATTAGATATATAATTAAGGCTTATTAAAAATTAAAAGAACGAATTAAACGATAGCAAGTTTAATTCTTATTATAAAAATTCATTAATCGTCCGGACTCTGGGACTTCCCCCTTTATATCCGTAGTAGCGTTACCTACCGACCTTCTATGATATTATAATGTAAAAAGAGGTAGATATGTCACTAGAGCGCCGACGATGAAGAGCGTAAGAACGGGCAATTGACCGTTCTGCTCGTAGTCGCTCTGTCAATACAAGACGATTCGCACGGTTTTGTTGTTGTCAGAAGTGCTTGACATTTAACATACAGCGTTAAAATGCCTTTGTGTATTATACTTAGGTGATTGGTGTAGTGAAACAATAGATAAACGTGTATTGTAGCTCTTTTCGGAACAGATTTTTTGGTTGATTTGTAAGGGCATAACGTATCTATCGACGACCCGTGTGGCGCAATGGTTACCATGCCGGATCGCCGCACCAAGGGTCCTGGGTTCGATTCCCAGCGAGGCGGAAATTTGAATGATGAGTTTGAATTTCTGTTCTCGGTCTGGGTGTGAATGTCCTTGTCTATGTTGTGTGTTGTCCATGGCACCCACGACACAGGGAATCCTAGTGTGGGGCTATGAGTGTGAAGCGTTAAAAAAAAAAAAAATCTATATTTTTTAAACATCATTGCCGACCCTACTGTTGTCGATTCCGTCACTGGTTTATGTTCAAAAGAAGTGCTAAAAATAAATAAAATAGTTTAATGTTGAATGTTTAGCGAGTCGCGAAACATAACAGCGAGCATAATAATGTAGTTAACATCTCCGCACAATACTGACATTGTATACGGACAATGATTTAACATATCTGTTGTATAATTAAAAGATTAAACAAAATAATAAAAAAAGCTTATATTAACTGCTAGTAAAAATGGCTTACTAACATTTTTCCATACACTAATATCGTTCTAGTCTAGTCATATTAATATAATACCTACTAGGAATGCTTGGATACAATACATTAGAAGTCCGTCGTAATATGTACCTAATTGAATATTTTTTAACCGACTTCAAAAAAAGGAGGAGGTTCTCAATTCGACTGTACTTTTTCTTATGTTTGTTACCTCAGAACTTTGGACTGGGCAAACCGATTTTGGTGATTCTTTTTTTAATCGAAAGATGGTGGCTGTCATGTGGTCCCATATAAATTTTATTGAGATCTGACATTCTGATGATCTGGCATCCATGATAAAACCATATAAGTCTTAAATTTGTATTAAGTAACCGCGACAAATGGACGAATAACTCAATATCACGCCAACCGATTTCGATGATTCTTTTTTTAATCGAAAGCAGGTGCTTGTCACGCAATCCCACATAAGTTTGAACGAGATCTGACAAGTAGTTTTAGAGTAACTTTGATCTCGGTTATTTTTTGTTAGTAAAATTTAGATTAGTACAGTTACTAAGAGGACGAACATGTAACCCAACAGTACAGTTCGGCCGCTGTCTTATCTTGACGCGTCTGAACTTCGCGCAGAAGGCTGCGCAGTAACATAATTCGCCAATACTCGATACGCGGTGTATTGTGACTCAGTCACACGTTAGCATGTTCGTGTTGCCATCTCTGTCTTACATGCGCTAAGGTTCGCAAAGCCTATGTTCAGACGCGCCAAAATACAGCGGCCGTACAGTACTAGAGCTGGTAGGGCTTCATGTCCCGGACAGGCATGTCAGGGTGCGACGTCGGAAATTGTTTACAATACCTACGTGTAGACTCACCCTCGTAAAAGAGTCTCCTTTAATAAGAGCTTTGACTTTACTCACCGGATTAGTAACTTGGGATGATAATGTCGACATATTTTGTACACCACGTGCATTACGCAGGATGGCAGGTGAATACATAGAAAACTTGGCAAACGCTTTGGATTAGTAGTCTGTAATGTTTGTTAAGTTTATTGGAACGAAGTTCCTTATCGCGCGTTGCGAAAGGGGGCTAGACGGAAAAATTTAAGAGGAAAAGTTGTAACGACACTTTTTGCCGTCGTTTATTAATTGAAGCGAGTTACTAGGCGACCAGAAGTGTTCGAGGGTGCGATATCAGTGATACTGTATAATCATGATGTGTCTTGTCAAAGCGACAGTGATAGATTTATTCTATCCCTGTCGCTCTTCTGCATATTAATTGGCATGACAAGAGGAATAGCAATAATAACTTCATGTGCATGATCGTAATATAGATATCCCTGTTGTGCCTATGCTAAATACCGAAGAGTGAATAAGACAGCCCCATACTATGATTGTACAGATTCACTGATGTCGCACCCTCGAAGACTTCTGGTCTAACTGCCCTCGCTTTGCTTCGGTTTTTTTATTTTTTGACATCTTGGGTTACATTATTGGAGTTTTATTAAGGATCCCTAATTTTTTTGAAAATATAATATAGCCTATGTTACTCGGGGATAGTGTAGCTTCCCAACAGTGAAAGAATTTTTGAAATCGGTTCAGTAGTTTCGGACCCTATTCAATGCAAACAAAAAATCAAATGTTTCCTCTTTATATACGTATATTAGTATAGATAAATAAATATCGTTTCACGTATTGTTTTCGTTATGAAAATATCGCCGCGCGCCTCTGTGCACTGTAATAGATTACACATTGTTTATGGCATCACGAAAACACAAACATCAGGCAGTATGTCAACAATCATTTCATTGTTATTAAAATAATGATTTATTATAACGAAATAAGAGAAGAATTTTATCCAACACACACACACACACACACACACACACACACACACACACACACACACACACACACACACACACACACACACACACACTCATACTACACAATCTTGAGGAATACGCTGTTGAATATAACTTCGTATCTACTATGTTGTAGAAAAGCTTTTCATTATTTTAGAAGATGTGCTGAGGAGTTTTTTACGGCTTTTCTTCTTCTTCCTGACAAAGCACCCTTCCGAAAAGATGGTAGATTAAAAAAATGACGTGCATAAGTGTATCCGTGACACCTACGAGTATATAAATAAAGATTTTAATTTGATTTGATTTGAAGCACTTGGGAAAGATCTACTTCTATGAATAGAGAAAATAGATAGGTTTAAGTATTACCGCAATACACTACTGGTAGTGCCACGGTTCTTGAGCGTTTCCATGCTTCGGAGGGCACGTAAAGCCGTCGGTCTTGGTTGTCATCATAAGATATCAGTTAAGCCATGTTGGAGGCCCTCAGACCGCTTGAAAACTGACGCTCGGGTTGGCCACTAACCCCTCCACCAATCCACCACGGGAATATATTATGCTCTAGGCCTCCTCAAGTGGAGAGACCCGTGCCCAGTAGTGGGCTATTAATGGGTTGAAGCCGGTGCCACGGTAAACGCACATTCATGATTCCATCATCAGATCAGATGTTTTTATTTTTATACAATATGGAACCAATATGCAAAAATGCCCTTTCAAATAAAAAAAATAATTTTCGAAATCGGTTTAATGAATGACTGATTTCTAAGGTAGGAAACATGAAAAAAAACGAATTGAGAATCTCCTTTTTTAAATCGATCAAATAGTTTCCCCTATGCAACATTTTCTAAACGTCTGATAAAAATTGAGGAGCTGACGAAAGGAGAGATATAAGTTTTCCAGTAGAATCAAAAGTCCTAGAATAGATATTGGGTTGTAATTTTTATATAATGTAACTTTGGCTGATGACAAACCACTTTTAGACCGTTATAGCATACTTTTTTCGTGTAGGTATCAAAAAAAGAAAAACTCAGAACAAGATTTTACAAAAACTGGTTTTCGAGAAAAAATATTCAATCATACCGTTTTATTCGCAGTAGGTACAACTTAATAACAATTATTTCGAGTACCAACGCATACGGTACAGGTGTTTTTCGTAAAACAATATTACATTTTTAAAATATGCAGATTTGAACGGAACTGCCGACTCTATTCATTTCAAAACCGAAAGAATAATTCAAGAATACAATAATTATTATAATTAGTAATAACGCGTGGCCTTCGATATGTCAATGGAACTTGGAAGCCATAACAATTTAGCGCGGGCTTTCGGCTGACGTTATCACCATTGAAGTGTTTAGGTGTGGCGGAGACAGATACTGCTCGCGTCACAATCTTCTTAACATTACAATAATATGTATTTTTATTGATACAACCCTACCATCGGCTTGTCAGCACGTCCGTATCAACTCAAATAAAAATAAAAAAATACATACAAGACATTTTTCCTAGATATCTGAGCTGCACTAAGCATGAACTCAAGACTCAAGGTGAACACTGATTTTCAGGCAAGCCAGCTGCAGCAATTCGAGTGTTTGCACCTAGTTAGGTTAGTCTAGAGTTACGAACCGTCCTGTTTTCCCAGGACATGTCCTAGTTTTTGTAAAGTCCTGGGACGTCCTGAATAGATTTTAAGCAGCGTCCTGGGTTTTTAAATTTTAAAATTCGCGCGCCGCTTTTACAATTCTTACGTTACGGCTCGCAACTTGCAACTCTATTACTGCGTCCTGTTTTCAAACTGAATTGTCCTGGTTTCTCCAACTTCAAACCTTGTTTTTTTAAATTTGAGGTTGGCAAACCTAGGTTAGTCTAATTCAAGGTTTCTTAAAGTGGGGTCCACGGACCCAGTAGCATGTGTATCAGAGGTTCGCAGACTTCGCAGTAGATCAGTCTGCAAACATATTGATTAGGAAATAATAATCTATACTAATATATAAAGAGGAAAGATTTGATTTTTTGTTTGCATTGAATAGGCTCCGAAACTACTGAACCGATTTCAAAAATTCTTTCACTGTTGGGACGCTACACTATCCCCGAGTAACATAGGCTATAAAAAATAATAGGCAAAAACAAAAATAGGGATCCTTAATAAAACTCCAATAATGTAACCCAAGGTGTAAAAAAGTAAGAAAACCGAAGCAAAGCGAGGGTGGTTACTCGTTGTGTAATAAACTTGACGAGACGCATTGTCGTTGTCGGGTGGCGAAACTGGCGAATACAATAGTATTCAATACGTAATCACTGCACGCTGTCTTAATATCGAAGCTGCCTTAGTACCAATAAAAATATTTTTTGTTCATAAGGCTCTTTTTTCATTTTCAAAAATATTTTTTGTCAGGGGTCCGTGGAATTGTTTAAAACTTTAAATTGTGAAAGTGGTCCGTGATTGCAAAAAGTTCAAGAAACCCTGCTCTAATTGGTAATAATATGTATTTGAATTCGCTTAGCGAAAAACGGGTTTAAGGCTTTCCCAAACGGCTTTCGATGAGCGTACCGCGGTGATGGTGTCGACCAGCGGCTTGTCCCATCACATGTGCTGTAGGCCGGCAGTTATCAAATATCAAGAGATGCATCTTATATAGGTACCTACACAGTCCTTCGTATAGGATTCAAAGTAAACTGATTAGGATCAATTATGCAGAGTTTAATAACGATCTCATCACTATAATAACAACATACAAACTATTTAAAATGTAATACAGAATTCCTACAAAAAATCACACGTAGCCCATAATTTGCGGGGCAATAATATCATTATGTAAATTATTAATGCATTTATTATCTGTTGTATGTATGTACACGTTTTAATATAATATATCGTTAAAGTTAGATCGGTCAAGGTGATTTCCGTTTTAAAAATGTGCAAATATTTTATTTGTATTTATTTGAATAATTATTTTCTGCGTCTGTCTCGCGTGAAAAAAGTCAATTGATTTCTTTCTTTTTTCCTAGCTGTTCCTAGTTAACCAAGGTTATTAATTTAAAGTGGACTACTTTAAAAAGTCTACATTTCCAGGTACCGTACCTACTTAATCGTGTGCCTGCTTAGCCTAGTGTAAGTGTAAATATGATAAGTATGGATAGGTACTCAGGCTTAATGCAAAAACGTGTGAAAAAAACTAAGAACACGTACCTATTCAATACCTACCAATACCTACCTAGTTACACTAAAATTAAAATACATTGATAATGTTAGTACATCTTGAAACACCTACTTACTCTAATCCCAAAACCGCGACCCTCATCGAATTTATTGTTACGCATGTACTTATTACACTCCTTCTCATAAAATTTTAAATTACAATAATAAATCGTTGCTGTCAACGTCATTAAGAATTAGTTGAATAATTTCAACATTCACTCCCGAAGCCCGGATAGCTCAGTCGGTAGAGCATTGGACTTTTAATCCAAGGGTCCAGGGTTCAAGTCCCTGTTCGGGCGGTTCTTTTTTTATAACTTTTTTCATTGAAATTAATTACCATACTTGAAATGTATTTTTTTTTACTTTTTTTTGGCATGAACAAAAAATATTAAATATTAATTTAATCATTAATTTAATAATTTAACTCATATTAAGTTAATAATTTAACTCATATTTAATGACTATAATTTACTACGTTAATAAAATTGACATATCGATTCCGTATTTCACTTCCTTATTATTTGTTTCCTCAATCTTTAATTCATTTTAACTTTATCAATATTTATTAAAATGTTTAGTTACCATATATGTATTATAACGAATCATAATTGAAAAATATTCTATAATATTATACAAAATAATACCTACATTATCATTTTAATAGTTCAGGAAATGAAACAATATTATTATTTTATTTTATTGTATTATAGATGACTCATTATGCCACCGAAATTCAGCAACTTGCAAACAAGTGTGTGCCGCGATGCCACATATGCGATGCCGTGTGTTAGAGGGAGGCCGCAATCTTTTTACAACAAAGCTGTCTCTCCATCTATCCGTCACACTCTATTTTTAACAGACTTCAAAAAAGGAGGTATTCAATTCGACTGTATTTTTTAATTTTTTTTTATGTTTGTTACCTCAGAACTTTTGACAAGGTGAACCGATTTTGATGATTCTTTTTTTAATCGAAAGCTGGTTCTTGTCATGTGGTCGCTAGCAATTTGAGCGAATCGTGACGAGTAGTTTTTGAGTTATCCCTAATTTTGAAGTCGGTTATTTTTTGTCAAGAACTATACCTGGATCTTTACGACGGAAAAGCTCAAACTGTACACGTAAATAATAGATCATGCTGATTAAAAGGATTAATTCTGGGGATAACTTAAATTACGAAATAATCGTGATATTTGTATCAAATGAAACTGGAAAGGGCATGTTATGGTGACAAAATTAATGTTACTAACAAAAACATATTATTATACAAATAATGTTACAAAAACGTAATGAACAAAAATCTACAAATAATGCGCCTTCCATCAATTTAGCAATTTATTACATCCCATGAATGGTTTATAACCAGTTTGTTTAATTAAAATATCCAGAATAGACTTGTATTAATGAAAAGCATATTAATATTTATCTCGTGTAAAATAGGATACTCAAATTTTAATGTATTAGTGTAGTGGTGACCCCAACTGTCCCAAGCTTCATTGAACGAAGATAACTGATGGTGATGGTTTCAAATAACCGTATGAACTGAACCACTCGGTCAAACGTGTTTCGAAGAATCATTCTTCAAAACATTGTTTCATCGAAACAATGCCCGCTCGGCAGACGGTATTCGCAAAAATTATCACTCGATCTCACCGCAGCGCGCAGTCAGCGCCCGCGATTTGGTTACAAAACCGCTACCTCCAGTTGGAATTATCAAATCCGAGTGAAATTGTTAATAATAATTATGTACACAAATTGAATCAGTGTCTCCAATAAACTTCATTCGCAGTTTCTCAGTCTTGAAATGATTCAGTGTTCAAATAGATACATATAATGTCTCGTACTATTTGTAGTTTGTGCTGTAAGTTACTGGACAATGGACAGTACTGGTGCAAGTTTGTGAGAGTGAACATTTTAAACATTATTATTAGCGGCTAAGGTCGTGACCGTCATGTCATAGTCGCCACATTCAGGTCGTAGCTGAGATAAAATATATTCAATTATTAAGTCGAAAGGCAGATAAGAATAATTTAATAAGTACTCGTAAATTAACTGCTTAAAACTGTTTACCTTGCGACAGAAGTACCTACCAGAACAGATTATAAAATTATGCGCTCAGTAATCCACAGTTTATACACAGGTAACAGTCCAGTATAACAAGTACAAAGTACGAAGCACCTTACCTAGGTACCAACCTACCAAATAATAATAGAAAGAGAAAGAAACAATAGTACATAACACAACAATACAATTAATTAATATTTTTAATAGTGCTATATATAAATGAGAGTACAGAAGTGGGACAACTGAGACACGTTTAGTACAAGTAAATTTTTAATGAAACGGGGGTTATGGGCAAATTCAACCAATCAATTGCCCCAAGGATTTCCCCAAGGATTTCCCCATCACTAGAGCTGCTGAGAGATGAGGGAGACTGAATATGATAGACTGCAGTCTGCAGGTACTCCATCATATTAGCGTAAATCCTATTAGCGATTAATGGAAAACTGATCTAACAATGTCCAACTGATGTAACAAGAAAGACATTCCCAGCCTACTATCTTAGAAGATTCACTGATAACTACTGAGTTCTGACAAAATCGTCAGTTAAAACGACTCGATAGAGTCAAACGGTTCCGTTGAATTACATGTCGAGGTAACTGGACGGGCTGTCGTCTAAAGCGCCTATTGTTCGGCAGCCCTCGCGAATACCGCGCGCGGCCAACACCGAGCCGCCCCAGCACACCTGCATCTTGCATCGCTGCGGCTGTCGCGAGCCGCAGCCGCACGCAGCGATCCGCGAGCCGCCACCGCCGCGTCTGCCAGTCTCAGCTGTCTCACTCGACCGCGCACACCCGGCCGGAGCGTACGTCGCGAACCGCGATGCGCGAATAGTCACCGCGATCCGTTCGAAATTGGAATAAAATGTCCCGCGCATCCGTCTTCAAAACGCGATTCTAGAACGACAACATGACGAAATACAAGCTGAACAACGCGGTGCGCTCCTCGTCCGAGGTGACGCTCACCTCCTACCTGGGCAGCTCAGAGAAGAAGGACGAGAGGGTGTACCACATCCCGGGCGGCGAGAACGACAACGTCCACTCGGAGTCCAACAGGAACCTGGCGGGCGAGTGCCACGTGTGCCCGCACCACTGCGAGTACCTGCCCGAGCCCGGCCTGGTCGCCTCGCTGGAGAAGCGCAGCGACAAGTTCGGACTGAATGAGTTGAAAGTGGAGAACTTGGACAGGAACGTGTGTCTGTGTGAGAAGTACAATGGCGGGTGCAAGCTGTGCCCGCGGCCCAGCCTGGCGCCCACGCTCAACTTCGGCCTGGACCCCCGGGACTGCGGCTGCCACGGTGGCTCCTGCGGCTCGCCCTATCCAAGTAAGCAATAGCAATCACCAACCCTTACACTACCCCTTACACGAGCGACCTCTATGCGCTTTCCACACAAAAAGACGTTAAAATTTGTATTATTTAGGGTGCGTTCTGGTTCGCAACGATTCGTCTTATTAGTGTTTTATTTTGAGATGAGATGAAAAACTTTTATTTTGAATGTCTATCTATCCTATCCTTTAGGTTCACTCTAACTTTGTGGTAACAGACCGATTCGAAATCAATTAGTAAATGATGTTTATTCATTGAAGTTATAGCGTTCCGGTAATTTCGCTATACAATATATTATATAATAAAACAAACTTTTCTTAGAGAAAATATATTTACTTTGACTCTGTCAGTAGGAATCTCCGAGTGTACCAAAAATCTAATTATAAAAATACATAAAATATAATCGTAGAATACAGACAGCATAAATTATATACAAGGAGGACAGATATGATACAAATAGAAGTTTTGGAAAGGGATAAAAGATGCCATAGCGATCGCCCCAAAGTATCAGATGTAATCTTCATCGTCAACCTCAGAGACCAACATCACCGTTGATTCCGCGGTGATCCTTCGTAATTCAGACATTTATTATTTATCACCCTAAATTCCATTCATTACGTTCAAACAATTTATTTCCCTCCCGGTTTGGAGCCAGGGGAACCACCGTGGTAACCGGTGAGAAAGAATTCAACGCTTCGAATGTGTTTTTGGTGGTAATTACTTCATTGGTGGTAAATGATAAAATTAAAACAATAATAGCTTTCAGCAGAAAAAACTGACCAATAATATATTAAATCGGACTTACAATCCTACTCACAGTATACCTGGCTTACAATTCGGTCAACATTTGGCCGGACCCGTTACAAATATAGTGCATAATATGACATGAACGATTGTTAGAAACTTGTGTTGTGCGATTGCTGGCAACTTGTTGCGCGACTCCTACCTTCATCATAATAATACGTTAACCCGATTCTGTCATGAACTTGAAATGCAAAATTATCTATTCTGCTTTGAATATTTAAGGGGCATAAAAATATTAAGTAGGCTAATAGGATTAAACATCTAAAATCGCGTAGAAATTAGAGATTTTTATTGACGGAAGTCATAATGGAAAGTTTTCTTGATTCAACACAAATATCTTTTAATTGATTTTAAGTCTATGTTTAAAAAATCAGAAACTAACCCATATAGATAAAATGACACCTCCACTGGTAACTGTAATCCTCAAAAGTAGGTAATTTTATTATTAAAATGAGGAATTGTAGAACAATATACAATTCTAACAGTAATCGCCTTTATCAAATCAACAATGATACATAATTTGACCTCCTGGTCAACGTTAATATTATTTTATCATCCAGACAGAATAACTAATATTAAAAATATGTAGGCATATAACAAAACGTGTCGATGTCATGATCTTTATTTGCTTACCATCTTAAACTAAATACAAATTAAATTACTATACTTCCGAAACTCAAATGACAATAACTAATTCGCTATCAGTGACCCTCTTTTCAGCTAGTTTCAATTTGAACTGTTCACCATCACATCACACATGATATTATTTTTGCTAACTACCATAAAAAATTGCATATTTTGTTTGATTTAATTTGTATCTGTAAATATTTGTACATTCATCATCATGCATGCTGCAATAACTTCTGAAGTCCAACCGGACTCCGGACTCACAATACAAATCAAAAAGTTTATTTCATTTTCCAAATGTTTCATAATGACTCATACCTACCTACCTACCTATTGAGAATTAATCATAATCAAGAAAGCGTACCAAACTTGAAATTGTTCATAGCTAATTATTACCATTTGAATAAATATCACGAAATTGGTAATCGAATTATTGTAACCACAACACAAGTAGGTATAATCGAAAATTATGTCAATATTTAATTAATTAGTCTTCCTCATCTTCATATCGAAAAAATATATAAAAAAGATTTTTTTTCATACACGAATAGTACTATTGTAGGTCTATTAACTATTAGCCCTCATGAGTGGATTGTCTTTGCTTAACAAAGAACAATTAAATGCACTTAATAACCGGTAACTAATTGTCCTATTCTACCATTAGTCCTGTTTCCCTGATTGATCTCCTACAGCAGTCAACAGCCTTCACCGACAACGAGATGATAATAATAATATGTTCTAGTATATCTAATACAATATCTAATAGTATCTAGTATATCTACTAGATATTCTAGTAGATATACTAGAAGATACCATGTGATAACATGGCGAACAGTTAATAGATCTGTTACTAACAATAAGTATCTTCAAATTGGCGTCTCAGTAGACATTTTGATGACTCCACCAGTACATCCGGACCAAGCCCTTCCATTATTCTACCATCAAGCTAGATCCCATCTTCTTAACATGAATTGTAATAAATATTGTTTTCTTAACTATTTCGCACAATCTATCCGTTTCTAGGAATCTTAAACGTAAAACATAACAAGCAATGAAAATATCTTCCTCTCATTATCTTGTCGCAAAACGGTGAGTGCGCTCAACGTAGTGTGAATGATGTCTCATTATGAATTTCACAAAAAACGCTCCTAAAAACGTGAAACGATTAAAGCTAATGATGCGAGGATGATTTATCACCGAAGCTGGCATGAAATTACTTACAAGTGTGAACAGTGCACACACCTTGAGCAAAGTCTGCTTCCAATGTTATAGTGACAGCTAGTATGGACAAGCGAAACATGATGAGTTGCTCGCCTGCTCGTTTGCCGGCTTTTAAAATCGATCGAATTCCAAAAAGCAGAACTCGTATGAGAATAATAAATTAGGAACCTAAAAATTTTTGAGGAACAAAGCCTATGCATTACTTTATAGTTCAGTTTTGGAAATCGATTAATGTTTTTAAAATTATTTTATTTTGCAATTTTTAGCTTAGAACCGGATTATGTGGCAATTTAAATTATCTTACGTGCGCTAGAATTCGACCAAGGTTTTAAGAAGGTTATCCCTTTGATATAACATGCGTAGCTCATCAATAAGCCGTTAGACGTTTTAGTCTATATCTTAAAAATTGAACCAATTTTGATGAACATCTTTATTTTCGTCCTTAATAACATTAAAACGGGGGCGACACAGTAGCCTCATTTGTAATCCCAGCCTGGATCCTGAGAAGTGCTCTCCATTAACGTTGTTTCTGTCACCATTTTGTTCTGTGCGTGGAAGATAGAGAGAAGGAAGTTCATCTCTGTATACGAAAAGTGTCCGTAAAAACGGGTCCAATTGCAGGTGGCGCTGCGGTGCGGTCTACAACACCTATGTTCGAATATCTATTTGGCGGACACTAGCGCCATTCATTACGGGTGGCATAACTCAGCAAACTTCACTCCGTCTACAACAGCCATGTTCATATATCTATTTGTATCACACTAGCGCCATTTAGAAATGGCCATTACTGGAACCTCTACTTCCTGTAAACAGCTGGACACTTTTTCAACTTTCCCTTCATATGAAATGGCCCTCCTTCTACCTCAATACTCCATGGTTCTGTGCAATGACGCAACAAACATTCTGGTAATCAAGTGACATTTCATGTATGTTTGTCGTAACAACAATACGCACCGACGTGGAAGTTGGAACTAACAGAATGTCACACACGTATGTAAGCCGGCGCGGCGCAGCAGCCGTACTGGTGGCACAAGGTCGACTTTAATATTAATATTATTTCATTTATATCTTGCTCGCGTTTATGTCTTGCTCATTGGGGCGGCTTAGAATACTAACCCCAATCCCACGCCGGATGGGTGTCGTAAGAGGCGACTAAATCCGGCCCGCTGGTGGTAGGGGCCTCGGAGGGATTGTATTGGTAATATTGATTTTAATTGTTAATTAATACCATTATTACTATTATTATTTGTCCATGGGGTTGAGCATGAGTCGGCCGCCAAACGACTTGTCGTGTTTCAGCTGGGGGCTTGCGAGCCAGTTCTTTTTTTCTTTTTCTTCTCTCTTTCTTGGCCGGCAACGCATCAGTGATGCTGGTGTTGCGGTGATCAAGTGGATCGTCAGCTCGTTTGTCGAGTATTACCGTAAAAAAAGATCAGTCTCACATCTTTTAAAGATCAGTGAATCGTTTGAGCGTTTTGTTTTATTTATTTTACTTTATCCAATACGGTTCTGTATATTCTGTATCGGAATGCATTCGATTCATTATAAAGATATAAAACATAACAACTAACTGAAATGCATAAATATTCATCATTAAAAATTTTAATAAAATATAGTATGTTTCGCCAATAGAGTAAAGGCCTCCTCCATTTTTCTCCATAATAGTTCTGTCACATGCATTATCAATCCAATTTTTTCCCGCTGCTTTTAAAATTTCATCTCTATTAAGGAAATAAAAGGCTTAATTATTATTATTATTTATTATTTATGTTTCGCCTAAAAAAAAATTATATTTGAAAGTTCACACAAGGGATTATTTATGGAAAAACAGAATTCGTATCCATTAGCAAATCAAATAATTAATGAATAAATAGTATAAACATGTAAATTATTTACTAAATTACAGAGGAAAGTTAGCGCCAACTGATTGAACCGATCTTAATCACGGATCTAGTGATCGAGCTAGAATAACTCTTCAGGCTAGAAAACGGGTTCTACTTTCGCCGCGCTTGTAAATTGTGAACGATTTCCTTTGAGGCTTTTCCGGATCACTATGTTACGAGGTCCTTTATAAGAAACTAGAGGATAAATAAATAACGCTTCACACTCATAGCCCCGCCCCACACTAGGATTCCCTGTGTCGTGGTTGCCATGGACAACACACTAGACGAGGACATTCACACCCAGACCGAGAACAGAAATTCAAACTCATCATTCAAATTTCCGCCTCGCTGGGTATCGAACCCAGGGCCCTCGGTGCGGCGATCCGGCATGGTAACCATTGCGCCACACGGGTCTTCGTGTTACCCAGCGTGTACGCTAAAGTAAAGAAAAAAAATTCAATTCGAGATTTTTTTGCATGGGAAAAGTGAAAAATGCATGGACCGAATGTGCCTAATGCATTGTTTCAGTGGGTTTAAACCCAAGGTTTAAATCCAGTTTGGGGCTCATAGGTTGGACGGTTTCGTTCTATGAAGGACATAGCCACAAACATTTTTTGTGTTTTTAAAACAAACTTCAAAAAAGGAGGGGATATTCAATTCGACTGTATTTTTTATTTTATTTTTTATGTTTATTACATCAGAACTTTCGACTGGGCGAACCGATTTTGATGATTATTTTTTAATCGAAAGCTGGTGCTTGCCTTGTGGCCCCACTAAGAGAGTCCCACTAGATTACCTTAGGAAGGTCTAAGCTTGATGCCTTTTTTGCGAACGTGTTATTGTCTATGCGATTACTCTGTAGGCTGTACTAAACTACTCTATGTAAAGTACATGAGAAAAAGACTGTCCATGGGTGTCACGTATCTAAAACGAGAGGGCTTCAACATTTTGCTAAGAACTTAAGTTGAGATAGTGTTTGTATAAAAATATTATATACCATACCGGTTTTACATGTTTGCACAGCAGACATGCAAAACCGACGTTTAATTTATCGAATCATATCCTAATTATATCCCAAACCATCGTGAATCCTTTTGACGATTTAAGAAAACACTGTTAATGATAAAAAATCTTAAATTCAAATTTAAAGTTGTTTAAGTAGCTATTTTATTAAATTTTTATTCGCGTATTTTTTACTTGTACTAAAACGTGGTAGAAGTGCTTTGTCTTCTTTATCTTTGATAATGTGTAAAAACACTACTCGGCACAATGTCCGCACATAATTTTGCCTGCCGTTTAACGGTACAATTCAATACATCGAACTCCAATCCTTTAGCCAAAAGCCATGAATAAAGCCGAGTGGATTGTATAACCCGTTATATTTTTAAAACAGTTACCCGTTATATTCAACCTTTGATTATGTAAACACTGAAAACATCACAACGCCATCTGTTATCATCACTCATCAACATGACATTAACTTATTTATTATTGTCTTTCTCTACTACTACTTCACTCTTAACCATAGTAATAATCAAGTAACCTACCCATAACAATATCTATTTATCAAGATCCAGGAAAAACTCGTTCACCGACTTTTTAGGCTAACCAAGTTTTAAGTCTATGTAAATTGCGGTGTCAACAAGCATTATTTATACACCATACATACCTAAGTCCATGGCATCACATAGCTATGTTTTTCGTAAGCGCATTATCTACTAATCTTTACTCTAATATAATAAGATCTTAATTACGCGTGCTAAGTATTAGTAAAATACGTCTATGGCTTCAACAAAAAAGATTTCAATATTTAAAAAAAAACTACAAGTCTAAAATATCCATAGACAATACACATATCAGAAACGTGCATTTTTTTCAATTTTGGTATTGAAATTTTTTCTTCAGTTTTCGTGCTAAATGAGAACCCGGTATAAGAAAAGAAAGACTAATTGTTACACCTTCTATTCTTATTTTTCACGAAAACTGTCCTCATTTTTCAAAACGTCCTCATTTTTCACGAAAACTGAAGAAAAAATATCACCACCAAAATCATTGAAGTATTATTACTAGCGTATAAAACAGACACCGCGAACACAATGTATGTTCCAATGTATTGACGCCGCGCGGCTTCAATGTCCAATGGATTCGTTCGATTTTGAAAGGAGAACAGGGGCTAAATTTTGAAAATAGAACCTCCCGGCGGGGACACACATTTTGTTTGAGATGTCTTCTCTATGTATACTTATAACTCAATGACCAAAATTGAAAAAAAATGCACGTTTCTGATATTCACCCATAAATAATCTAACTATTTATCCGCAAAGCCGGCCTATGCCTGGCCTGGATAGCTACCAGGGTACCTCGTCGTGTTTGGACTGGAGACTCGAGAGCCGATTCCTTCTTAGACACTTTTTCTCTTTCATTTTTAACCGGCAACGCATCAGTGACGCCACAGTGCACAGCTGTTACTGATGACCATACACCGATGATCACTTACCTTCTCTGCTCTTTTATCGCAATAAAAATATTACAATTTATAGTTACAATAACTGTAACTTAGAGATTATCAAATATCGCTGAGGTTGACGGAAACCGCCGGCGAACGAAAACACGATAGTGGCTTCGATAACTTACACGTATATCACGTAATTCTCAATTTCATAGATTACAATTGTGTTGGAGGCTCGCTCCGACCGCTCCGTCTGCTGATTGTACTCGTATTATACTGATTGTACGGAACAATTCCATTATGTGATATTATATTATATGCCTGTAGTAAAACTCCATAGTTACTCATCACATGTTATATTCTCAATATACCTTTGTAACACGTTATAATATCCCGATTATTCTTAACCATTCTATTCTTATTCTAAAGGTAACAACAATTTTCCTTGTCCTATGACATTTAATTATTATCGTACCGACTACCGCCATTATGACTCAGTGTTGCCGCCATATATATTTATTCTTTTTTTTACAGCACTTATTATGTTGCCAGTTTTTTAATGAACCTTACATGCCATACGTGTATACTTCAACACTGGAACTACATAATTTGCGTTAAAAGGTGAGAGGTAATAAAAACACATTATATCTTAAGTATAATCGTGATATTTTTTTATTACTTCAAAAAGTGATTATGTCGATTATTCTGTACAACTTTTATGATATTTAAAAAGTGTTTGGCTAAAATAATAATAATTACTTCCTTCTTAGACCGATTTATAGTTCTAAATTCAATTATAGAAACGCATCAATAAAAAAATACAAATATTTTTAGGTATAATTACTAACACCAAAAAATACACCTCGATGTTGGTTCATAAAAAAAAATACTTCAAAAGTTCGCTACTTTTGAAAGGTACAGTCGGCCTCAGAAGTAGCTTCACATTTTAGTACCTTGTCACATTACATTTCTTGAATTTGTCATAGATGTCGTTAGAAAGCCGTCGAAACAGTTACTATTACAAAGTACTAAAATGTTAAACTACTGCTGAGGCCGACTGTACATTTAATACATTTTACCTGATGCAAGATATTACTAGTATTGCATGTATGTAATTTAAATTCAATTATTGTTAACAATAACACAGACAAAACAGAAAAATGCACTCCGGGAGAGCCGCCATGCCGACAGAAGTGAAAAGTTGAACAATTACGTGTGTATTTTTTTAATCGTCAGGAAATATTTTATTGTGCAGGAAATACTTTTAAATGAAGTGTTTTTTTTTTCATTACATTTTTAGTGAATGGCTGCACGCCTCGTAAAGTATATGTAAATTACAATCTTAATATTAACTACAGTTCTGTACTACTCTCAGAGATGGCGCCACAGGTACCTGTCGATTAAAATGACGGTGTCGCGAACTGATTGGTTTTATTCCACCTCAAAAATTCCCAACGCGCCTAAAGAAGTTTTCACTTTAAAAATACAGACAAAAAAATTTTACCTACTAACTCGAAACTGGCCACAGCTGCAGCGTGCGCCGCGGTGAGTGGTGACCGTGCCTCGGAGCTGTCATGAAGCGATCAGATTGAGCTGCTAGATAGTCCTATGCTTGTCGTTAAGTACATAAGAACAAACGACACGCCCAACTAAAGAACTCTTCTGGGTTCCAGCCATTCCTACTCCTAGTAGCTTAGAACTCTAGGTTCTCAGTTATCGCCTGCAGTAGGCTTATCTTTAGTAATACATATATCAATGAGAAAAAAAGTTTGTTTTTTAAAGTAGTATTTGATAAGCTATGAAAGCATAGCAGTCAAGAACACAGAGACACAGAAATAGTACACAGTCACTACCTGATAATAAGTTTAACGGTAGCTGAGGGTCATGAACATTTCCATGTACCACCACGAACTAGTAGAACTAACAAGCATAGACTGTTCTGTTTTAGGTTTTTCAACTCTATACCATCATACTTATAAAGTAGGTAAGTCCATGACATGTGACATTGCTGTAATTATCGATGTCCAGCAGCCGAGCTACATTAGCCGCTATATCGAGAATAGATCGACCGCGAATGCTGCTTGTTCACGGTGTTTCCTTATTAATATTATACAGGGTGACCCTTATACAGGGTGACCCAAAAATTACGCAAGATTTGCATTAATTAGAGTTCAGTGCACAGTCGCTTTAATATTGTATTTGAATTACTGAAATATAAAGCACAAAGAATAGGGTTAAATATGGATGGAATAGCACACGAGGGCATATGGCGTCCATTTCAGTCCATTGCTCGCCCAGTAACTCACGGTCCAATAAATATATTTATACTATATTGTGTCCGAAACAAGCGAACTGTTGATAATTTTTCATTATTTTTGATATAGCGTTCAACAATGAAAGTGAGTAGTGCTTACGTCTCCATTTTCATAGCTTGAACTGTTGTATCAAACAGACTTTTTTATCAGCAACCCTACCACGGGAATGGCACAACATGTTCAAATTTTGCGTATACAAACACTCAGCACAAACATCCGTCTTATTTGTTTGCAAACATCAAGATGACCTAATGATAAATAATGCTAAATGCTTTTTATTTCTACCATTGTTATTTTATTATTGTGTATATCGAACGTTCCCAATTATTTATCTATCTGATATCCTCAAATAAAAAAATATGGAGATAGGTGACAAAACATATTAAGGGCTTGTTTCACAATCTTCAAGTAAGTCCGAAGTAAGCTATTCGTTGGTTAAGTTGACATTTCGTGTATGTAAAATGACACTTTAACGTCACTTTAACCGGCGAATAGCTTATTCAGGACTCTACTTGAAGATTGTGAAACAAGCCCTAAAAAGAATTAAAACCGAATTGAGAACCTCTTTATAATATTATGTTCTTAATCAAGGTTTAGCATCGTCATGCAAAGTTACTATTTTCACATGTATATACGAACTACGAAGTCATAGGTCACGGCTATTTACTTTGTAAACATCATTTTTAGTGTCCTTAAGTATATTTTTTACTAGCTGACCCGGCGATTTCGTATCGCCTAACAAACTATTTTTTTTTTTCTAAAATAAAAGTAACCTAAGTTACTCCTTGTTACATCAGCTATCTGCCAGTGAAAGTCCCGTCAAAATCAGTCCAGCCATTTCAGAGTTTACCCGGAACAAACAGACAGACAGACAGACAGACAAAAATTGTAAAATTGTTGTTATTTTAATATTACAAAACACAGCCACTCCAATTTAATTTATTTGTATAGATAATTTTACAACGTGATGTTGCAAGTGATGATGGGAATGGATGGAAGGATGAATCAGTGTTCAAAAGAGGGCTCTCAAATTTAACCTCCTGTTAAAATATGTTAATCTCTTAAATATCCGTGAGCCCTACCGAGTAGAACTTCCCAGTAGTTCTCAGTATACCGAGCGCATACTAAACAATATCTGGCAAGTGTCTCATCGCGCAATTCGCTCATCATCGACTTTTAAACATAAAACTACTCAATCAACGTATAGCATTATAATACAGATTTAATTTATAGTGTTTCGATATTCTCACCTGCCAACCCGACCTCGCCTCGCTCTACTTTGGTATAATCAAAGTAAAATTTTATTCAGCTTCACACCATCTAATGTCTAACGCCCCAACTCAGAGTCACTAACGGTTACTTAAATCGCTCATTAGTAAAGAATCACCATACAAATTCTGTACTAAAGAGCGATTTAAGTAACCGTTAGTGACTCTTGAGTTGGGGCGTAAAACTTTTTTTTACCGAATTTAGTAGTTAATCGCATATCCGATCTTGTCCTGTGACAATTTTAAGAAGAATCTATTTTGTCAGTATACACGCAATATAAACAAATTGTAGAACCTCATGAAAAATAACTTTTTTCTATTAATATTTCTATGTTAGCTTGTTATCAATTTGTATTGTCATGCAATGTAGCAATAACAAATACCGTCATACCTTTCCCCGTCTCGCTGGAATCAAGTTGCATTCTCCGCGCGATGTGGATGGAATGTGTGTGTCAGATGACAATCTACACGTGCCCGTAATGCCTTAATCAGATAAATTCGCGATGCACGAGCACCGCTGTTCGCATCACTATTCACTTAATGGTCTCTTCACTCGACAAATTGAAATACCATCCTTTAAAGTCCTCCAATATAGAAGCATTCCGCGATTTGTCAACTACCATTGGCTTCAACCTATTGATAGCCCACTACTGGGCACGGGTCTCTCCTCTTGAGGAGGCCTAGAGCATACTCCACCACGCTGCTCCAATGCGGATTGGTGGAGACTACCATTAAAAGTAAGTTCTAATCTGAACGCGGTAAGCTGACAAACTACCGAACGAATACAGTAGCTCGAGCACGAATATTTGCGAGAAAGTATTCGTATGGTTAACGTAAGTAATTTCTATGGCATTTTTTCAAAAGCGCCCCTATCGTACGTAAATGGTACTAAAATGCCATACAAATTTGACAAATTGCTTACGTTAACCATACGAATACTTTCTCGCAAATATTCGTGCTCGAGCTACTGAACAGAATTTGAGATAGTGTATATTATTGTCATAGATATATTATTATGATGCGATACGGTATTATGAAAATTGTCTGATTGAAGAAGATTATTGTTGAAGAAGTTATCAAATCAAATCAAATCAAATGTTTTTATTCAAAATTGGTTTGGTTTACAAACACTTTTTGAAAGTCATGCAAGTTATGCCAATGCTTCAGACAAGGCCCTACTGTGAGAGGGCCCGGGAGAAGAAGCAGCAAAAAACTACCGGGGTTCTTTTTTTCCTGCTCAGTGTTACAGATATCATCTACTACAATCTATATTCATAAAACTCATGTCCCAGCAGTCTTGTCTTTAAAATAATCATCTAATTTGTAATATCCTTTTGTCATAACAATGCTTTTAATATGAGTTTTAAATAAAGCGTGTAAAAGGAAGGCATTTCTGTAAATTTTGATGGAATTTTATTATAAATCTTTACACATGTACTCATGAGTAAGCCGCCAGTTTTATCTTTCCGTGAAGTCTTCCTAGCGAGCTACACCCTCTGGCTGGAGTCAGCCGTCAAACGACTTGACTAGGAGCCAGGTCTATATTTATTTCTCTGTTCTTTCTTAAAAGATGTGCTGAGGAAATTCTTTCGCCATTTCTTCTCCTCCATGATAAAGCAACTTTCCGAAATTGTGGTACATTAAAAAATATTGAAGTGCATTTTGATTTGATTTGAACGAATACATAGGTAAAAAAATATAATACAGACACGAAACAAAAATGTAGGTATAATAATAATGTTATGAAGTTAATTTATGGGTAACAAAATACTTAATCCAAGATAAACCCACGCCCCGAAAATCATCACAAGTTGAATCTTATAACAATAACCACAGAAGAATTAATAGTACTTATAATAAGTAAGTACAATAACTGAAGCATACATTTGGTCAGCCGCAAAAAAAGAAAAAAATTGTGTGCGTCAGCTCCAACGCACGACTGAATTCTAACGTCATCTAGTTTGCGATCCTCAAATCAGTAACAACGGATGAAGATAATGATGTTGATGATTAATGATGATGAATGATGATTAATGAAGATGATGATGTTTCACATTACTGATCTGCCATCCAACGCCATCTAAATTCTATGTTACGAATTACAAACATAACGCATAACGTAATGGAAAGTTTGATTTTACTCCCCATAAAATTTCATACCGCTGGCTTAAATATGAAAATCGATAGATAATGAGTTAAACTCCAAACAATTTTTTTAGGTGATTCAATTCTATATTATTCAAATAAACATTTTCCTTCACAATCTCTAAGTCCATAACATTGTAAAACCTAGACTTTACAAGTCATTCTGCCTAGGGATCAAGATCGAAACATTGATACTAGAATTGATAAAAACCCCGTTGTCAACCGAGTCATCTACAAATGGAACGCAGGTTAGGGCCCCAATTTTCTTATTACGCTGCCGTATTTTTATTACGAGTATAAAATAATACATGTTCAAAAAACTGATGATCATGCCTCGTCGGTGGGCGGGGACCAATCATGTTTTTCAGTGATACACTTTAAAATTGTCACCCGACGCTTTTTGCGGCGAACACTTCCTGGGGCGGATTGGAAAGGCTACCTAATTAGCTTTTTTATGATTTAACTAATTGCACTCTCAAGGTAGCCATTCGACTGAGTCTTCCTTCTGCATTTTCTTTGGACGCTTTTTATCGACCGACTGCCAACAAAATGTCTCGAGGGCTGGTAAAGATATAACAGAAAAACGACCTGACTTACTGCGGGTCATCATCTCGTATTGTTACAGAGGGTTAAGATGATAACAAATTGATTTAAAAATTAAAATAGATTACCGTCTGTTGTACAATAAAATCATATTAAGCAAAATATTAAGTGCATTTGTACTGCGTATTTTTTATTATTATCGTTCGAGTCGGATCCTTTTGCCGCGTTAATCTCGATCTCCTGGGAACCCTAATCACCTATCGGTATGAAATACACTGTACGACCTATTGTCATATCTACCAAATATACACAATTTCTTAAAAATCGGTCGAGCCGTTTCGGAAGAGTGCGAACAGAACACCGTAAAACGAATTTTTTATAATTATATTACTTGAATATTAGACACCATTTCACATTAATTTCGGTGTCAGGCAAATATTGCAGAAACCCCTAGATGTTTACATCACACAACAGTTGACAAATTATCGCGAATTTCTTTCAAAACGTCTTTCAATTCTGCTTTGCATAAATTGGACGTGACCTTACGATGTTATAACACAACACAGCGGGGGGAGATGAAGTATGATGGATGTCCTGCGATAGGATGCAGTCAATCCGCGGACCAGAGGTGACCCACGCTGGGTGGCTCTGGTTCCTCACTTACCGGCGCGGCGGCGTTACGATATCTTGACATTCTTGCCGCAAGCTATCGTATACTTTTCGCATTTAGGTTCTAAAGTAAATTTTTTTCGCCATTTTTCTCCAAGGGCATCAGTAGCTATATAGTAGCAGTAGCTATATTATATTACATCCTTCTCTCTCCTCCTTTTGCCGAAAAGAATATCAGTGTAACCGGTAATTATTTATGACGTATTGGTCTCCGAATATAATGAAAGTTTATTTTTCGGAAAGCTGAAACCACTAAGTGCACATATTATAACTATATCTAAAATATAACTGGATGAATACCATCAAATTGAGTCCAGTGCCTCAGGGACCTTCAAATGTTGTCACAGCTTCATCAGGCATATAGAATGCACCACTAGTAGGAGACGCTGGAACCTAAAGATTAATTAATTTATTTTTTATTCGAACTTCTAGCCTTTCCCCTATGATCCGGTCGGATTTTGCCACACCTCTGATTGTTTGATTATCGTGACTCAATCGTGAGTATTAACAGTTCCGCCCACTGTCGTCATTTCCCCGCTACAACTTTATTAAGACGATCTCACAGCACACCAGTGACAAAATTACGATCGTTCCGTCATAATAACTGTTCTTCTACATGTTCTTCCCCGATATTATTTAGACCTGGACTGAACCCCACCTTAGATTTTACCAACATAATTTAACTGTTGGAGTAAGTTGGAGTTGGTGTTTTAATAGGTAGGCAATATCATTTATTTAAGTGTAGGTCCTGTACTTACTCACTCGTCAAATAACTCATGACTGTTTCCGCTGTTCATACATTACAACAGTGACGGAGCCAATAATTTGAAATCTGCTCCAAATACTTTGATGCTAACATTTTAGAGAAACTTAAGGACACATGTTTTTCTTATGCTTTTTTATAGTTTTGCAAGTAGACATTAGTTGAAAATGTCATTAAACGTCACAATTGAGGAATTATTTTACCATATTTTCCACGAATATTTGTCCTTATTCTATTGACTGCTACGTCTGCTACATCGTATCACTCAGTCTACCGCCGATTATGTTGATGATCGATTCTCGTGGCTGCGCGGCTATATAATCATCAAGGATTAAGCCTATTTATGGTTCCACCGGTTACTTAGGAGCCTCAAAATAGATCACCTTTAACCCCTAGGTCAGCTATGTACTACTCTACGTACCGCCCGCCGCGATAACACAACACAGTGTCAAATCGGAAATTTGGAATTATGTCTACTATTTTTATCTTCACCGAGCATGACATTGTCTATGTTCAAGAAAAGTATGTCCTATAGTCGCACCTCGTATATGTTTTTGCTAGAGTTTTTAAGCGCAACATACTTGCATAATGCATTATTGTTGTATTTTTCTAAAATCCCAACGGATGAAGCTACTACTACTGCTACTCACATCGTTGTATTACCCAGATAATTTAGAAGTTGGAGGTGTGTCTCAGTTTGTCTATAATATCTGCGCTAGGTTTGCGCGGCGGCAGTGACGTCTAGGCGTGGTCTAGGCACGGTCTAGGCAAGACCTTAGCGAGTCTGGACCAAGAATGCAGTCCGTCTAAGGCTAATAAGCAACTAGATATCCTTAGTACAAGTATTTTTTGTAACAGGAAATGCGGCGCTAACCTTTTAGTCTATTGACAAGGCCCAGCTTGCAACTTACGTTGGCAACTGGCAAGTGTAAAGAAAGTATATTTAAATAAATATTATGGCAATTAAATATGGTTTCTAATTTGTTTTTAATTTTAAAGCGATGTAGGTATTAAATCTTAGTTATCTAGAAGAAAAAAATGTTATACCGATTATTATCTAGTTATTATGTTTTGTTTTCACTTGAGGCTTTTTTGTAAAGACATCAATTTTTAACCGATTTCAAAAAAGGAGAAGGTATTCAATTCGACTGTTTTTTATGTTTGTTACCTCAGAACTTTCGACTGGGTGAACCGATTTTGATGATTCTTTGTTTTTACGAGAGCTGGTGCTTGTCATGTGGTCCCACTTTTTGAGCGAGATCTGACGAGTAGTTTTTTAGTTATCCCTATTTTTGAAGTTGGTTATTTGTTGTCAAGAATTATTATATAGGCTTTAAGCAAGTCGGCATTGGGGTATTACATACTGTAATATTGTAAGTGGTTGAGCGAACAAATCCTTCGGATGGGTGACCGCTAATGACACGTTGTTGAGACATCACTTTAACTTAATCCCTGTCTTTGTCCTTAAATGCCTGTCGTTAGATCATAACAGCATCCGTCACTTGACGTCACTCCTCAATTATTGCGGTGTTTTGCAACGCGTATCCGTTGCAATGTTGAACTACCAGTACATCTTCCTTCTTCTTCTTCCTTGTGTTTCAGTCATCTTCCTTTCCATTCTTTACCTATGCTCCTAGTGTTTCTCAGTTCCACTGTCAACGGTAACTAATCAGTTACCATCAGGTGACCAGTCTGAACTTTTGCCTGCTGATGACACAGAAAGAAAACGAAAGAAGTTCAAAGAAGTTATCGGTGTGGGCTGGTCTGGTCGGCTGGCCGCTGAACGCTATTATACAATGAAAATAACTAGTAACGTATGAGCGGAAACATATGCTGTAGGAATTCGGAAGGTCGTCTGCACTTAGAAATACATACAATCAAAGTCAAAGTCAAAGTCAAAGTCAAAGTCAAAATATTTTATTCATATAGGTATCACTGATACACTTATGCACGTCATTATTTTTTATCTACCAGCTTTTCGGAAGGGTGCTTTGTCATGGAGGAGAAGAAAAGCCGAAAGAAACTCCTCGCACATCTTTTAAAAAAAATATTACAAAAAAAGAAAATATTACAAAAATATTTACTAATCTGAGCGGAACTGGTTGCAGAACTGGTCATTTCCATGCATCTTTGTCATTTAAATACTCGTCTATTCTATAATATCCCTTGCCTAACAATTGTGTTTTTACACGTTTTTTGAAAGATTCTATTGGCAAGTCACGTATTGATTTTGGAATTTTATTATAGAAATGTACACCAAGCCCCATGAAAGATCGCTGCACTTTACTTAGGCGGAACGAAGGCGTAACTAATTGATGCATTCTTCTTGTTTGGCGATTATGAATATCATAATTTTGTTTATACGCGCTTATATTCTTCCGTATAAAAACTACATTGCTAAAGATATACTGGGAAGCTATTGTAAGTATACCTATTTCCTTGAACTTTTCACGCAAAGATTCCCGAGACTTAAGTTTATAAATAGCCCTAATAGCCCTCTTTTGGAGTATGAAAATTTGTTCTATACTGGCTGCTTTGCCCCACAGCAATATGGCATAGGACATAACACTGTGGAAATAAGCAAAATAAACTATCCTAGCAGTTTCGACGTCAGTATACTGCCTTATTTTCCTAACAGCATAAGCAGCCTTACCGAGTTTATTCGCGAGATTTGCTATATGTGGGCCCCATTGAAGTTTACTATCTAAGGTCACCCCTAAAAAGACCGTGGATTCCTCAATATGCAATGTTTCATTATTCAGTTTGAGAGTTTTGTTGACTTTTTTAACATTAGGTAGTACAAACTCTATACATTTCGTTTTTTTTTGCATTTAGAAGTAAATTATTGATAGTGAACCAACGCGACACATGCGAAAGAGCACTATTTACGTCGTCGAAATTTACTTTATTCCTGTCACACTTAAATATTAATGATGTATCATCAGCAAATAGTACAATATCCGCTTGGTTCTTTACATAATGTGGTAAATCGTTAATGTATATCAGAAAAAGAAACGGACCCAAGATCGAGCCCTGCGGTACACCCAACACAGCCGGTGACCCCGATGACTTAATATCATTTATGCTAACTTTTTGTATCCTATCACTCAAATAAGACGCGATCAAGCTAAGGGCCTTGTTTTTTATACCATAGTGGCCAAGTTTAAACAGCAATGTTTCGTGCTCAACACAATCAAATGCCTTTGATAAGTCACAAAATACACCTATGGCATTTTGTGATGACTCCCATGCTTCAAATATATGCTTTAAAAGCCTAGCCCCTGCATCGGTTGTACTACGGCCTTTAGTGAAACCGTATTGCTCAGAATGTAATAAATTATTATTGTTGAAGTGGGTTAGCATTTGATTCAATATTATCTTTTCAAAAATCTTACTAAGAGTTGGTAAAACAGAAACGGGTCTATAGTTATTAAGATCGGTTTTCTCACCCGTTTTAAAAAGTGGTATAATTTTGCTGTATTTCATAAGATCTGGAAAGATACCTAGATCTATACATTTATTAAAAACTATGACCAAGTATGGAGCTATAATATCTATAATATGCTGTATTATTTTTACCGAAATGCCCCACAAGTCACCTGTGTTCTTTACCTTCAGGGACTGAAATGCTTTGATTAAGTCTCTAGTGGTTATATGTTTAAATTCAAATAAAATATTACATTCATTGACATGATTTTTTAATATAGAAAGTGCTTCCGTCGGTGAAGAAGCTAATGAACTGGTTAACGTTATAGGAATATTACGGAAGTGATTTTCAAACTCGCTTGCCACGTCTTTATCAGCAGTGATTATATTTTTATTAATCAACAATTCGTAATTGAAATCACAGGACTTTGCGTTACCGTTCTCACTACTAATTATATTCCAAACCGTTTTTATTTTGTTATCCGAGTTAATAATTTTGTCCTTTATGTACATTGATTTCGCCTGAATGCAAACGATTTTAAAGATTTTAGAATAATTTCTTACATGGTCCTGGAAAGTTGGAGAAAAATTGTATTGTTTCTCGGCATAGAGGTCGTACATCTTGTTCCTGCTTTTATAAATACCTACAGTAGCCCAATCACTAAATTTACTATTTTTAGCTATATCTATGTACCTAAACTTGAAAATTTGATTAAATTCATTATTTATGTTATTTGACAATGTGTTGTACAGTTTAATTGGATCTCTTTGTTGTAACGTTAAGGCCGTTTGTAGTTTTGATTGAATTTTCTCTTTAAAAGTTGAAATCTTTTTTTTAGTTAATGGTCTACATTTTATTAATTGTTTTTTCTTATTGACAGAATTATACAGTGAAATTTTTTGTCCGCAGTGGTCTGACCTCAACTTACTGAATATCTCTTCGTTTAAAGTCTCACAATTGCAAAAGATATTATCTAAGCATGTAGCTGTAGTTTCAGTTATTCTGGTTGGCTCATTGAATACTGGATTTAAATTAAAGCATTTAAACAAACTTAGTAACCTAGTAGCTATAGTACTATCTAATAAAATGTCTACGTTGAAGTCACCACATATCACTACTTCTTTTTTAGAGACTAACCGTTTAAGTACATCCTCCAGTGTATCTTCGAAAATACTAAAGTCCCCAGAGGGGGGCCTATATACACAGACTATAATAAACCGCTCCAGTTCCACACAGGCCAGTTCTATAGTGCGTTCAATAGATAAACTAACAATGTCTTTTCGGTCTTTAAAAGAAATATTATCCTGCACTAAGATTAGAGATCCCCCGTGAATAGCAGTCCTTCTAAAGAACGCACTTGACAATCTATAATTATTCAAACTAACATGACCTTGTAAGTATGGTATCCAATGCTCAGTAATACATAATACATTAATATTGTTATGTTTAGTAAATAATTCTAATTCTAATTCTTTGCCGGTTAAGCCTTGTATATTCTGATGAACTATATTTAAATAAGAGGGCTTATCCATTGTCTTTTTATCTAGTTTAAATTATTACTTGTACAAATATTAGTACATTTGTCTAAAATAGAAATAGTGGTACTACTACCACACTCAATAAATGTGTCAATAGACTTTGTTACCCTACTTGTAACAGCATCATTCAAATTGTAAGCTAACAATTTAGCTAATTGTTTTTTATATTTTTTTTGCAGATAAATAATATCCCTAGATACCCTACATGACGAAATAAATTTATTTATGTCAAAATAAAATATAGCATCCCTATGATCATTTGTCAAGTTGTACAAAGATTTATTCAGTTTATATATATATTCATTTTGTGTATGGCTTAAATTATTTGAATATGGAAAGGCACAAATTACAAATTGACATTTAGTTTTCTCATTTAATAATAATAACTTTTTTATACACTTAGTAATTTGCCACTTTTTAATGTCCAAACTGTCACCAATCATCAGTACTATGGAAGTGTTCCTATCTAAGTGTTTTGAATTAATCTGATTAATTAAATACTCAAAGTTGGCTCCCGGTGAGCACAAGTTTAGTACTGAGTGTGTAATGTAAGTGCTCATTATAGACCCAAAATGTTTCCCTATGCCGTCACTAATAATAATAGTTTTTTTGTCTGTACTGATAGGTACATTCTGCATGACGCTTTCCCTCTGCACTGTCGAAGCACATTGACAGGTTTTGTCCTGGTCGAGTTGTAATTTATTGGACAATGACTCAAACCTCTCCATATTGTCATTGCACACTTCTAATAGGTGGTCAAAAGAGGATATGTGTTCCTTTATTTGTTCCTGGGCAGAGGTGTACAAGCTGGTCATATCCTGCAATGATTTTTCCAAGCCGTCAATTTTACTTTGAAGCTGCAGAGACTCAGCATCATACAATGACCTACTATGTTCCAATTCAGTCTGCAATAATTCAACTTTATCAATTAATGATAAGCATTGCTTTCTACTTTGCCCTAGCTGCTGTATGCAATTTTTACGTTTGACAAGCTTTTGAGTCTTTGTCAAAAATTTCTTTATTTTTATGTATTTTTTAAGTTTTTTATGACTATTGAAATAAGTTGTGGGTGTTAATGAATTATCATTAGAAGTCAAATCAATTACAATAGATGAGTTTGTTACAAGATTGGAACCACACTGAACAAGTTCACTGAAAAGGCTCTGTGTAGCATCACATTCCTGAGATTCCTTGAAGTGTTCTAATTGAGTCACGGTCTTGTTAGCCTCATTTAAGCTTATCTCTAGCTCAGTGATGCGACTCAGGGCCCTCTCATGCTCATAGCTACATTGATTGAAAGTATTAACAATGTCTTGAAGGTTGTCTCGTTGCTCCAGGATTTCCAAGTATTTATTGTGAAGAGTAGCGAGCTGAATCTTGTACTCGGTGTTGGCATTTACAGTCTTAGCGATTTCAGCTTCACAGTCCTCCCTCTCCTGCAGTAGTTGAGCATTGAGATCCTTGCTAATTTTGAGCTCTTTTAGAGTGAGTTTTAGTTTTGCTTCAGTTTCTTTGAGAGCAGATTGGCGGGTCATCATATTTGGGCCTTTTGTAATGTTTATTTACTGAAAAAAAATAGATAATTTAAGCACACTTATTGTACAGAGAGGTAAGTTTTTTAGTCCTATTTGAAAATTTGATTGATGTTCAAAACCGGGGTTGACTAATGCATATGCTTATGTTTACTTTATTTAAATGTGATTACAATGTAATTAGGCTGCAATAAATAAACAGTATTACTCTTTATTGTAAGTCAAGGTTAATTTTTATAATGTAATTACCTAATGTGGGTAGGTATCCTACCACAACTAATTTCCAAAAGTTAAATATTATTCTAACTATGTAACAAATCTAATATGAACAATGATCCTATAGTTTAGTATAATGAAGTATGAGATAGGTGCAGTGTAAGGTGATAATTTTGTCTGCGGCAAAATGATCTGTCGTCAAATTTTACTTCCACTGAGTAGTCAAGTAAAACGAGACAAATATGAGCGCCGGTGCGTAGTTTGACGTTACTCACTGCTGTGAGATTATGTGCAGTATGTGTGATGATGATGTTAGCAGTGTTATTTCTAGTGTATTATTGAAAGAAAACAATACTCCCCGGATTGAACGACGTTGCGAATTTGAATTCCAACTTGACAGTTTGACCTGGCGTCTGGGTGAAATATTCCGATAAGTTTTGTCAGCACTTGCGTTGATGTGATCCTTAATTTATATATTTAAACAAACAATCACTTCATAAATACTAAATATTACAACTTTTTATGTCTTTTATTACGTAAAAACTAATAAAATACAATTAAATTACAACAGCTGATTTATAAGACGTTTACTTGGCAGTGTTGCCAGTTGCACACCAATCAGCATTTCTATTGCAAACAAAACGTTCAACTGAACTGTATAGTTAAAATAGGATATGAAATACGGAACATAGGTATCATGGAAAAAACGATGTTGACTAAATTATAGTAACAGTAATAATTATAACACTACACGACACTAAATTATATGTAAATTTTTACGTGATCAATTTTAAATGCTCGTATTATATAAAACATACCGCAATATTTTAACATAATTGAATGCTGGTAATACGAGTACTTATTATTACGTTTATGCAAACAAAAACAGTTCAACTGCTCAATACCTTCGTGGACTGAAGTTAAATTAAAATTAGCAGATGTTTCCTTAATTAATATAGTTTGCTTTACAGTTTATATATATACTGGTACTTAGAATTTAAGGTCGCATTCACACAATGCAAAACAAACAGAGTGAGATGAAGTTATATGAATGAGTGAGACGTTTGAAAATCCCACGCCCTGAAAGTACGCTCGTGAAGTATAGTTTGTATCCCAATTTAACTTCGTGATGATACAAGATACCGAGATTTTGTATGGAAATAGCCAGCAAGCGAGCTGGCGATCCACCTGATGGTAAGTGGCTATCGTCGCCCATGGATATCAGCAACACCAAATGCATCACTGATGTGTTGCCGAAAAAGAAAAAGAGAAGAAAAAGAAAGAAAGAAAATTATCAAGAAGGAAGTTAATTTTGTTTATATTAGGGAAATCCACGTAACCATTGAAGTATAATGTCATAGAACAGACATCTCGAACAAAATGTGTGTCCCGCCGGGAGGTTCTATTTTCAAAATTGAGCTCCAGGTCTCCTTTCAAAATTGAAAATTGAAGCCGATCGGCGCCAATTCATTGGGACATACATTGCGTTCGCGGTGTCGGTTCTATATGCTAGTAATAATACTTTAATGCACATAACTGACAATTTACGGCCTGTTGCATAATGCTTAACAAAATAAATCTTTTCTTTTTTTCTTTCTTTCTTTTTTCAAGAGAACTAAGAAGTAACAGTGACTGCCTTGATAAGCATTTTACTCAGTGAGGGCGACATTGCGATTGTCGTCCGTGGGCGGTCGGCGGTCGGCGGCTGCCCGGCTGGTGTGGAGACAGTGACGCTTACCTCAGTGAGACGAATGTGCCGCTAGAAAGCCGTCCTACAGTGTTATCTGTGGATTTCTCTCATTGTCCATCCAACTATTAGGGCTACCATTGATCTATACGCGTAAATATTACAAACGAGTAACCGCCCTCGCTTTGCTTCGGTTTTCTTATTTTTTTACAACTTGGGTTCCATTATTGGAATTTTGTTAAGGATCCCTATTTGAAAATATAATTTTGAAAATATAATATAGCCTATGTTACCCGGGGATAGTGTAGCTTCCTAACAGTGAAAGATTTTTTCAAATCGGTTCAGTAGTTGCGGAGCCTATTTAATGCAAACAAAAAATCAAATCTTTCCTCTTTATATATTAATATAGATTACGTTACTTGATTGATGTTTTGCAATGTGTGCAATTCAGATGGTACCAAAATAAAATGGTAAATATTGTCGAACTTATCTGATCATGGACCCAGGAGTGGGACTCTTCGTTTTCACGGCTTTAGAAAGTAATTATTACCTACCACTAATTTCAATGATAGATAACAATTCAAATTACCTGAATATTTTTGAGTTCTGGATAATGCTCTCAAACGTGTCAAGTTGCTCCCGTGTTAGCAGCGTGATTAGACTTTACTGTCCCATCGGGAATAGGTCTAGAATAATCTAGATCTAGGACATTGCCCAAATTATCCTTGATATGTTAATGTAATCTTGTACAACCCTAGCGTCGCCTTGACGGAATACTAAGAAGAAACTTTCGCTATGCTAATCGCAGCTGAGCTAGGGCGCGCACCGCGTTACTTATCTCTCACCCATTTCCATAACATTATGGGGATTTCCTCTAACGTGACCGGTTTAAGCTACCTTTTCTGCTTTTCTTTATCACATTGAACTTTAATTGAAGACGAACTTAAAACATGACTTTCGTTATGATGGTAAACAATTTGCTGTCATTCTTCTGTATTCAATATAATTAGAATCCTATTCACTCATTCCTTGAAGACCCGCAATACTTTTAAATTTAAAGGGAAACAGCATCGCGGAAAGACTATTCCATTCACCACTATAAACTTATAAGTTCCATAACATCTAAATACCGGTAGTATTTAGCACAAAATGACGGCGCGCGATTGATTATGAAGGCAAGTTCTATTAAGCTGTCCCTCGTCATGAGCGTCATGATTACTAAGTGCTTGCGATAGCTACTTCGAGAGCAGATGTGGGAGGTAATAGCAAATCTTACACCTCTGACAGTTCTGACTTCCACTAACTCCTGAGTGCTGTAGGCTGCAGGCTTGAGCTCTTAGAATTCCGTGGGCATATTGCATAGTTGATAAAAAGAATTTATTACTGTCCTATTGTCGATTAAATACCTACATGAAAGCTAGCTTGATAAGTTACACGCGGTAAATCAATTAGAAATGATTACAAGTTACAGGGAGATCGATTATACCGTGAGAATTTAATATCTGTACATTGAAGTATAATGTCATAGAACAGACATCTCGAACAAAATGTGTGTCCCGCCGTGAGGTTCTGTTTTCAAAATTGAGCCCCCGTTCTCCTTTCAAAATCGAACGAATCCATTGAAAATTGAAGCCAACCGGCGCTAATTAATTGGGACATACATTTTGGTGTCGATTCTATATGCTAGTAATAATACTTCAATGTATCAGTAGAAAAAATTGGGTTGCCAGTTAGCGAGATAGAATGCAAAATAACTTGTGGAATGTTGACATTTTGAAAGACGAGCTTCCGTCTTTCTCAAAATTCGAGAAATATAAGCCAAATGTGTTGCTATAAATCTATCCCTTGCAAGCGCTGATCAATAGTCACATGACTGTTTTCCGAAAATGTGATGCTATAAATATAATGCGACACGTAAAGCGACAGATCTCAATAATGTGTGACATTCAAAACCATTCGCTATGAATGTGATGACTGATGACTGGAAATTATGAAATAAAAAAAAAAACGAAATAAATCATTTTGGGCTTCAACATTCATAAACGAATTACAACGTACTACATTACGAGTCACAACTCGGGGTGTTTACACACTTCGACGGGACGTCATAACTTAACGACTTTACTCGTAAGCAATTTTACGCGTTAGGGAGTGCCCATATCCCATCATACTTCATCCTATCCATAAACGCACCATTATTACTTGTACCGACATGGAAGTAGCTCGTAACGCGTCAACGTCATATAAATGGAGATTATCAATATTGATGAATATTACATTCCGTCAGCGAAAACAATAACATGTCAGAACATAATAGGAACCCATCAGTTTGAGTGTGGAGTTGTGGACTCAGGTGTTGGCGGCCAATGAGTGGTGGATGGTATTATACCAACGTACTCGTACGTCACCACTGCTTGTTTATGTAGATTTATTGAGTTAATAAGTATCACTCGTATTCAATGTTGCTGCAATTATAATTTACGAGTAACCGCCCTCGCTTTGCTTCGGTTTTTTTATTTTTTTTTACACCTTATTGGAGTTTTATTAAGGATCCCTAATTTTTTTGAAAATATAATATAGCCTATGTTACTCGGGGATAGTGTAGCTTCCCAACAGTGAAAGAATTTCTGAAATCGGTTCAGTAGTTTCGGAGCCTATTCAATGCAAACAAAAAATCAAATCTTTCCTCTTTATATATATTAGTATAGATTAACTTTGAGAAGTTAATCAAGTTTAATATTGCGAATTAAATGCATCGTTCGGGTGAATTTGAATTTCAGTGTAACTTTATAATCTCTAGTGTTTCAAAGTTATCCTGTTTATCTTTACTTTCAGTGAGATTAAAACAAGAAGACTGAGATTCATTTTTGAAATCACCAATAAGAAGGCTCCATGACGTTGGCTTATTCCGTTTTTCCACCCTAAAAATGCCACCCTAGGATGGATACTCGGAATTATTCGGGAAACTCCCTACAAAGTATCCAAAAAGAAATGATTATGTTACGGATAAAAGCCGAAGTGCATGTTTATTTATTTATTTATTTGTTAACAAAATCCACAGCTTTAATGTTATGAATTACAGATCTTATGACTTGTACAGATTGTATGATCTTACGGCTGAAGCCTGATATTTAGTTATTATTTAAACGGCTACAAAAAGAGTCGTCTTGGCCTATTTATAGGTAACATGTGAAGGAACGAAGTGTATCAAAACATTGAAGTATTATGTTATAGAACAGACATCTCGATCAAAATATGTGTCCAGCCGGGTGGTTCTATTTTCAAAATTGAGCCCCCGTTCTCCTTTCAAAATCGAACGAATCCATTTGAAAATTGAAGCCGGTCGGCGCCAATTCAATGGGACATACATTGTGTTCGCGCTGTCGGTTCTTTGTGCTAGTAATAATACTTCAATCACGGACCTGAAAAAAGACGGACGTAACCTCTTCTAATCGAGAGTGAAGAGCAATGGCCGCCCGCTTACCATGTGTGCGTAATTTTTGATTCGCGATTGAAGCAATATGGTGTCAATGTGTGGGTTTGTGTACTTGTACGAATAGAGAGTTGGTATTACACAAGGCACGTGGTCACGATCTCGCCATCACCATCACCATCACCACCCACTGCCCTGTCCGCTCGTTCACCAGCTGTCACTACAAAAAGTATTCCATTTCGCCCCAATAAAATCTCAAAGAAATTTACACAATACAAGAGCGACGACAGCTAAGAAGTTTCATTAGCATGTTAACATGGCGTGCTCGGCGTGCTCGGCGTGCTCGTGTCGTAACGATATGTGCCTTATAACGCAATCGGAATGTCGATAACGGCGGCGGCGCTCCAATCGATCCATTGTGTCCACACGTGGACGTGTGTAATGTCTTCCGTGTCATCTGGGCCATCTGGGGCCATCTAGACCGCGACTAGACCACCCTGAGGGGATTCGGGCGTGGCGGGTGTGACTCACGAATGTTGGCTTTGTATGTTCATGACAGCCACGACACAGGGTATCACAGTGAGAGAAGGCCAAAGATCAAGATCAGTAGTAGGACAGTTGCAGGTGGACCACCTAATGACCACCAAGTCAAATTTAACCTTGATAGTATGCAAACATTGAAGCCTCGATATATTATTGCCCGCCAAGAAGGAAGCATTGGCCCCGAATGTGACTCACATGTGATGTGATTCTCAATTCTCATCGATGCTGAAAGACGATAAAAACATTTCAGGGCAGGCACCAGTAACCAGAGCAATACAATGGAGACCTGCCATCATTGCTGCATGGCAGTACCTACCAGGTACTGCCCTGATTTTACATAATTAGGGTAGATAGTCAGGTCACAGGAACTTCAGATCAAATATCAGCAAGTTTGTATTTACATACAAGCTCCTGTGATACACGTGCTCCGTCAAGCGGAAAATGCAATGCTACCGGCCTCGAGCGCTGCGCTTCAATGGCACACAGTACTAACTACTCGTACATTATATCAACATTACATTATACCATCTATATTCCTAGTGATGGAGTAGAGGTTAAAGAGAAATGACTGTTGTGCAAAAATGTCCGTCGAACTGCGTTAGGTGACGCCACGGTAGCAACAGGGTTTTGGGCTACGTAAACAGTTGAAGTTTGGTATACAGAACTGTCAGTGTCTAACTTTAAACCGTCAACAACTCCTACATCCTACATTCATAGCATACCCTAAGCTAGCGCCAATTAACTGGTTCTGGCTGGACACTTCTTGAACTTTCCCCCCATTTGAGTCACTTCTCCTTTACTTTTGTCCTCCGAGCTCTTGAAGTCCTAGACGTCCTAGTGAACTGGATTTTAGATACAACCGCTCAAGATGCGAGTGGATGTCAACCGTATTCATCGACCATCATTTCAGTTTCAGAAAGGATGTACAATATGTCGGTAACGTTCACACTTCGAACACAATGGAATAATATAATGGATAAAAGAAAAAAATGGCTACAATTCTGTTTCGTTACAGTAGATTACATTTAACACGCTCTATATTATGTGCGTGATAAATACTAAAATACATATACAGCTCCCGGAGCTTACAGTAGGGCCCGAGGTCAGCGGCCAGCGGTCAGCGGTCTGCGGAGAGTGGTCACGACCATTAGGGCACTACGCTAAAGTAAACTCTGGGTCAAGGGCACCATAGGGTTATTACACCTTCTAATGTCCTGATTCATGATGCCGCTGGTCTCTTACTCCTCAGTAACGAACCCAACACGACGTAAGAAGTAATGGATTTTCTGATCACTTGACTATTGATAGTGGCCATGTTAGTCGACTAAAGGTTCCCGGGTCCGATGAATCTTGGTAGAATCAGCCGTATTGGGACGGCTTTTAAGCCCAATGCATACGTAACGGGGTTTTTCCCGTACGGAACTTCGTCGTCGACGATGTTTTGCTCGTCCGGTACGGAACGTGGTCCGTACGGGATTCCGCTGCGTATGCACTATCGTATACATTTTCTATGAAACGATGTTTCCAAAACTTCAAGTCCCGTCCCGTACGGAAAAAACCCGTTACGTATGCATTTGACTTTAGAATACTAATCCCAATCTCACGCCGGATGGGTGTCGTAAGAAGCGACTAAATCCGGCCCGCTGGTGGTAGGGATTATATTGGTAATATTGATTTTAATTGTTAATTTATACCATTATTATTATTATTATTTCTCCATGGGGTTCGTCTGGATAACTACCACCCTTGAGCATGAGCCAGCCGCCAAACGACTCATCGTGTTTCGGCTGGGGGCTTGACAGCCAGTACTTTGTTTCTTTCTCTTCCCTCTTTCTTTCTTCGACGATCGCCACTTACCATCAGGTGGATCGTCAGCTCGTTTGCCGGGTATATCCATCAAAAAAATAAGTCAATATAAATAGTTCCCAGTGTTGAAATAGTCAGGCTGCCGTCGTATTTCACCACCAGCTCGCCGTCCCACTTGTGTCGTTATCGTTACATAACACTACCATCAGTACCACCTACCACCTACCAATCTACCAGCTGATCGGATCCTGTGCGGTGCGAGTTTGCGATATTATAGCTTTAATATGTAATTGAATATGGCGTAGTAATTGTCATATTTGATGACTTTAAATCATTTAACAAACAGGATAAATTATATTTACAAACCTCACTAAACACTGAAAGAATGATAACATTCTATGAGAGGACACTGTTTGACGAGGTGTCTCAACGAAATTAATGGACCGTGTTCCTTCTCATCTTCTTATTGTAGTTATTAATAAAAAGGATTCTCCGATAGCGTATCATTATAACTTTAAGAATTCACCAAGGATCAATATTAGGACCGTTAAATAAATCATACAACGCCATATCCAATCCTTAACCCTAGGGAATTGGGGTTCCCCGATTCTTTTCTTGGTGGGAATTTCAGGAATGAATCATTTTTTTATAGAAATAGGCGGCAAACGGGCTATCGTCGCCTATGAACTTCAGCAACACCAAAGGCTCAATCACTGATGCGTTGCCGGCCAAGAAAGAGAAGAAAAAGAAAGAAAGAACTGTGAAAGAATGAATCGTGGATGAAATGTTTTTTGATTCTTAGACGATAAGTTTATAATTATTGTTTTAAAAATTTGTTCTCCGTGATATGCAATGAGACTAAAGCGACGATGTAGCTCGAATCACGAAAAATGATCTAAAAAATTTCATAATATCGCTTGCTTTTATAACGGTTGTTGCAATGTTTTGATTTCAACATTAGTTCGTCTACTTAGTAAAAGTACATAATTACAATATAGAAATAAATACTGAAAAACATATAATATTATCCTTTTCTACACAACGTATATTAGTCACAAGTACCTACTAAAGAAATTAAATGAAAACTTCCTCGTTTCTTTATTCATGTAAGTACCTACCTAGTAATTCTATAAATGGTATTTAAGAGGAGGCCGTGATGGGAATTTATGCTGAAAGTGGGCGTGGCCACTATCTTTTGTCCTCGATGTTCTTCTTTCCGTCATGTCACTCACTTCACAAGCACAGCACAGAAAAACTACGGAGTAGTACTTATTCATTAATTTTTATTGCATCTAAAAAATTTATTATAAAACAATTATTTTTTAACAAAAAATTGAACCAACGAAAAAAAATTGAAAATGAAAAATAAAATAAATCATTTAGTATTATAATTTAAGATCCTAAATTATTAACAGTAAATAAATAATTATGAGGCGGTGCCAAACAGATGAAAAAACAAACAATTGCGGATCAAGGATAGTACAGTAATGTAATGACTTCTTGTATAAAATTTGTCAGACAGCTATACCTACTGAGCCTGCGCTCGGAAGCGAACAGCATAAGCGCCAAACTATTTTTTTATTTGGTTTTTAAAACTACTTTATGGATTTTCACAAAAATATATGTGAATTTACATTATTTACATCATATTATAATAAATTTTAATTTCAAATGTCAAGGGAAAACAATAATTATTAATAATTTCTGTTTTTCTTTTTCTCCTCTATTTCTTGGCTGACAACGCATCAGTGATGCCTTTGGTGTTGCTGATGTCCATGGGCAACGATAGTTACTTACTATCAGGTGGATTGTCAGCTCGTTTGCCGGCTATTTCCATAAAATAAAAAAAATCGTCATTTAAATTCTTTCATTGAATAGTAGCATTTGTCAGTTAACCATTTAAGTAACTCTATTTTAAATTTAGTGAAAGTTAAGATTTTTATGTTTTCAAGGATTTTATTATAATTATATCGTTTTCGAAGTCTAATTTTTTGAATGTATCCCTGATCGAGAAGAAGGTACCATGGTACACATAGTCGATTAGGGGTCGGTCTGGTTGCAATATAACAAATATTTTTCTTTTCCTGAATAATTATTTTTTGACAAAAAATAAAACCAACGAAAAAAAACTGAAAAGCGAAAAATAAAATAAACCATTTAGTATTATAAATTAAGATCCTAAATTAACTGAAAATAAATAATTTCGAGACCGTGCCAAACAAACAAACAAACAAAATTAATTACGTAAAGTTCATTTTATAAGGGCAGTGGCATGCGATGCACACGGCAGCAGCAGCGCGGCGCACATCTTTTCACCGTTTGTTTTTTCATTGGTTTGGCACCGCCTCAAAATTATTTATTTTCAGTTAATTTAGGATCTTAATTTATAATACTAAATGGTTTATTTTATTTTTCGCTTTTCAGTTTTTTTTCGTTGGTTTTATTTTTTGTCAAAAAATAATTATTTTTTAATTTTTAGTTGCTATGAAAATTATTAAGTTATTGGTGATATATTCAGTTACCAGGTAAAAATATAGTAGTTGAAACATAAATCCTCTCCTATTTTCGTACCTTTAGGGGTAAAATTTTCTTTCCAAATTTAAACAAGAGTAACTTCAAGACAATAAAAAAAGAATCATCGAAATCGGATCATCCAGTACAAAGTTATTGGGGTAACGGGCAAAAATTCAGTGGGTGAATAATCAATCATCCCCTATTTTCGTACCTTTAGGGTAGGAATAAAATTTTCAAAAAAATATGGGACCAACTTCAAGATATACCCTATCCATTAAAAAAAGAATGATCAAAATCGGACCACCCTGTGCCGATTGCTGAGTGATCATACATAAAAAAAAAAAAATATACGCGTCGAATTGAGAACCTCCTCCTTTTTTTTTCGTCGGTTAAAAAGGTGCATAGGTATTTGTTCTAAAAAAAATACAAATCTCATATAATGTGTATATACCTACCTGTCAATGACAATAATTTTAGCTTCCTATAGAGAGGCTTGCAGCTAGTGTCTGGGGTAACATTACAAATAGCGTGTATACATCGTTTTTGAGCAATGAAGACTTTATTGCAATCTGTAGTTTCCCCATAAAAACTATACCATACCTTAAATTAGAGGCAACATAGCCGTGGTAGGCTTTAAAGGTTCTTGACATATTACTTATTTTTGGTAGAACGAAACGAGAAATTTTTGTACAAAGTTTGACGATGTTGAAGAGAATAAATAATCTAGACACGCGGTAGGGTGTCAAGCCAATTTCAAACTAACAGAATTGGCGAGTAGAACCGTGTGTAATATTACATGAACCATTTGGAGCCACTTTTGACCATCTCATAACTCAAAAACTATTCAACATAAACCTGTCAAATTTTATTGAAACTTTAACATTTATTGAGACTTGCGAAATACATATGTGTTCCAAATTTCATATACACATCTCAAACGGTCATTTAGATATTAACGTCCAAAAATCGTCATTTTTATCACTGATTAACCTATAGATCAAGACTCTAACTCAGTTCCAGATGGTCTAGAAAGTTAAAATTTGGCATCCAGATAGGTAATCGGGTGAATACAAAGGAATAAATCAAAAAATTGTAAATTTTTATCATTTTATTTATTTTTCAAAAAATTGATTCTATTAGAAACACTTATAATGCCTGAAATTTAAGAGTAGCAATCAAAATTGATGACATCTGGTCATTAGGTGGATTTCAAGCTGAACATATAATGAAACATATCAGTTTTAGTACTTTGTGAAGCTTTCAACGGGGGGAAGATGTTAAGTGTCCCAAGTGCCTTTGGGAAAGTGTGTGTGGGACGTTATTTCGAGTGTATTACGTCGTTTCATTTTTAATGTGTGAAAAATTATTTTTCTCTAATCTTGTATGGCGTGTAAACGACAAAATTTTGTATTATTTCCGAAATTATACCAGTTTAAAGTGATTCGAAGTATTGTTTCAAAATATATTGTAGCACGTTATGTCATCGAACATAAACTACTTATAACTATTGCTTTTGCCCGCAGCTTCGCCCGCGGTAGAGATCGATTCTTTACAAATCCTACTTACTTTTACTTAGTTAGATTTAGTTGCATATGACTTAAGTAAACATGTATCATTTGATAGCGTGATTCAGAACCTGCAAATGAATTTTACTAACGCCATCTATTAGCAACATCCGGAACTAAATATTTAGCAACTAACAAAATATCGATCTTCCCATGGGGATGTTTTACCGCGGTAAAAAGTAGCCTACGTTACTCTCCAGCCTCCTCACTAACTCCATACACAAAAACCATACCATTTATCAGCTTCGTTGCGACGTGAAAGACGGACAAACAAACAAACAAACACACTTTCACATTTATAATATGAGTATGGATAGGAGTATAGTTGAATATCGTATTTATTAATATTACGATATTATAACTGGGATTTAGTATTAATAATTATTATTTCAATATTAGTGGATATCAATAGTGGAACGTCATTACTTTTAAATAATGCAATAATAGGTATTTCAGACCACGGCGCACTAACCACAGATTTAGTTGAAGAGCACTATAATAGTTCATGCATAAGGTAAATAATTAATCAGTAACGTTATGAATAAGTACCTTCTAATAATTTCTGTACAAAAAGTAATGATTTCCCATCAAAAACATAAATGTAAAGTGAGAGCCAATTAAAAAAAAAGAATTGAGATCTAAATGGGTGCCAAGTTCTGTGTAGAAAAGCCTTAAATTTTAGTCACAAGAACATGTAATTCACGTTACTCTTAAATTCCCTAATACATTATTCATTAATAAAACTCGCATAGTGTTAAGTAATGTATCAATTTGTTTTAAAATAGGCAATAGGTAAAACACAATTGAATAGAAAACAGATTATTTTATGTATACAAATTATATAAAGGTTGAATTTTCAAAAAGTGCGTGGATGGCCAACTCTGAAAGTATGAGGAATAGCGAACAATGCTGAAAGGAGTCTCGGGGCCGATTTTGATGAAAACTAAAACTGCATCATTACATCAAAGAAATATCTGTAATAATTTCAAAATTATCATATTTTTTTAATATTCATTACGTTATTAATTTAACGGAACGTAGTTAAATTTAAGCGAAACCTATTTAAAAAGGTCAGACCAATACAGTACATGATAAAATAACTTGATTCAAATTCACTCCTTGGACACTGATGATATCCATCATAATTCGATATAAAAGGCGACACGAAGTGAATTTAGTCGAAGAATAAATCTGTGCATACGTGAAAATAGTAAGTAGGAACTTGACAGAAAAAAACTCATTTTTTGCTTGGTCTTACTTTATGTAGGATACTATCTCATCAAAAACAATAATGTGAAATGAGAGCCAAGTTCAATAAAAAAAAAAGAATTGACATCTAAATGGGTGCCAAGTTCTGTGTAGAAAAGCCTAAAATTTTAGTCACAAGAACATGTAATTCAAGCTTTACATTTGAATTGGCTAGTTTCCATTAGTTAGCAACCAACAAACCAAATTTTAGAAAAGTAGAATAGTTCATTAACCTAAAAGACTTAACGAAGATAATTATAAAAATATATAGCTTAGGTAGGTACGTGAAAATTAACCAAGTCAAATGTGCAGCTTGAAGTACATGTTCTTGTGACTAAGATTTTAGGCTTTTCTACACAGAACTTGGCACCCATTTAGATCTCATTTTTTTTAAATTAGTTCTCACTTTACATTTATGTTTTTGATGGGATACGTTACTCTTAAATTCCCTAATACATTATTCTTATAATGTCATAGAACAGACATCTCGAACAAAATGTGTGTCCCGCCGGGAGGTTCTATTTTCAAATTTGATCCCCCGTTCTCCTTTCAAAATCGGACGAATCCATTGAAAATTGAAGCCGCTCGGCGCCAATTCATTGGGACATACATTGCGTTCGCGGTGTCGGTTCTATATGCTAGTAATAATACTTTAATGCACGTAACTGACAATTTACGACCTGTTGCATAATGCTTAACAAAATCATAACAAAATAAATCTTTTCTTTTTCTTTCTTTGTTCAAGAGAACTAAGAAGTAACAGTGACTGCCTTGATAAGCATTTTACTCAGTGAGGGCGACATTGCGATTGTCGTCCGTGGGCGGTTGGCGGTCGGCGGCTGGTGTGGAGACAGTGACGCTTACCTCAGTGAGACGAATGTGCCGCTAGAAAGCCGTCCTACAGTGTTATCTGTGGATTTCTCTCATTGTCCATCCAACTATTAGGGCTACCATTGATCTATACGCGTAAATATTACAAACGAGTAACCGCCCTCGCTTTGCTTCGGTTTTCTTATTTTTTTACAACTTGGGTTCCATTATTGGAATTTTGTTAAGGATCCTTAATTTTTTTGAAAATATAATATAACCTATGTTACCCGGGGATAGTGTAGCTTCCTAACAGTGAAAGATTTTTTCAAATCGGTTCAGTAGTTGCGGAGCCTATTCAATGCAAACAAAAAATCAAATCTTTCCTCTTTATATATTAATATAGATTACTTTACTTGATTGATGTTTTTCAATGTGTGCAATTCAGATGGTACCAAAATAAAATGGTAAATATTGTCGAACTTATCTGATCATGGACCCAGGAGTGGGACTCTTCGTTTTCACGGCTTTAGAAAGTAATTATTACCTACCACTAATTTCAATGATTGATAACAATTCAAATTACCTGAATATTTTTGAGTTCTGGATAATGCTCTCAAACGTGTCAAGTCGCTCCCGTGTCAGCAGCGTGATTAGACTTTACTGTCCCATCGGGAATAGGTCTAGAATAATTTAGATCTAGGACATTGCCCAAATTATCCTTGATATGTTAATGTAATCTTGTACAACCCTAGCGTCGCCTTGACGGAATACTAAGAAGAAACTTTCGCTATGCTAATCGCAGCTGAGCTAGGGCGCGCACCGCGTTACTTATCTCTCACCCATTTCCATAACATTATGGGGATTTCCTCTAACGTGACCGGTTTAAGCTACTTTTTCTGCTTTTCTTTATCACATTGAACTCTAATTAAAGACGAACTTAAAACATGACTTTCGTTATGTTGGTAAAAAATTTGCTGTCATCCTTCTATATCCAACTATAATTAGAATCCTATTCACTCATTCCTTGAAGACCCGCAATACTTTTAAATTTAAAGGGAAACAGCATCGCGGAAAGACTATTCAATTCACCACTATAAACTTATAAGTTCCATAACATCTAAATACCGGTAGTATTTAGCACAAAATGACGGCGCGCGATTGATTATGAAGGCAAGTTCTATTAAGCTGTCCCTCGTCATGAGCGTCATGATTACTAAGTGCTTGCGATAGCTACTTCGAGAGCAGATGTGGGAGGTAATAGCAAATCTTACACCTCTGACAGTTCTGACTTCCACTAACTCCTGAGTGCTGTAGGCTGCAGGCTTGAGCTCTTAGAATTCCGTGGGCATATTGCATAGTTGATAAAAAGAATTTATTACTGTCCTATTGTCGATTAAATACCTACATGAAAGCTAGCTTGATAAGTTACACGCGGTAAATCAATTAGAAATGATTACAAGTTACAGGGAGATCGATTATACCGTGAGAATTTAATATCTGTACATTGAAGTATAATGTCATAGAACAGACATCTCGAACAAAATGTGTGTCCCGCCGTGAGGTTCTGTTTTCAAAATTGAGCCCCCGTTCTCCTTTCAAAATCGAACGAATCCATTGAAAATTGAAGCCAACCGGCGCTAATTAATTGGGACATACATTTTGGTGTCGATTCTATATGCTAGTAATAATACTTCAATGTATCAGTAGAAAAAATTGGGTTGCCAGTTAGCGAGATAGAATGCAAAATAACTTGTGGAATGTTGACATTTTGAAAGACGAGCTTCCGTCTTTCTCAAAATTCGAGAAATATAAGCCAAATGTGTTGCTATAAATCTATCCCTTGCAAGCGCTGATCAATAGTCACATGACTGTTTTCCGAAAATGTGATGCTATAAATATAATGCGACACGTAAAGCGACAGATCTCAATAATGTGTGACATTCAAAACCATTCGCTATGAATGTGATGACTGATGACTGGAAATTATGAAATAAAAAAAAAAACGAAATAAATCATTTTGGGCTTCAACATTCATAAACGAATTACAACGTACTACATTACGAGTCACAACTCGGGGTGTTTACACACTTCGACGGGACGTCATAACTTAACGACTTTACTCGTAAGCAATTTTACGCGTTAGGGAGTGCCCATATCCCATCATACTTCATCCTATCCATAAACGCACCATTATTACTTGTACCGACATGGAAGTAGCTCGTAACGCGTCAACGTCATATAAATGGAGATTATCAATATTGATGAATATTACATTCCGTCAGCGAAAACAATAACATGTCAGAACATAATAGGAACCCATCAGTTTGAGTGTGGAGTTGTGGACTCAGGTGTTGGCGGCCAATGAGTGGTGGATGGTATTATACCAACGTACTCGTACGTCACCACTGCTTGTTTATGTAGATTTATTGAGTTAATAAGTATCACTCGTATTCAATGTTGCTGCAATTATAATTTACGAGTAACCGCCCTCGCTTTGCTTCGGTTTTTTTATTTTTTTTTACACCTTATTGGAGTTTTATTAAGGATCCCTAATTTTTTTGAAAATATAATATAGCCTATGTTACTCGGGGATAGTGTAGCTTCCCAACAGTGAAAGAATTTCTGAAATCGGTTCAGTAGTTTCGGAGCCTATTCAATGCAAACAAAAAATCAAATCTTTCCTCTTTATATATATTAGTATAGATTAACTTTGAGAAGTTAATCAAGTTTAATATTGCGAATTAAATGCATCGTTCGGGTGAATTTGAATTTCAGTGTAACTTTATAATCTCTAGTGTTTCAAAGTTATCCTGTTTATCTTTACTTTCAGTGAGATTAAAACAAGAAGACTGAGATTCATTTTTGAAATCACCAATAAGAAGGCTCCATGACGTTGGCTTATTCCGTTTTTCCACCCTAAAAATGCCACCCTAGGATGGATACTCGGAATTATTCGGGAAACTCCCTACAAAGTATCCAAAAAGAAATGATTATGTTACGGATAAAAGCCGAAGTGCATGTTTATTTATTTATTTATTTGTTAACAAAATCCACAGCTTTAATGTTATGAATTACAGATCTTATGACTTGTACAGATTGTATGATCTTACGGCTGAAGCCTGATATTTAGTTATTATTTAAACGGCTACAAAAAGAGTCGTCTTGGCCTATTTATAGGTAACATGTGAAGGAACGAAGTGTATCAAAACATTGAAGTATTATGTTATAGAACAGACATCTCGATCAAAATATGTGTCCAGCCGGGTGGTTCTATTTTCAAAATTGAGCCCCCGTTCTCCTTTCAAAATCGAACGAATCCATTTGAAAATTGAAGCCGGTCGGCGCCAATTCAATGGGACATACATTGTGTTCGCGCTGTCGGTTCTTTGTGCTAGTAATAATACTTCAATCACGGACCTGAAAAAAGACGGACGTAACCTCTTCTAATCGAGAGTGAAGAGCAATGGCCGCCCGCTTACCATGTGTGCGTAATTTTTGATTCGCGATTGAAGCAATATGGTGTCAATGTGTGGGTTTGTGTACTTGTACGAATAGAGAGTTGGTATTACACAAGGCACGTGGTCACGATCTCGCCATCACCATCACCATCACCACCCACTGCCCTGTCCGCTCGTTCACCAGCTGTCACTACAAAAAGTATTCCATTTCGCCCCAATAAAATCTCAAAGAAATTTACACAATACAAGAGCGACGACAGCTAAGAAGTTTCATTAGCATGTTAACATGGCGTGCTCGGCGTGCTCGGCGTGCTCGTGTCGTAACGATATGTGCCTTATAACGCAATCGGAATGTCGATAACGGCGGCGGCGCTCCAATCGATCCATTGTGTCCACACGTGGACGTGTGTAATGTCTTCCGTGTCATCTGGGCCATCTGGGGCCATCTAGACCGCGACTAGACCACCCTGAGGGGATTCGGGCGTGGCGGGTGTGACTCACGAATGTTGGCTTTGTATGTTCATGACAGCCACGACACAGGGTATCACAGTGAGAGAAGGCCAAAGATCAAGATCAGTAGTAGGACAGTTGCAGGTGGACCACCTAATGACCACCAAGTCAAATTTAACCTTGATAGTATGCAAACATTGAAGCCTCGATATATTATTGCCCGCCAAGAAGGAAGCATTGGCCCCGAATGTGACTCACATGTGATGTGATTCTCAATTCTCATCGATGCTGAAAGACGATAAAAACATTTCAGGGCAGGCACCAGTAACCAGAGCAATACAATGGAGACCTGCCATCATTGCTGCATGGCAGTACCTACCAGGTACTGCCCTGATTTTACATAATTAGGGTAGATAGTCAGGTCACAGGAACTTCAGATCAAATATCAGCAAGTTTGTATTTACATACAAGCTCCTGTGATACACGTGCTCCGTCAAGCGGAAAATGCAATGCTACCGGCCTCGAGCGCTGCGCTTCAATGGCACACAGTACTAACTACTCGTACATTATATCAACATTACATTATACCATCTATATTCCTAGTGATGGAGTAGAGGTTAAAGAGAAATGACTGTTGTGCAAAAATGTCCGTCGAACTGCGTTAGGTGACGCCACGGTAGCAACAGGGTTTTGGGCTACGTAAACAGTTGAAGTTTGGTATACAGAACTGTCAGTGTCTAACTTTAAACCGTCAACAACTCCTACATCCTACATTCATAGCATACCCTAAGCTAGCGCCAATTAACTGGTTCTGGCTGGACACTTCTTGAACTTTCCCCCCATTTGAGTCACTTCTCCTTTACTTTTGTCCTCCGAGCTCTTGAAGTCCTAGACGTCCTAGTGAACTGGATTTTAGATACAACCGCTCAAGATGCGAGTGGATGTCAACCGTATTCATCGACCATCATTTCAGTTTCAGAAAGGATGTACAATATGTCGGTAACGTTCACACTTCGAACACAATGGAATAATATAATGGATAAAAGAAAAAAATGGCTACAATTCTGTTTCGTTACAGTAGATTACATTTAACACGCTCTATATTATGTGCGTGATAAATACTAAAATACATATACAGCTCCCGGAGCTTACAGTAGGGCCCGAGGTCAGCGGCCAGCGGTCAGCGGTCTGCGGAGAGTGGTCACGACCATTAGGGCACTACGCTAAAGTAAACTCTGGGTCAAGGGCACCATAGGGTTATTACACCTTCTAATGTCCTGATTCATGATGCCGCTGGTCTCTTACTCCTCAGTAACGAACCCAACACGACGTAAGAAGTAATGGATTTTCTGATCACTTGACTATTGATAGTGGCCATGTTAGTCGACTAAAGGTTCCCGGGTCCGATGAATCTTGGTAGAATCAGCCGTATTGGGACGGCTTTTAAGCCCAATGCATACGTAACGGGGTTTTTCCCGTACGGAACTTCGTCGTCGACGATGTTTTGCTCGTCCGGTACGGAACGTGGTCCGTACGGGATTCCGCTGCGTATGCACTATCGTATACATTTTCTATGAAACGATGTTTCCAAAACTTCAAGTCCCGTCCCGTACGGAAAAAACCCGTTACGTATGCATTTGACTTTAGAATACTAATCCCAATCTCACGCCGGATGGGTGTCGTAAGAAGCGACTAAATCCGGCCCGCTGGTGGTAGGGATTATATTGGTAATATTGATTTTAATTGTTAATTTATACCATTATTATTATTATTATTTCTCCATGGGGTTCGTCTGGATAACTACCACCCTTGAGCATGAGCCAGCCGCCAAACGACTCATCGTGTTTCGGCTGGGGGCTTGACAGCCAGTACTTTGTTTCTTTCTCTTCCCTCTTTCTTTCTTCGACGATCGCCACTTACCATCAGGTGGATCGTCAGCTCGTTTGCCGGGTATATCCATCAAAAAAATAAGTCAATATAAATAGTTCCCAGTGTTGAAATAGTCAGGCTGCCGTCGTATTTCACCACCAGCTCGCCGTCCCACTTGTGTCGTTATCGTTACATAACACTACCATCAGTACCACCTACCACCTACCAATCTACCAGCTGATCGGATCCTGTGCGGTGCGAGTTTGCGATATTATAGCTTTAATATGTAATTGAATATGGCGTAGTAATTGTCATATTTGATGACTTTAAATCATTTAACAAACAGGATAAATTATATTTACAAACCTCACTAAACACTGAAAGAATGATAACATTCTATGAGAGGACACTGTTTGACGAGGTGTCTCAACGAAATTAATGGACCGTGTTCCTTCTCATCTTCTTATTGTAGTTATTAATAAAAAGGATTCTCCGATAGCGTATCATTATAACTTTAAGAATTCACCAAGGATCAATATTAGGACCGTTAAATAAATCATACAACGCCATATCCAATCCTTAACCCTAGGGAATTGGGGTTCCCCGATTCTTTTCTTGGTGGGAATTTCAGGAATGAATCATTTTTTTATAGAAATAGGCGGCAAACGGGCTATCGTCGCCTATGAACTTCAGCAACACCAAAGGCTCAATCACTGATGCGTTGCCGGCCAAGAAAGAGAAGAAAAAGAAAGAAAGAACTGTGAAAGAATGAATCGTGGATGAAATGTTTTTTGATTCTTAGACGATAAGTTTATAATTATTGTTTTAAAAATTTGTTCTCCGTGATATGCAATGAGACTAAAGCGACGATGTAGCTCGAATCACGAAAAATGATCTAAAAAATTTCATAATATCGCTTGCTTTTATAACGGTTGTTGCAATGTTTTGATTTCAACATTAGTTCGTCTACTTAGTAAAAGTACATAATTACAATATAGAAATAAATACTGAAAAACATATAATATTATCCTTTTCTACACAACGTATATTAGTCACAAGTACCTACTAAAGAAATTAAATGAAAACTTCCTCGTTTCTTTATTCATGTAAGTACCTACCTAGTAATTCTATAAATGGTATTTAAGAGGAGGCCGTGATGGGAATTTATGCTGAAAGTGGGCGTGGCCACTATCTTTTGTCCTCGATGTTCTTCTTTCCGTCATGTCACTCACTTCACAAGCACAGCACAGAAAAACTACGGAGTAGTACTTATTCATTAATTTTTATTGCATCTAAAAAATTTATTATAAAACAATTATTTTTTAACAAAAAATTGAACCAACGAAAAAAAATTGAAAATGAAAAATAAAATAAATCATTTAGTATTATAATTTAAGATCCTAAATTATTAACAGTAAATAAATAATTATGAGGCGGTGCCAAACAGATGAAAAAACAAACAATTGCGGATCAAGGATAGTACAGTAATGTAATGACTTCTTGTATAAAATTTGTCAGACAGCTATACCTACTGAGCCTGCGCTCGGAAGCGAACAGCATAAGCGCCAAACTATTTTTTTATTTGGTTTTTAAAACTACTTTATGGATTTTCACAAAAATATATGTGAATTTACATTATTTACATCATATTATAATAAATTTTAATTTCAAATGTCAAGGGAAAACAATAATTATTAATAATTTCTGTTTTTCTTTTTCTCCTCTATTTCTTGGCTGACAACGCATCAGTGATGCCTTTGGTGTTGCTGATGTCCATGGGCAACGATAGTTACTTACTATCAGGTGGATTGTCAGCTCGTTTGCCGGCTATTTCCATAAAATAAAAAAAATCGTCATTTAAATTCTTTCATTGAATAGTAGCATTTGTCAGTTAACCATTTAAGTAACTCTATTTTAAATTTAGTGAAAGTTAAGATTTTTATGTTTTCAAGGATTTTATTATAATTATATCGTTTTCGAAGTCTAATTTTTTGAATGTATCCCTGATCGAGAAGAAGGTACCATGGTACACATAGTCGATTAGGGGTCGGTCTGGTTGCAATATAACAAATATTTTTCTTTTCCTGAATAATTATTTTTTGACAAAAAATAAAACCAACGAAAAAAAACTGAAAAGCGAAAAATAAAATAAACCATTTAGTATTATAAATTAAGATCCTAAATTAACTGAAAATAAATAATTTCGAGACCGTGCCAAACAAACAAACAAACAAAATTAATTACGTAAAGTTCATTTTATAAGGGCAGTGGCATGCGATGCACACGGCAGCAGCAGCGCGGCGCACATCTTTTCACCGTTTGTTTTTTCATTGGTTTGGCACCGCCTCAAAATTATTTATTTTCAGTTAATTTAGGATCTTAATTTATAATACTAAATGGTTTATTTTATTTTTCGCTTTTCAGTTTTTTTTCGTTGGTTTTATTTTTTGTCAAAAAATAATTATTTTTTAATTTTTAGTTGCTATGAAAATTATTAAGTTATTGGTGATATATTCAGTTACCAGGTAAAAATATAGTAGTTGAAACATAAATCCTCTCCTATTTTCGTACCTTTAGGGGTAAAATTTTCTTTCCAAATTTAAACAAGAGTAACTTCAAGACAATAAAAAAAGAATCATCGAAATCGGATCATCCAGTACAAAGTTATTGGGGTAACGGGCAAAAATTCAGTGGGTGAATAATCAATCATCCCCTATTTTCGTACCTTTAGGGTAGGAATAAAATTTTCAAAAAAATATGGGACCAACTTCAAGATATACCCTATCCATTAAAAAAAGAATGATCAAAATCGGACCACCCTGTGCCGATTGCTGAGTGATCATACATAAAAAAAAAAAAATATACGCGTCGAATTGAGAACCTCCTCCTTTTTTTTTCGTCGGTTAAAAAGGTGCATAGGTATTTGTTCTAAAAAAAATACAAATCTCATATAATGTGTATATACCTACCTGTCAATGACAATAATTTTAGCTTCCTATAGAGAGGCTTGCAGCTAGTGTCTGGGGTAACATTACAAATAGCGTGTATACATCGTTTTTGAGCAATGAAGACTTTATTGCAATCTGTAGTTTCCCCATAAAAACTATACCATACCTTAAATTAGAGGCAACATAGCCGTGGTAGGCTTTAAAGGTTCTTGACATATTACTTATTTTTGGTAGAACGAAACGAGAAATTTTTGTACAAAGTTTGACGATGTTGAAGAGAATAAATAATCTAGACACGCGGTAGGGTGTCAAGCCAATTTCAAACTAACAGAATTGGCGAGTAGAACCGTGTGTAATATTACATGAACCATTTGGAGCCACTTTTGACCATCTCATAACTCAAAAACTATTCAACATAAACCTGTCAAATTTTATTGAAACTTTAACATTTATTGAGACTTGCGAAATACATATGTGTTCCAAATTTCATATACACATCTCAAACGGTCATTTAGATATTAACGTCCAAAAATCGTCATTTTTATCACTGATTAACCTATAGATCAAGACTCTAACTCAGTTCCAGATGGTCTAGAAAGTTAAAATTTGGCATCCAGATAGGTAATCGGGTGAATACAAAGGAATAAATCAAAAAATTGTAAATTTTTATCATTTTATTTATTTTTCAAAAAATTGATTCTATTAGAAACACTTATAATGCCTGAAATTTAAGAGTAGCAATCAAAATTGATGACATCTGGTCATTAGGTGGATTTCAAGCTGAACATATAATGAAACATATCAGTTTTAGTACTTTGTGAAGCTTTCAACGGGGGGAAGATGTTAAGTGTCCCAAGTGCCTTTGGGAAAGTGTGTGTGGGACGTTATTTCGAGTGTATTACGTCGTTTCATTTTTAATGTGTGAAAAATTATTTTTCTCTAATCTTGTATGGCGTGTAAACGACAAAATTTTGTATTATTTCCGAAATTATACCAGTTTAAAGTGATTCGAAGTATTGTTTCAAAATATATTGTAGCACGTTATGTCATCGAACATAAACTACTTATAACTATTGCTTTTGCCCGCAGCTTCGCCCGCGGTAGAGATCGATTCTTTACAAATCCTACTTACTTTTACTTAGTTAGATTTAGTTGCATATGACTTAAGTAAACATGTATCATTTGATAGCGTGATTCAGAACCTGCAAATGAATTTTACTAACGCCATCTATTAGCAACATCCGGAACTAAATATTTAGCAACTAACAAAATATCGATCTTCCCATGGGGATGTTTTACCGCGGTAAAAAGTAGCCTACGTTACTCTCCAGCCTCCTCACTAACTCCATACACAAAAACCATACCATTTATCAGCTTCGTTGCGACGTGAAAGACGGACAAACAAACAAACAAACACACTTTCACATTTATAATATGAGTATGGATAGGAGTATAGTTGAATATCGTATTTATTAATATTACGATATTATAACTGGGATTTAGTATTAATAATTATTATTTCAATATTAGTGGATATCAATAGTGGAACGTCATTACTTTTAAATAATGCAATAATAGGTATTTCAGACCACGGCGCACTAACCACAGATTTAGTTGAAGAGCACTATAATAGTTCATGCATAAGGTAAATAATTAATCAGTAACGTTATGAATAAGTACCTTCTAATAATTTCTGTACAAAAAGTAATGATTTCCCATCAAAAACATAAATGTAAAGTGAGAGCCAATTAAAAAAAAAGAATTGAGATCTAAATGGGTGCCAAGTTCTGTGTAGAAAAGCCTTAAATTTTAGTCACAAGAACATGTAATTCACGTTACTCTTAAATTCCCTAATACATTATTCATTAATAAAACTCGCATAGTGTTAAGTAATGTATCAATTTGTTTTAAAATAGGCAATAGGTAAAACACAATTGAATAGAAAACAGATTATTTTATGTATACAAATTATATAAAGGTTGAATTTTCAAAAAGTGCGTGGATGGCCAACTCTGAAAGTATGAGGAATAGCGAACAATGCTGAAAGGAGTCTCGGGGCCGATTTTGATGAAAACTAAAACTGCATCATTACATCAAAGAAATATCTGTAATAATTTCAAAATTATCATATTTTTTTAATATTCATTACGTTATTAATTTAACGGAACGTAGTTAAATTTAAGCGAAACCTATTTAAAAAGGTCAGACCAATACAGTACATGATAAAATAACTTGATTCAAATTCACTCCTTGGACACTGATGATATCCATCATAATTCGATATAAAAGGCGACACGAAGTGAATTTAGTCGAAGAATAAATCTGTGCATACGTGAAAATAGTAAGTAGGAACTTGACAGAAAAAAACTCATTTTTTGCTTGGTCTTACTTTATGTAGGATACTATCTCATCAAAAACAATAATGTGAAATGAGAGCCAAGTTCAATAAAAAAAAAAGAATTGACATCTAAATGGGTGCCAAGTTCTGTGTAGAAAAGCCTAAAATTTTAGTCACAAGAACATGTAATTCAAGCTTTACATTTGAATTGGCTAGTTTCCATTAGTTAGCAACCAACAAACCAAATTTTAGAAAAGTAGAATAGTTCATTAACCTAAAAGACTTAACGAAGATAATTATAAAAATATATAGCTTAGGTAGGTACGTGAAAATTAACCAAGTCAAATGTGCAGCTTGAAGTACATGTTCTTGTGACTAAGATTTTAGGCTTTTCTACACAGAACTTGGCACCCATTTAGATCTCATTTTTTTTAAATTAGTTCTCACTTTACATTTATGTTTTTGATGGGATACGTTACTCTTAAATTCCCTAATACATTATTCATTAATAAAACTCGCATAGTGTTAAGTAATGTATCAATTTGTTTTAAAATAGGCAATAGGTAAAACACAATTGAATAGAAAACAGATTATTTTATGTATACAAATTATATAAAGGTTGAATTTTCAAAAAGTGCGTGGATGGCCAACTCTGAAAGTATGAGGAATAGCGAACAATGCTGAAAGGAGTCTCGGGGCCGATTTTGATGAAAACTAAAACTGCATCATTACATCAAAGAAATATCTGTAATAATTTCAAAATTATCATATTTTTTTAATATTCATTACGTTATTAATTTAACGGAACGTAGTTAAATTTAAGCGAAACCTATTTAAAAAGGTCAGACCAATACAGTACATGATAAAATAACTTGATTCAAATTCACTCCTTGGACACTGATGATATCCATCATAATTCGATATAAAAGGCGACACGAAGTGAATTTAGTCGAAGAATAAATCTGTGCATACGTGAAAATAGTAAGTAGGAACTTGACAGAAAAAAACTCATTTTTTGCTTGGTCTTACTTTATGTAGGATACTATCTCATCAAAAACAATAATGTGAAATGAGAGCCAAGTTCAATAAAAAAAAAAAAGAATTGACATCTAAATGGGTGCCAAGTTCTGTGTAGAAAATCCTAAAATTTTAGTCACAACAACATGTAATTCAAGCTCTACATTTAACTTGGCTAGTTTCTACTAATACTATATACACGTATATTTACAATCTGAGTGTGGGTGTATGTTTTAAATCTTCATAAATAATGTATTGACTTCCCTTTAAGTTAGGATTTTCAAAAAAAAATGGGTCAAAGTTAACTTTTGTTCATAACGATAAACTTACATAAAAAATATATTTATTACTCTAAAACTGACGGAGTTGGTTTGTATGAAAGTGACTTGCAACCCCTATTTTTACCCCTTAGGAGATAAATTTCGAAAAATCCGTACTTAGCTGACGTCTTCCCGGCAATCTTCTTGAAAAATTTCATTTTATTCATTATGTAAGAAACTACCGAACCGAATAAAAAGCGGCGAGTCTCCTTTTGCTTTTATATATATAGATAACTAGCTGTTACCCGCAGCTTCGCATGCGGAAATTATGCTTAACATATTTGTACCCCTTGCAGAAGAAAATTTAAAAACAGGTTAATTTATATTGAAGTACTAATATTTAGGAATTTATATACGGAAACCTACGATACAATCACAAATCATTCCTCCGGGAACGGATTATGAAAAATAAACAACATTGACATTAATTAGTTTTTCTTTTTCAGGAAAAATTTTGAAAAACTCGAAAACATGTATTCCATGAATTTAATGAGGAACGTTTGTTGCAAATTTAAAGCAAATCATTGATATTTTTAAAATATTCCATACTAAGTTTCATCTTGTTTCCGGGGAAAACTATAAATTTTATCGGGACAAAAAGTTTTTAAAAATGTGATCCAATGTATAAGGAACAACTTAACTAATTTCCGTCGAAATCAGTTCAAGGGTTTTCATGTGATGCCCGGACAGACAAACAGATAGACAAACAGACAATAATTTTAAAAACAAATTTTTTGAGTGCCCCTAACCGAAATTTTGAAAAAATATTTAATATTTAATGTACAGAAAAACTGGCTCTTGAGTTTTATTAAAAAAAAAACAAAAAGGTTCCGTTATTTCCATCCATCCAGGAGTTACATATCTTGTCTCCAAGTAACACCACCAGATCCTAAATGGATCAATGATGAACTGGTTTTACGATGTCAACATGAACAGTATAAATATCTTTCCATCCGGACACTTACACTCACTCTCCCGCTCCCATTCCCTCTCCCACTTAAACCCCCTCCCTCCCTCCCTCTCACACACTCTCTCTCTCCTTCTCTGTTTCCTTATCTCTCTCTCTCTCTCTCCTTCACTTTCTCTCTCCTTCTCTCTTTCCCGCTCTCTGTCCCTCTCCTTTGCCCGCTCACGGTCCCTCTCCCGCTTCCTGTCCCTCACCCTCTCCCTCTCTCGCTCCCAGTTCCTCTCTCGCACTCGGTCCCTCTCCCGCTTTCTGTCCCGCTCCCTCTCCCTCTCCCGCTTCCTGCCCCTGTACCTCTCTCTCCCTCTCCCGCTCTCGGGCCCTCTCCCGCTTCCTGTCCCTCCCTCTCCCTCTCACGCACCCTGTCCCTCTTCCTCTATAAAATACAGTCAATGACTTCCAACCCCTATTTTTGGGGGATGAATTTGAACAAAACTATGATACCTTTATTTTTTGTGTCTAACTATAAGCTTAAATACAAATTATCACCCTTCTTACTCCAAAACTGACGAACTTGCCATACTACCTAATTGCACAACCTTATTCAACCTTTTAGGGGTTGATTTTCCAAAAAAACACATAACCTTTAAATTTTGTTTCTAATCTTAAACTAATATATAAATTTTCACGCTTTTAACTTCAAAAATGACGAAATTGCGTATTAAAGTCCATCTAAAAAAATAACTCTTTAAGGGATGATTTTCCAAAAAAATGTGTTGAAGTTAACTTTTGTTTATTACTATAAACATACATAAAAATTTCCTATTTATAACTCTAAAACTGACAAAGCTGATTTATATGTAAAAGACTTCCAACCCCTATTTTTAGGGGATGAATTTTGAGAAAACAGTGATACAGTTATTTTTTGTGTCCAACTATAAACTTATATACAAATTTTCACCCTTCTTACTTTAAAACTGACGAAGTTGCCATACTACTTGCACAACCTTATTCAACCCTTTAGGGGTTGATTTTCCAAAAAACACATAACCCTTAAATTTTGTTTCTAATTTTGAACTAATATATAAATTTTCATGTTTTTAACTTCAAAAATGACGAAGTTGCGTACTAAGTTAAATTGAAGAAATTAACCCTTTAAGGGATGATTTTCCAAAAAAATGTGTTGAAGTTAACTTTTGTTTATTACTATATACACACATAAAAAAATTCATACTTGTAACTCTAAAACTGACGAAGCTGATTTATATGTAAAAGACTTCCAACCCCTATTTTTAGGGGATAAATTTCGAGAAAACAGTGATACAGTTATTTTTTGTGTCTAACTATAAGCTTATATATAAATTTTCACCCTTCTAACTTCAAAACTGACGAAGTTCCCATACAAACTTGAACAACCTTATTCGACCCTTTAGGGGTTGATTTTCCAAAAAAACACATAACCCTTAAATTTTGTTTCTAATTTTGAACGAATATATAAATTTTCATGTTTTTAACTTCAAAAATGACAAAGTTGCGTACTAAGTTAAATTGAAGAAATTAACCCTTTAAGGGATGATTTTCCAAAAAAATGTGTTAAAGTTAACTTTTGTTTATTACTATAAACTAACATAAAAAATTTCATATTTATAACTCTAAAACTGACGAAGTTGGTTTGTATGAAAGTGCCTTCTAACCCTTATTTGTACCCCTTAGGGGATGAATTTCCAAAAATCCGTTCTTAGTGGACGTCTCCTTAGCAGGAACTATCTACCTACCAAATTTCATCTTAATCGGTTCGGCAGTTTCTGAGATTTTTTGTTTAATCAGCGGTGTGTCGCTTTTCAATTTTATATATATAGATGTATTACGCAATAGTAATTTAATTATTCATTCTCTTACGTATCATCAAACATTTTTATTTAAGTACAAATAATAAAATATAAATAATAAAACAAAACTACTCCATTTCCCTGTGCTGTTTAGTTTTCCCCATTTAACGTTTTGACAATCATAAGCAAAAGTCAAAACTTTATACGCTACTTCAAATTCTTTAATAAAAAGCGTGTAAAAAATAGCGCAGAGAGACATACGTCCGACGTCGATGAAGACCGCAGTCGACTGAACGCACATCATAAAGACAGTGTGGGAATGAGTTCTTGTATGAAAATTGTGAGACAGCTATACTGAGCGTGCGCTCGAAACTGACCGACATAAGCGCCAAACAACGTTTTTATTTGGTTTTTAAAAACTACTTCATGTTTTTTCACAAAAAAACACATGGATTTAGATGTGACAATGTACTATGTTTTAAAAAGAATTCCATGCACAAATTTCTTTAAATATCGCGGTGGCAAGCTATAATGTAAATAATTAGAGCCAACTTCATGATTTTTTTCTATCGAGAAAATTTCACGTTATCGTGTTTTCATTTTCGAGCAGATTTAAAGTACATAGTCAAAAAACATATACCTAAGTATTACGCTAATAGCGTATACACTTTACGAAATATATCCAAAAGAAAATCAACCAAACGGGCGCGGCAGCGCCTTAAACAAAAAACTTCCACTTTTCAATAATGTCAATGTATAATAATAACACGTACCTGTTGTACAATTGTACATGTAATGTACCTACCTACTGTGTAAACTACGCCAATGAACTTAGCACAAAGACACTTCAATTGAAATCCAATTACATTAGATGGCCTAATTTTATTAACAGTTAAACAATCTGGAAGAATTAATATAAATATTTAATATCCTTCGCAATTACAGCAGTGAAATGTTAATTACAAATCCACGTCAACCTGTAGCTTGTTAACACTGACGTCCGCAATCCGATGGCGACAGTCAACGAAACAGAGTTGCTTCGTGATGCTGATGGGACATCTCCTTGCATCATAACACGTGTCGTGTACTGAAAATACCTAATACCTAGTTATGTACATTATACATACCTTTAGTACATCATAATTACATTTCTCAATAGAAATACAATCTCTGATTATAGAACAAAAGGTTTACAATTATACTTCTTAACGCTAACATTTATTGAATGAGTCATGATTTCGACACTATTTCATTTAATTGTGTTGCATTACACTTTATTGCAATGTTTTGTATTGCAATGTCGCGGCGCAGTATAAGGTGTATGCAATGTATATGTTACCGGCAAAACCCGATTTCAGGTTAAACTAGTTTGGCCTAGGCCAAATTAGTTTATCCTACTCGTATCAGGACAAACCAGTTTGACCTAGTCTAAACTAGTTGGGCCTAGGCCAGACTAATTTGTCCCGACACAATTAGGCAAAACTAGTTTCTCGTCAGTCTAAAACTGATTAGAACCGAATTGTTACGGATTTATATTTATTCGACAAATCTTTGTGCTTAAAACGGGATCCTGCCTTCTCGCCGAAAATTGTTTGGCCGATTATCACTTGCCAACCAACGGTTCGCCTATTTTTCACTTTGACAACTAACGATTGTAAAATTTTTGTATGACAACGTTTCATTTGGCAGAATTAATGGAGCTGATTATTATGATGACACAACACGTTCAGAGCACTTATCATTTGTCAAATCCTTCACTAGGCCAGACAACTTTTAGACGAAGAATTACAAAAAAACCTTAACACATTAAATTCGTAGCAATGCACATTAATAATTTTTCCTCTGAATATGAAGATTTGTGTTCAAAAGAGTTCTGTTGATTCTTTCTTCTTTCTTCTTTGTCCAAGTACTTTTTTTTCTTGGGTTCTGGTGGGGCACCTGTTAATATATTTTCTATTTCCCCCTCGTTGGTAATGGTTTCCTTTATTAATTGTTTTATCAATTTTTCAAAATTGGTGACCATTGGAGTGGTGTGGTCCAACTATAAACTTATATACAAATTTTCACCCTTCTTACTTTAAAACTGACGAAGTTGCCATACTACTTGCACAACCTTATTCAACCCTTTAGGGGTTGATTTTCCAAAAAACACATAACCCTTAAATTTTGTTTCTAATTTTGAACTAATATATAAATTTTCATGTTTTTAACTTCAAAAATGACGAAGTTGCGTACTAAGTTAAATTGAAGAAATTAACCCTTTAAGGGATGATTTTCCAAAAAAATGTGTTGAAGTTAACTTTTGTTTATTACTATATACACACATAAAAAAATTCATACTTGTAACTCTAAAACTGACGAAGCTGATTTATATGTAAAAGACTTCCAACCCCTATTTTTAGGGGATAAATTTCGAGAAAACAGTGATACAGTTATTTTTTGTGTCTAACTATAAGCTTATATATAAATTTTCACCCTTCTAACTTCAAAACTGACGAAGTTCCCATACAAACTTGAACAACCTTATTCGACCCTTTAGGGGTTGATTTTCCAAAAAAACACATAACCCTTAAATTTTGTTTCTAATTTTGAACGAATATATAAATTTTCATGTTTTTAACTTCAAAAATGACAAAGTTGCGTACTAAGTTAAATTGAAGAAATTAACCCTTTAAGGGATGATTTTCCAAAAAAATGTGTTAAAGTTAACTTTTGTTTATTACTATAAACTAACATAAAAAATTTCATATTTATAACTCTAAAACTGACGAAGTTGGTTTGTATGAAAGTGCCTTCTAACCCTTATTTGTACCCCTTAGGGGATGAATTTCCAAAAATCCGTTCTTAGTGGACGTCTCCTTAGCAGGAACTATCTACCTACCAAATTTCATCTTAATCGGTTCGGCAGTTTCTGAGATTTTTTGTTTAATCAGCGGTGTGTCGCTTTTCAATTTTATATATATAGATGTATTACGCAATAGTAATTTAATTATTCATTCTCTTACGTATCATCAAACATTTTTATTTAAGTACAAATAATAAAATATAAATAATAAAACAAAACTACTCCATTTCCCTGTGCTGTTTAGTTTTCCCCATTTAACGTTTTGACAATCATAAGCAAAAGTCAAAACTTTATACGCTACTTCAAATTCTTTAATAAAAAGCGTGTAAAAAATAGCGCAGAGAGACATACGTCCGACGTCGATGAAGACCGCAGTCGACTGAACGCACATCATAAAGACAGTGTGGGAATGAGTTCTTGTATGAAAATTGTGAGACAGCTATACTGAGCGTGCGCTCGAAACTGACCGACATAAGCGCCAAACAACGTTTTTATTTGGTTTTTAAAAACTACTTCATGTTTTTTCACAAAAAAACACATGGATTTAGATGTGACAATGTACTATGTTTTAAAAAGAATTCCATGCACAAATTTCTTTAAATATCGCGGTGGCAAGCTATAATGTAAATAATTAGAGCCAACTTCATGATTTTTTTCTATCGAGAAAATTTCACGTTATCGTGTTTTCATTTTCGAGCAGATTTAAAGTACATAGTCAAAAAACATATACCTAAGTATTACGCTAATAGCGTATACACTTTACGAAATATATCCAAAAGAAAATCAACCAAACGGGCGCGGCAGCGCCTTAAACAAAAAACTTCCACTTTTCAATAATGTCAATGTATAATAATAACACGTACCTGTTGTACAATTGTACATGTAATGTACCTACCTACTGTGTAAACTACGCCAATGAACTTAGCACAAAGACACTTCAATTGAAATCCAATTACATTAGATGGCCTAATTTTATTAACAGTTAAACAATCTGGAAGAATTAATATAAATATTTAATATCCTTCGCAATTACAGCAGTGAAATGTTAATTACAAATCCACGTCAACCTGTAGCTTGTTAACACTGACGTCCGCAATCCGATGGCGACAGTCAACGAAACAGAGTTGCTTCGTGATGCTGATGGGACATCTCCTTGCATCATAACACGTGTCGTGTACTGAAAATACCTAATACCTAGTTATGTACATTATACATACCTTTAGTACATCATAATTACATTTCTCAATAGAAATACAATCTCTGATTATAGAACAAAAGGTTTACAATTATACTTCTTAACGCTAACATTTATTGAATGAGTCATGATTTCGACACTATTTCATTTAATTGTGTTGCATTACACTTTATTGCAATGTTTTGTATTGCAATGTCGCGGCGCAGTATAAGGTGTATGCAATGTATATGTTACCGGCAAAACCCGATTTCAGGTTAAACTAGTTTGGCCTAGGCCAAATTAGTTTATCCTACTCGTATCAGGACAAACCAGTTTGACCTAGTCTAAACTAGTTGGGCCTAGGCCAGACTAATTTGTCCCGACACAATTAGGCAAAACTAGTTTCTCGTCAGTCTAAAACTGATTAGAACCGAATTGTTACGGATTTATATTTATTCGACAAATCTTTGTGCTTAAAACGGGATCCTGCCTTCTCGCCGAAAATTGTTTGGCCGATTATCACTTGCCAACCAACGGTTCGCCTATTTTTCACTTTGACAACTAACGATTGTAAAATTTTTGTATGACAACGTTTCATTTGGCAGAATTAATGGAGCTGATTATTATGATGACACAACACGTTCAGAGCACTTATCATTTGTCAAATCCTTCACTAGGCCAGACAACTTTTAGACGAAGAATTACAAAAAAACCTTAACACATTAAATTCGTAGCAATGCACATTAATAATTTTTCCTCTGAATATGAAGATTTGTGTTCAAAAGAGTTCTGTTGATTCTTTCTTCTTTCTTCTTTGTCCAAGTACTTTTTTTTCTTGGGTTCTGGTGGGGCACCTGTTAATATATTTTCTATTTCCCCCTCGTTGGTAATGGTTTCCTTTATTAATTGTTTTATCAATTTTTCAAAATTGGTGACAGAACCGACTTAGTCAACCCCGACCCCACGTGGTACTAGTCTGCCCTACCCCTAGAGTGAATGTAAACCCCGGAGGCGCGGAGGGAGAGCAGCTCCCGCCCGCTGTAACAAACTGCAGGCACCATGTGAGCCGAAGCTGCGTAGGCGAGCATGGAGTGCCTGCAGTTTGTTACGCAAGGGCGGAGGGGCTGCATTTCCCGCAGCGCCGGAGACGTTTGGAAGCCTGTTTGTGTATCAAAAACCCCTGAATTCTCCCTAAAAGTGCATACAATGCAACTTTGTAATTATAATGATTTGTCGTTTTCTTTATAAAATTGGTCCGAAACCTTACTTAATACATCATTTTGGTAGACAATATGCAACTATTACTCTAACTAACGACTAGCCTGACAAGAAACTAGTTTTGCCTAATCGTGTCAGGACAAACTAGTCTGGCCTAGGCCCAACTAGTTTAGACTAGGCCAAACTGGTTTGTCCTGACACGAGTAGGATAAACTAGTTTGGCCTGAAATCGGGTTTTGCCGGTAACATAATTATATACAGGGTATCTTGCAACTAACAGTAATATTTTAAGGGCATAAAATATACTTACCTAATTTTATCGACTAAAATTCCCTATTGTCGTGGCCGTCATTTTAATATTTTTTTTTATTATGTTAGATGTCTCTGCCGAAAAACTTCGATTTCTCTGGACTTAAAGGTCCCATAGACGTGAAAAAATATTATTTGAAAGGTAATAATACCATGAATCACCATAAAAAAGATTGAATAAACCTTCAAGTTACAAATGTCAATAAAAAAAAATCAGATTCTCAATGTAGTCAAAAATTTCACTGTTTTTTTAGTTTAGTAACATATGTACATATAAGTACTTCAAAAACTAGCCCATTAAAATATCTATATATTTTTTTGTAATATCTCCGTCAAATTTACCGTTTTACCACTTGACCAAAATCTCTGCTCTAAATCATTTAAAACTAAGTTGTAAAAAGTAGAACCCAACATTTCCAGAATGAGAGCTGTTGGTTTAGTGATACATATCTATATCCTTTACATTCTTGGACAATCCACCACTCTATCGAAGGGCCATTCTTTCCCACGCTGAATACATTTTCGTAAATTATCCGGGATTCATTGCCTGGGCATGTAGGTATATTGCGACACAGGTATTCTTAGTGTAGTGTGACAACAGTCCTGTTTGAATATTTGATCAGTATTATTATAACAAGTGATTCACGTGGGAACAATGCACAAATTTCACGTACATCAGTGTCGCAGTCCCGAGACAGCCAGACAGCCAGACAACCAGACAGCCACAGTGACATACTGACATAGCTAAGAACTGCTGTGTGGTTGGCGTGTGACGCTGTGACGTTGTGGCCTGTGAGTGCTGTGGCATGGATCATTGCAAAATACTTATTGTGTAGTAGGTTGTTTACCCCTGTGGCTCTGTCCGCCGTAGCTGTGGCAGTAGGAGCTCGTCTTCCTTCCTCTTAGATTGTTATGATTTCGCTTTGCAAATACGTTATGCGTCCCGTATCACAGCGACGGCGATCTAATGGCAATGTTTCGTATTGGCATATTCATCTACCTATTATTTAAAAGTGTATTATTTTATAGTAAATTCACAGCTCGTATGAAACGGTACTATTATTTATTGAGCTGAGAACTCCACTTAGATAGAATGTAAAAGTCATAAAGTTAAAGTCATAGTCCAATCCACCGCGCCGACGAAAGGCATTTGGGCAGAATTATCAAGTGTTATACATCTCTGAAACAAGAAATAAGTTGATAACTACTTACAGTATTTACGTAACTTTCTGTAAGTCTTTTGTACGTAAGTACTGACCTGTATAGTATAGGACCCAATGTCTTGATGAGACAAACGACTTATCCACTAGCCAATCATAAGTTCAACCTGTAATTTGAACCAGTTTTGCTAAGTTGCTCGTGAAAACGATATGTCTCGTTGATTAATATTGCTGTTTGGCCGGAAACACAATCTATCACATCAGATATTTATGTGGATACTAGATGTACGAGGAGATACAGCCACCGATTGCTGTCTTTGAAATAATTAAAAATCACGCTACGTCGCGCGTCGATAGTTTCTCTGTCATATTCTAAGTTGCATCCAAGACACGTGCTTACCGCAGCATGTATTCGTTTTTGTTTGTAATATTGTTTACTTAAAAAATGTTGGCTCTGCAATTTGTGTTACATAATATTGCAATATTCGTCGTAAACTTAAGCGGGATGCGGCGTGCGGCTCCGACTTGCGGCTCTGGTGAGTGGTGAGTGTGACCTATTTGTTTGTGATTTCATTTGTGTTTATCAACATTATTTTCTAATCATTCTTTTGTACGGATGTTTTGTACAAGTACCTACAGTTAATATTTTTATAAAATGTAATAAACAAAAAATTTGTTCAGGGGCTCTGCACTCTGTTACGGGACGCAAGAAAACTCTTTAAAACTACTGATAAAAAATAAAATTTTGTAGGTACACTATATTCACATTCGAATCAGAATTTACATAAGCACTGTGTTGCCTAGCAACCACAAACAAACAGGTGCATGAAACTTTTGGTCGTATAAAGTACGTTTGAACTAAATCTGGAGTTCGCAAGTCGCGTTCCGTTCCACTCTTTATAATTTTATTTTATTTTTAAACATAATATTTATTTTGCAAAAGTTTAAAATAACACGGAATAGTTACGTATAAAATCGATATAGACTGTTTTAAAATACATAAACATAAATATAAAATGTTATTCGGCTTTGTTTAATGAAATTTAACTTATAAATAATTTTATGCTCATGCATATTGAGTGGAATGAAATATCTGTATAATCTGTACAGTGCCATCTCTCAAGAACTTATTTGTGACGTGGCGAAAATTGGAACTAATGCCATCCCATTCATAAATTACTACTATGCGCACTATGATTGGTCCAATGCGTCCGGCAGCGCCCTCCTTATAGTCACAGATAAGTTGATTTCACTGTATTTCGAAATATAATACGACCAAGTTGCAAAGCATGTAAGCGCCATTATAGCTGAGGTTTTCGTAGTCATTTCTATTTATAGTCATAGGTAGGCCGGCCTCAAAACAATAAGTTTCTACAAAGGTTTGAAGTCGCTTCACGAAATTAAGGATGTGCGAGCGTGAGTTATTCATGACGAAAATTGTTTTAAGATGTTGGTTTTTACGTCGTTTTCTCTTAGTGTGTTGTTGTTATAGGTCAATATTAAAATAATGAAGTTGTCACAAACGTTATAATGATTATTTCGTTCTTTAATAGTTATTTGGTGTGCGAAATACAAATCAGTTTGTGAAAACCCTATAAAGGAATTTTTACGATTTGTTGACAAGTATTCTGATACGAGTTTGACTCAAGTATAGATAATACGCCAGGAAATACGATAATAAGTAGTAGCAAAGTGCCCACAACGACGCGAAGAAATGCTTCGAAACTGACGTGAACTCTGCTGCAGGAAAAATTATGTTATGATCAAGTCACACAACACGGCGGCAACAACCTCTGATCACTCACAATATTTTATTGGCCCGACTATAAATTTTATCGCAGTCGGAAATCGCCTCAACTTAAATACCATTTGAAGTCATAAACTCATAACTTAAATTTACTTTATTTCGACTGATTGTTTGACGACCCTGCTTCCAAATGAAGGGTGTGAAGGGTTTAAATAATTTGCAACCGGGTTCGTTTTTGTAATAGATGGGATGGTTATTTGTGAAGTCCTGGATTTGTATGTCCATTCCATCCACAGGAAATTCTGGTGCTTCTTCATGCATCGTCAAGAAAGCAACCCATCATAATATTCATATTATCGCTTCTATACCTACGTTGAAAAAATCTCAAGCACATCGTTAAGTCCACATTTTTACGACTACTACATTCATTCTAAATACCAGGTGCATGACTTTCAAAGGTGTTTATTACTTACATACATTACTCATACAAACATTCACGAACGACCCGTGATGCGTAATGGTTACCATGTCTTGGGTTCAATTCCCAGCGAGGATAAGGTTGAATTTCTGTTATCGGTCTAGGACCTAGGTGAATCCTTGTCTTTGTGTGTTGTCCGTGGCAACCACGACACAGGGAATCTTACTGTGGGGATATGACTGTGTAGTGTTATTATTTATAATATAGAATTAACTAGACAATCATCCGTCCCTTCCAGATGCCAATGGCACGTATCCTAGCGGGTACCCGGTGAAGGACACGAAGCCGGCGTGGCAGCGCGACCTGGCCAAGCGGCTCCGCGGCTGCTGCTCCGCCAAGACCCTCATGCGGCGCCTGCCCATCATCTCCTGGCTGCCCAAGTACACGTGGCGGAGTGGGCTCGCTGACATCATCGCTGGTGAGTACCAAATATTGTCAAAATATGTACTTTATTCAAGTAGACACCTCCAGCGTATAACAGCAGTATGAAAGTCGAGACAAGATTAGACTTCTTCATATTCTTCCGCATATTGTGGTAATTTTTATTGACTGCGAGTCAAATGTACCAAGGTCAAACCTAGGTTAGGACTTATCTATTTAGAGGTGGGATGATATTCCGAAGAACTCAATTCATAACTGTTCTACTGCTGGGCTCACCTTGACACCATGCCACCATGTCGGCCAAGTGCGGATTGCCAGACTTAACACACCTTTGAGAACATGGAGATGGAGAATTCATGTGCATCTGTTGTTGTGTGAATTCTCCTTCACCAAAATAAGTCATAATTATTTTCCGATAGTATCTTTGAAAACTAGAAGTGCCTGCAGGATTTGAATCATTTCCTTTGCGGAAGATGAAAGTTCAAACAGTCGTTCAAGTTCGGTGTCGTCGACTTTATTTACCTGGGTTTAATCACCCAGGTGTCGTTACTGTACTTTTAGTAGACTTTATTTACATATGCACGCAGGTGAATTGACTCTACTGATCATCCTGATCGAGGTGGATTAAGTATCTACACCAAATCAGTAGACTTAATTCACCAAGATGATTAAGATAAGCTATGCACGAGTCTGTCTACTGTCTACATTGACTGTCCGTGGTGAAAAATGTATAAGAAATAACTCTGTTACTGCGTATACTAACATAGACTGTATAGTTAGGCCTAAAATACAATCGCTTAATGTACCTATGTATGTAAAATGATGATTATTATCCATGGAAAATCGAAAATGGTGGATAAATAAACGTCGTTGAGGACGCGGCACGTGAGCCGAGGGCTGGCGGCTGCGCGGGCGCAGGTAACGCTCCACCGCTCATTTAATTATCTACCGATGACGAATTACTATTGGACATGGTACTTTCGTCATGTTTTGTATTGAACTTGGTTATTTGGTAGTTACATTCTTTTAAGATTACGCGGCGTTTTGTAAATAAGACATATTGTGTAGGTTGTGCTATTTACTATATGAAACAATGGAACTGCTGAAAATGAAAAGTTAACGGGTTTTAGTGATCGACCACGTGACCGATGACCGCTAGGGGCACTGACATAGACACACTCGTGTTTAGAAAGGCACTAAGCCCCCAGCCTTACATCACGTATAAGTCTATGTACGAGTATACCAGATATTAATCTCTTCGGAAATCGTCAGACAGAATTAACATTTCGAACATATTGTGAGACTAGCTGACCCGGCGAACTTCGTATCGCCTAACAAACTATTTTTTTTTCTAAACTAAAAGTAGCCTAAGTTACTCCTCGTTACATCAGCTATCTGCCAGTGAATGTCCCGTCAAAATCGGTCCAGCCATTTCAGAGATTAGCCAGAACAAACAGACAGACAGACAGACAGACAGACAGACAGACAGACAGACAAAAATTGTAAAAAATGTTGTTTTGGTATATGTACCGACTACCGTGTATACATCCAAATGCACTTATTAAGAAGCGGTTATTTTAATATTAGAAACAGACACTTAAATTTTATTTATTTGTATTTGTATAGAGTATAGATGACCACCGGTTCTTTTACTAACTTTTACTCTGGAATAAGTCCAAGTACTTACGCCGAAATTGTAAACCCAAATCTAATGGACTGATTAGGGCTTGCTCTGAGCGAGATCTGACAAGCAGTTATTGAGTTATCCCTAATTTTGAAAACGGTTATTTTTTGTTAAGAATCATTATGTGATAGGGAGAGCAAAAGCTAATTTTGAAAACGGTTATTTTTTGTTAAGAATCATTATGTGATAGGGAGAGCAAAAGCTAATTTTGAAAACGGTTATTTTTGTTATTTTTTGTTAAGAATCATTATGTGATAGGGAGAGCAAAAGCTAATTTTGAAAACGGTTATTTTTTGTTAAGAATCATTATGTGATAGGGAGAGCAAAAGCTAATTTTGAAAACGGTTATTTTTGTTATTTTTTGTTAAGAATCATTATGTGATAGGGAGAGCAAAAGATGAATCCTGTTAGTAAATAATATTAGAAGTCGTCCAGTTAGTAATCGTTAGTATTTGCCTCGCTCGATTTTGGTCACAGATGTGTTGCTACCCCTGAGGAGGGATGGGCGACCTTTGTATAAGTGTATCCGGCAACTAACATCCTTCCGAGTGGAACACAGTTGCTTGACAATTGTTACACGGCAGAAATGGTTATGTCGTTGGTACCGCCCCGATCGCGCCGTATAGAGTGTCTACCAGTGTCTAACAATGACCGAGTTATTCGCTGACACAGACATGTGAGCTTTGAATTACCTAATACGTCCGAGCGGTACAGGGAAACACTTGCAGCAGCAGTTTTAGACCACACCGACGCGACGTAACTATACTCGTAAGACTTATGTCATCGAGGTTGTCGACCCGGGGCGCGTCTACATTTTGATGGCGACAATAGCCCCCAACATCTGACGCGGTGCAAAGGGCCCTGACCTTAGCGTCGCGCTGCAAAAACACTGTTTTCCCTCTTCACTTTACGAGAGAACTCGAGCGTGAAATTGCTAAATTTTCTATACTGCAGACTAACGTTTCGTAAAATATTTTGTTGAGCGAAATAAATATTTCAATGTACCTATTTAACGTAAATGAGGATTGATCTTTCTGATGTTAACTATAATAACTATTCTGATGATTTAAAATTTTATGATGATTTTAAATTTCCTGGTCCTACTAGACAACACCTAGACAACACACAACCCGCAGTTGCTAGATTGGCTTATTGTATGACATTGGTTTCGGCAGCGAGAGGACAATGACAACACCTTTAGCGAAAATACAGAGCAAATGCATGTCGCGGAACGATGCATTGCAATAACATTGAAACATGGAACTCGCCGAGTTTTGAAAGATATTTGATAAAGTTAAAAAATCATACTTTTACACGCTTTAATTATTATCTTCACCTGTATATTTGTAACTTGTAACCGACTCCTTTCGACTTGATTTTGACCCACTTCTAACGGTCATATTTCTTTCAAACTTCGTAGACTTATCGAGGACCGATGACAATTCATTATTTAAAGAAAAAAGAGAGAAAGAAAAAAAACCTAAAGGAGAATGCCCATTTTGTATGGAGAAATGTACTGACATTAATATTTTTGTGTCCTGATAAAAATACCTTTATTTTGATTATGTTATCTTAATAAATTACACAAACCAACTTTAGTCAATTTTAATGGTAGGAGTTACGAGATTTTCAACAAAATTATTTTGTATTTAGGTTATAGTAGACACAGTAATATAGACTCTATGCAGGCCATTGAAGTATTATTACTAGCGTATAGAACAGACACCGCGAACACAATGTATGTTCCAATGTATTGACGCCGCGCGGCTTCAATGTCCAATGGATTCGTTCGATTTTGAAAGGAGAACAGGGGCTCAATTTTGAAAATAGAACCTCCCGGCGCGGCGGCGGGGCACACATTTTGTTTGAGATGTCTTCTCTATGTATACTTATAACTCAATGATGCAGGCGCATTAAAATCGTGTACGTTTTAAGTTTCAGATTCATTTGACAGTCCGCAAACGCCATCTGTCTTTTAATGTAATAATTATCAAATTCATTTGACAGTCCCCTAACACCATCTAGTTTGTTGTAGTAGTCTATAGTAGTCATAATAATAGTAGTCATAATCGAATCAACGCAACCTATTGGCCCGAAGGATCTTAAAAGATCCCTGATTGGCTCTTATTCCAATATAAATGGCCGAATGCTTTTGTGTTGTAAAAAGGAAGTAAAGTTACTTATTAATTTAAGAAAATTAAGCCCAAGAAGGATTTTTTAGGAAATACGGTAAAATACATAAAATATTTTAGTTTAATTTTTTGTACTAAAATCATTGTGACACAATTATTTTTTTGAGAGTACTGGTCACGGAACACAGACACCAGCGTGGTACTGGCTATGGGCATTCTCCTTTCATTAAAAAAAAAATCAAACTATAAATGAAAAATAAGTAATACTTAAAAAAAAACTATAAGACACGCTTCTATAGAAAATCTAACTATTAAAAAAATTGAATTAAGAACATTGAACTAGTATTACTAGCGTATAGAATAGACACCGCGAACATTGGGTTCGGGGGTGTGCATTGCAGCCGGCCGGCTGCATTTCATTCTGTCACTCGGATGTCACTCGGCTGCGCTCATGGCGGAAGCATGCCAAAATTGTTTATGAAAAAACTGAAAAAATGCCGTCGTGCGTAATAAGAACGTGTCACAATTGCACGACAAAAAACAAAAAAGATAATGGTATCACATAATATCATCGGTAAGAAAACAAAATATTAACTTAAATCAACTAAAACGAATTAAATTAAATTATTGTGCAATGTTCCCGCTATTTTGGAATGAAAAAATCATAAGGAGCGTTTGAACTTGGCAAGCCACTAGCGTGATAATGGAATATATTATAAGCTTGCTTAGGTTGCCGTCTTGGTTCGGCAAGTGTCATATACAAAGTTACTCTATGGCAAGTGTGCAAACGAGGCTTCTAGTTTGAAAAGATAACGGAGGGCAAGCCGGCGGTGGAACACACATTTTGTTTGAGATGTCTCCTCTATGTATGTATCTCAATGATTAAGAATGATGTATTTAATTGTAATAAAAGCGTGGGGTGCATGGTGTCAATGAGTAGAAGGGATAATATCTTAAAAAGCACCCCACGCTTTTTTTACAATTACACGATTCTTAATTCAATTTTACTTGAATTTTCTATAAAACCGTGTTTTTTAGTTTTTTTTTAACTATGATTTTAAACTTAACTCATCGTGGACTGAACACATTTTTACTATGATACGGGTACTCACGATATAATTTAACTATTATTTATTCTTATTAATTTTCCTTTGTTAGATACTTATTGTTAGATTCCTTTTGGAAATCCTCGATAGCGTCTGTCTCTTTGGCTCGTTCACGTGAGATCCGAACTCACAAAACATTTTTTGTAAGATTTCCCTCAAATAATGTTATGTAGCCCATTATTGAGCACGGGCTTCTCCTCATAACCCAGGAGGCCGAGAACATACTCTACATGTCTGCATTCACCACACTGCTCCAGTGTGCTGTGTGGGTTGGGAGAATACGTCCACTGAACTTTCATGTTTTATGTTATACCATCATGACTCTTATCAAATGTTCATAGTATTAGAATCCAACTCGAGCAGTTCGATGACGGCCACAAATCACGGCTCGCAATGAAAAGGAAATGCAAAGGAAAATGTTTCTGGTTCCTCTCGAGCCCTCGAGGGCCTCGAGACACGCACCGTGTTGTTTTTGTAAAACAGGAAATCCATATTAGTGCGAGCTTTCTATTAAATATCGAGGTGACGACGTCTCTTGACACTTTCATAATTATTACCATAAATGTGTTTTCATTTCGTTATTTATGTTTAGAACAAGTATTAGTAGAAATCGTACTAATATTATAAAGCTTGTGAAAATGTTTGTTCCTTTCACGCAAAAACTAGGTAACTACTAAATGGAGTTTCATGAAAAACACACAAGTAGCCCATGATCTGGTATAGCCGTATAGGCACAGGGCACAGGGCACAGGGCACAGGGTACCTACCCATCATCCCGGAAAGCGCGAACAAAGCCGAGGGCAGAACGCTAGTTTTAATGAAATTTCCCTTACTACACAATTTGCAGTACAATTTACGACAAGAAAACCTAAGTCCTAAACACAAAATTCTATTCTCCACAAATCAGATCACGCGCGTGACTAAATGAATGTCAGTAAATGAGCTTTATTTACTTAAATACACTTTAAATTTCTCTTTTGCAAAGATTCTTGACCCCGTTTAGAAACTGAGTAAATGAGTCCAATAATGAACGATTTCTAGGTACCTGGGTAGCCTGCCTGGTCGCTATGCAGTCTGTTGACATGTTTTATGAAACGCCAATCACGTCTCCACAGGTTACAGAAATCGTTTAATTATAGTTCGCACTAGCTTGCCCAACAGTTAGTTGTGCAAAACAATAACAACTCGACTGGAGCTCCAGCTGATTCCATCATAACTATGCCTCTGTCGTGAACGTCCTCCGGGGAGCACAATTAAATTGTGTGAAAACACAAGCTCAGTCAGTAGGGTCGCTCGGAAGGGGCCCTCCATAAATTACGTCACAGTAATTTCATAACTTTTTGACCCCTCCCCCCCCTCCTTGTCACAGCTGGTCACATTTTTGAGACCTCCCCCTAGTGTGACGTCACATATTATGAAATTTTACACCTAGAAATTATTAAATTAAAACAGCAGTTCCGAAATAACTTTTATTTCCATTAATTGTTTTTTTTATATTTACTATACATACCAATTATTCGATTTTGAAATGTGACGTCACGAAATTTAGGACCCCCCTCCCACCCCGTGTCACACAATGTCACACTTCATCGACTCCCCCCTCCCCCCTAACGTGTGACGTAATTTATGGATGGCCCCGAACTAAATCAATTCAAACTTATCCAGCGATCACCGTCTAAAGTTGTCTAACTTTCATGTGTTGTCTGTCAAAATGACAATTCAAACACATCCGTGAATCCCATTACAGGACTTTCCACAGATATGGGTTTTAGCACTAATTTTAAAACCTAGGTTTGGAAAAACTAGGTTTTCTCGGAATCTAATTATAATTTTATACAAATCCAATTAGATTTATCATTAACATATATTTTTTAATGTAATTTCTTACATTACATTTTACTTTGAACTGCATTGCAAATGATCTATGAATGGGGCATATTACATTGTCAATATTATCACGATCCTAGTATCGCAATATCGCAAGTATTGAAATTGGGCTATTACATTTTCAATAATATCATCATCAGTACGTCGTTGAATTTACTAGAGTAAGTCGTGTTATATTATGGACTAGCTCCTACTCGCGACTTTGTCTGTGTGGAATTGAGAATTAATAATTAAAAAGATCCCGGGAAATGACACTTTTTGGCACCGAGGGTTGTGTTCTTGTCAAGGTCTTCATTCTTTTTGATAGTATTTATATAATACTAGCTGACTCGGCAAACGTTGTTCTTCCAAAAATTTTGGGGTGGACCACCCTTAACATTTAGGGGGATGAAAAATAGATGTTGTCCGATTCTCCACCCTAGCCGATATGCACGCTAAGATTCACGAAAATCGGTCGAGCCGTTTCGGAGGAGTTCAACTTCTAACACCATGACACGAGAATTTTATATATTAGACTAGCTGACCGGGCAAACGTTGTTCTGTCAAAAAAATTTTAGGGGTAGGGGGATGAAAAATAGATGTTGTCCGATTCTCCACCCTAGGCCTAGCCGATATGCACGCGAAGATTCACGAAAATCGGTCGAGCCATTTCGGAGGAGTTCAACTTCAAAAAAGCGGCCAAGTGCGAGTCGGATTCGCCCATGAAGGGTTCCGTAGCAGCAAGTAACATAATATAAAAGTCCTTTTAGTTCGTTGTAACTTTGATCAATGTTTTTTGCGGTTTACGATTTATGACGTATTAAAAAAAACTACTTACTAGATCTCATTCAAACCAATTTTCGTTGGAAGTTTGCTTGGTAATGTACATCATATATTTTTTTTAGTTTTATCATTCCCTTATTTTAGAAGTTACAGGGGGGGGGGATACACATTTTACCACTTTGGATGTGTCTCTCGCGCAAACTATTCAGTTTAGAAAAAAATGATATTAGAAACCTCAATATCATTTTTGAAGACCTATCCATAGATACCCCACACGTATAGGTTTGATGAAAAAAACATTTTTGAGTTTCAGTTCTAAGTATGGGGAACCCCCAAAATTTATTGTTTTGTTTCTATTTTTGTGTGAAAATCTTAATGCGGTTCACAGAATACATCTACTTACCAAGTTTCAATGGTATAGCTCTTATAGTTTCGGAAAAAAGTGGCTGTGACATACGGACGGACAGACAGACAGGACAGACATGACGAATCCATAAGGGTTCCGTTTTTTGCCATTCGGCTACGGAACCCTAAAAAGCGTGACACGAGAATTTTATATATACCTACTCGTATTAGATTTATCGTTCGGATTCCACAAAGACGGGCACGTTTCAAATACAAGAATGAACTCTTTCAAATCATTTTTTTCCCTAACATTCGTCATCCTCACTACTCGAACGTCGTTCCGCCATGGCTGCAAGCAAATAATGACAGAAAAATATCGCGAAGAGCTTACATTTCAATATTATTGAAGCCACGCCCCCTTAGTATCGCGGATTTCAAGATTTCCGAATGTTCTGTGATATTATCACGATACTGCGATACGGCCTATTACACTATCAGTAATATCACAATATCGTGATAATATTGACAATGTAATATGCCCCAATAATAATATGGGTTCCCTAAAACTTAACTTTTATTTTCTGATTTATAAAAAATAAAACGATTGCTGGATGTATTATTATATTTTTTATAATATAATCTTACTTTTATGATAATTATAATAAAAAATGGCATATGTTCCAATACATTTTTTATACTGCACTTGTTTTTAAAGCTTGGATCAAAAAAGCCCCTCTTCAAATGTCACTTTAGTGGGTCTCTTATTTCATTAGTTAATAATAAATTACTGGCGTCATCGCGTCAGGGGCGGATCATTTTATGTTAATAATAATTTAAGCTTATCGCCGAGCCAGTTTAAACAATGGTAAGTTGTTATACTTATATGCTAGTAACAATACTTCAATGACTTAGTTAAATAAATTTAACTAAGTATATAAAATATGTATAATAATAACATGTATAATAAAGAAAAAAAAATAGTGTTATAAAAAAATAGCGAACATTAGATAATTTACAACTAATCATAACCAACCAAATACGACACACTAAAAAAACGCATATAAAATATGAAACACATTAACCACCCACCCATATCAATTCCCTCCCCCCTCCCCCCTCCCCATTGCATACTTAATTTATGTGCCATCTCTAACGATTTCGAGTTGCATTGCTGACACGACGATGGTTACCACAGCCATATAATAAGCCTCATGCACATTCATACATACATACATACATACATACATACATACATACATACATACATACATACATACATATCAGCACAATGCAGCATTTTTGTCTAGTACTTCACAACAATATGGATGGTAATAACACCTACATACATACATACATACATACATACATACATACATACAATCACGCCTACCTACGTACATAATTATTTTTCAGCATTATTTTTAACGCTAGTGGCCAAATATCCAGTGTGTTACGTACAAAATTATTTTTCAGAATTATTTTGAACGTCGTGGCGGTGTAGTGTGGTATGGTTCGTAGCAAGTGAAAACACACATTGCCACGTTGCAAGCTTTGCAGTACGTGATCGTCCGTTTCTTGCAGACGGCGCATTGGCGCTTGAGTCGGTCTGTCTTACCGGGCTTGATCACATCGTACTGTGCTGGGGCGTGTACTGCTGCTGGGACGGCTGGTGGAGCGGGTGCAGGCGTTCTGTGTGCTGTCAACAAATCAGTTATTAACACCTTCCGGAATTTCCGGTGTGTTAACGACTGATTCCGTAGTAAAATATATGAGTTTAGAACACTAACGTTCAAGAGCCTTCTAAAAAATTTTTTGTACCACACTTTAGTCCGCTTCCTTTCGATGGGGTACATAGCGAGTTGCTGGTCTTTGCTGTCTACTCCGCCCATACAAATATTATAGTCCTGCGCGACAGTAGGCTTCAAAGTATCGCCACACCTGGTAGTTGCGAGACCATGGTATGTTGAAATAAAAGCCACGCGGCTTTTATCCCTCCACAACATAAGATCCACATCTCCCGAGGTGCATCCGAACACTTGACCGACGGACATGTCTTTTTTTGTAATACTCTCCAATTCAGGTGGTACGAATTGGCGGTTTGTCCGGAGCGTTCCCACGCAGTCGAAGCCTAGGACTTTTAGTTCTCGCGCTAGTGCGGGAGAGTTGTAGAAATTATCCATCCATATTGTGTGCCCTTTATGCTCAAGACCATTTAAAAGTCTGAGCACGAGAGTTGGTATTACTCCAGAAACTGGATCATCGTCTTGTTGTGCCGAGGTGTCATGGCCAGCGTGCACTTCAAAACGCCACAAATATCCAGTCTGGGATTCACATACTTCATACGTTTTGATGCCGATTGTCGCTGCTTTATTAGGGATGAATTGGTTTATATCAAGCCAACCCTTCCACATGGTCAGACTCTCGTCAAGAGCCACATTCTGAGACAAATTATATAGCTGGGAAAACTTGCTATTTAGGTGGTCTATAATTGGCTGGATTTTAAAAAGTTTAGCCTGGGGTCGTGTCAGCAATGCAATATCACATTTTTTGTTATTCCTGAAATGTAAACATTTCGACAGCAGCTGGAACCTGTCGAAAGACATCTCCGTGGAGAAGCCAGGAGTACTGAAAATATCTTTAGAGATATGCCAGTACTCCTCTAAACGGCTTTTGACCACCATTCCCATAGCCAGAACGATGGCAAGATACGTGTAAAGTTCATTTACATTCGTATCTTGCCAACGAGTAATCCGGCTATTGGGACGGATGGTCCCAGTCTGCAACATGATGGTTGCCAGCTGCTGTGCATAAATGTTGGTTTCCGTGACGATCACTTCCATAATTTCACGATCCCATATGGCAGTAAATGCTTCGTATGGATTCGTGAAAGAAACCGTAGGACCAGTTTTAATTTGCGAGAATGTTTCTCGCCTCAAATGAGGTTCAATTTGAGGCATTGGAAACGCTCTCCAGTGAAATAAAAATTTGTGGCTTGGCTCCACGGGAGTTGGCTGCACAGGGGTCGGCGTGGCGGGCGTCGGCGTGGCGAGTGTCGGCGAATCGGACGTCGGCGAGACGGGCGTCGGCGAGACGGGCGTCGGCGAATCGGACGTCGGCGAGACGGGCGTCGGCGAGACGGGCGTCGGCGAGACGGGCGTTGGCGAAACGGGCGTCGGCACAGAGGGTATTGGGGCACAAACAGATGGACGAGGCGGTTGAGGAGGCCACTCCAAAGAAATGTTGACGCCACCTTCCTCAACTTCCTCATCCTCTTCGTCCAAAAACATTCGTGCCACCCGGGGCACCACTAAAGGCTGTGTAAATGTATGTAAGGCCTCTTCTTCCTCTCCGTCAGACTCCTCCTCGCTGCCTGAAAGGAAAAAAGTTACAAGTTCTGGTTTCGATTGTAATGGATATTTTACTTCCGCAATTGCTGAAAAATAAAGACTGACGTCAAAATGCACTTACCATAATTTAGTGTATTGCTTGTTTTGTTATAGCTGAGGGATCTGACACTGGACGAAGAAGGGATTCTAAAAAATAAAAAAGGTATTTTATTTTAATCAATGGTAATAATTATTTATATAGCGAATGATATACCGAGGTGAACTTACAGACTTTGACGCCTCTTTGCTCTAGAATCGCCAGCGCCCGGTTTTCTGAAAAAAAAATTGGTAACTTACAAACTTATCAAAAAATAAACGTACAAAAATTTGTTTCATAAATACTTACACAGTCCGCTTGGTCGTCGGTGTGCTTGGCCCGCTGCTCGTACCACACTCAACATATCTGCAAAAAATTGCATTTTTAAAAATAGGTATAACATAAGAAAAGAAAAAAAAAGAAACAACAGAAAAAAAGAAAAAGTAAATAGTTACAGGGCAGGTGATGGCACAGCAGGCATGGGCGACGGGGTTTCTCGTTTGTGAGAGGTCGATGGAGTTGATGGGGCGATCATCTCCAAGGACGACCACACAGTTTCTGAACTGAAAACAAAGCCATAGATAATTGTTTTGCCGTTATGAAGGTACATGTTTAAAATAATCAGAATACTAACCTTGAGTTTGTGGCCAGAGGGTCAGGGAGGACCCTCACCCTTTTACGGTGTTTTGCCGTCTCTAAAGCTTGGCCCTTTGGCAGGTCCTCTAGTGTACCACAGAACACTCTGAAATATTTGTTGGCATTAAAGTAAATAATAAAGCAAGAAATCGATAAACAAATTAAAAGAAAAAAAAAATATGAAATAAAGTTAAATAAGTAAAAATAAATAAATGAAACAAAACAAATATTTTTTTGGGTTTTAGTATCATGGGGTTATTACAGAAACCGAAGGCCTTTCAGGGAGACAACCGCCGCCGCGCGTTCGCTACCAGGCGGCCAGGCCACGTGCACGCATACCATGACCACCCCTACCACGTCCATGACTGCGTCCACGGGCTTTCGCATTGTTGTTAGTATTATTTCATGCAAAACTAAGCCAACAAAAACAAATTATGCGTGCAAAATAAACATTTCCGAGGTTAAAAATTTATTAACATGAAAAGTGCTAAAAGCATCAATCCAATCAAAATGCAAAAAATCAATAGAAAAAGGAATATTTAAAAAATCTATCAAATCGATAAAAATGAAATAAATAATTTTCCATAAATAATCACTGGTGTCAAATACAAAACAATCAAATAAGTAAAATTATAAAAAATAAATCAATAAAAAATCGGCTATGAAATTCAAAAGTCTTAACGGCTATCCATATTAGTATTAGTCCAACCGGCAGCCATTTTGTAATGCAAAACGACTATCTGAGGTGAATCCCAGGATAGGACTTTGACTGACTTCTTGTTCTTGTATTTGAGCTCGGAAGTTTCGCATTTGCGACTAAAATAATTATTTGATAGAAGTTCACTATTAATGATTGCAATCCGGAAAACCGGATCGGGTAATCCAGCCGGATCTGGCGTTTTTTACGCATACCGATAAAACTTTAAACGGTAGAGATTCAGCTTGACAATGTACGCTTCGAATACCAAAATTCAAAGAGACACGAAAATATTTTTATTTTTGTAAAATATATCATTAAGTTAATGTTTCATATTGTGAAGTTAATTTTTATTGAAAAGTTAATACAGCTTGGTGTAAAAAGAACAGAACAAATAATAGTATTTATATGGTTAAAAGTGTGATTTAATAAAGTTTTACTGTTTATTTATTTATTTTTATTATTTCTTTATGTACCATACAAAAGTATAGAAACAAAGGCGGACTTAATGCTAAAAGCATTCTCTGCCAGTCAACCTTAGGGTAGGGCAGTAAAAGAACAACGATGTTTCTTTACGTCATTATTGTTTTTCAATTTACCTTTTGAGTGTTGAGGTCAAAATTGTAATATGATACATTCTGTGGATCTCATCACAGGACTGTCCACAGATAGGGGTTTGCGCCCGAATTTTTAATACCTAGGTTTGGAATGACTCAATTTTTTCGGAATCTAATTAGAATTTTGTAAAATCCAATTAGATTTAACTAACATAAGAAAATAAAAAAAGAAACAAAAGAAAAAAAAGAAAAAGTAAATAGTTACAGGGCAGGTGATGGCACAGCAGGCATGGGCGACGGGGTTTCTCGTTTGTGAGAGGTCGATGGAGTTGATGGGGCGATCATGTCCAAGGACGACCACACAGTTTCTGAACTGAAAACAAAGCCATAGATAATTGTTTTGCCGTTATGAACGTACATGTTTAAAATAATCAGAATACTAACCTTGAGTTTGTGGCCAGAGGGTCAGGGAGGACCCTCACCCTTTTACGGTGTTTTGCCGTCTCTAAAGCTTGGCCCTTTGGCAGGTCCTCTAGTGTACCACAGAACACTCTGAAATATTTGTTGGCATTAAAGTAAATATTAAAGCAAGAAATCGATAAACAAATTAAGAGAAAAAAAAATTAAATAAAGTTAAATAAGTACAAATAAATAAATAAGACAAAACATTTTTTTTTTGGGTTTTAATATAGTAATAGTAATAATATTAATAATACTTTTATAATACTTTTTTAATATAGTATTTATTTTAGTTAAGATCTTTTTTTAAAGTGTAAGTAATAGTAATTTATTTTTTGTTAGTATTAGTTTAATTAGTTTTTCTTTTTTTGTTTATTCTAAGTTAATAACTGTAAAAATTATCTTATGTTATCAGTAAATATATTTTGGGTTTTAGTATTATGGGGCTATTACGGTTCAGAAACCGAAGGCCTTTCAGGGAGACGACCGCCGCCGCCGCCGCGCCGCCGCGCCGCCACGTGCACGCATACCATGACCACCCCTACCACGTCCATGACTGCGTCCACGGGCTTTCGCATTGTTGTTAGTATTATTTCATGCAAAACTAAGCCAACAAAAACAAATTATGCGTGCAAAATAAACATTTCCGAGGTTAAAAATTTATTAACATGAAAAGTGCTAAAAGCATCAATCCAATCAAAATGCAAAAAAAAATCAATAGAAAAAGGAATATTAAAAAATCTATCAAATCGATAAAAATGAAATAAATATTTTTTCATAAATAATCACTGGTGTCAAATACAAAACAATGAAATAAGTAAAATTATAAAAAATAAATCAATAAAAAATCGGCTATGAAATTCAAAAGTCTTAACGGCTATCCATATTAGTATTAGTCCAACCGGCAGCCATTTTGTAATGCAAAACGACTATCTGAGGTGAATCCCAGAGTAGGACTTTGACTGACTTCTTGTTCTTGTATTTGAGCTCGGAAGTTTCGCATTTTCGACTAAAATAATTATTTGATTGAAGTTCACTATTAAGGATTGCAATCCGGAAAACCGGATCGGGTAATCCAGCCGGATCTGGCGTTTTTTACGCATACCGATAAAACTTTAAACGGTAGAGATTCAGCTTGACAATGTACGCTTCGAATACCAAAATTCAAAGAGACACGGAAATATTTTTATTTTTGTAAAAGCCATCATTAAGTTAATGTTTCATATTGTGAAGTTAATTTTTATTGAAAAGTTAATACAGCTTGGTGTAAAAAGAACAGAACAAATAATAGTATTTATATGGTTAAAAGTGTGATTTAATAAAGTTTTACTGTTTATTTATTTATTTTTATTTATTTCTTTATGTACCATACAAAAGTATAGAAACAAAGGCGGACTTAATGCTAAAAGCATTCTCTGCCAGTCAACCTTAGGGTAGGGCAGTAAAAGAACAACGATGTTTCTTTACGTCATTATTGTTTTTCAATTTACCTTTTGAGTGTTGAGGTCAAAATTGTAATATGATACATTCTGTGGATCTCATCACAGGACTGTCCACAGATAGGGGTTTGCGCCCGAATTTTTAATACCTAGGTTTGGTATGACTCAATTTTCTCCAGGTTTGGAATGATCCAATTAGATTTATCAAGAACATGTTTTTTTATGTAATTTCTTACAATAAACTTTACTTTGAACTGCATTGCAAATACATACGAGAATTGATATGGGTTACCTAAAAAATAAATTTTAATTTTTGATTCAATTGAAATATAACGATTGCTGGATGTAATGTTATATTTTTAATACAATCATACATCTTGTTTATGTATCTTCTTTATTGATATAATACAAACCAAGTGGCTTAAGTGCTTATACGTTTTTACTTCCAACTTGCCGTCGGCAAACACGGACTGAATCTAACATAAATAAACAAAGTATCAAATTTCAACTCATTTTGTTTCATAGACTTGTAACATTACATGTGAGAGGGACAGCCAGTTCATTCTTATACGATTTCTCATTTGTATGAAGGAGTACGATCTATTTAAAAGCTAAATTATGTCCGAAAGGAAACACAGCGATAAGACGATGATGTCATTGTTTACGTGTCCTGTGGTGGCGCCAGTGCGCCACAGACGCGCCTAAGTAAACTAAAAGTCCTGTCACAGGACTTTCAACAGATGAGGGGTTTTGTTCATTTCATGGAAGATAGAGAGAAGGAAGGCCATCTTTGTATATGAAAAGTGACCGTAAAAACGCGTCAAATTAACGAAAAAAGCGAAAAAATTCAAACTCAAATATCTCGGCGGCCATCTTGTTTCTTTAATTTTTTCCAATTTTTTTTGGTAAATTTGTCTCAAACTTGTATGAAACCTCCAAAAATATCGGGTAAAAAGTCATAAACAAAAAAGTTGACAATCTCAACTCCGTCGCCATCTTGAAAATGTTAAATGTCAGATTTTTTCCGAGGTGATGGGAAGGAAAGGAGAAAACCCGCCATACGCAAAAAATCCTATCTCACCTCCTTCTGGGAGAATAATTTGTATAGTTATCACTGTGGTAAGTCTAGGATTATAGGTTTAAAACTGTTTTAAATTTAATTATAATTTATTCATAAAGGCTATTAGGAAATAGCAAATAATGTTTAACTATCCGCTATAAAAATTAATAATTTTTGAAAAATCAGAAAAATATTGTTTTCAAAGTAATATACATTAAAAAGAATTGCACCGACAAATTAAAAGGTTAGCTCAACATTTAAAATATTTTATTAATTTGATGCGAAAATTATCCACAAAAATATTTTAGATCAACTTTTCTTCATATGAGATGGCCCTCCTTCTACCTCAATACTCCATGATTTCATTGACTTGGCCCCCTTCTTATTTACGATAGGATGACGTCACTTGCGAGTTGATACCACAACGTAAGTGCTCGTGCTGCCTACCAAAGTCCAAAGTCTATGTAAACTACGTCGTCAATTCAACACGATGACGACGCTACAAATGTTTTAAAACCTCGTGCTCAGGGAGGGTGCGTACGGATTGCAATCCCTATTCACTATAATAGTGATCTAAATACAATGATTCCTTTGGGTTTTAAAGTTTTTTTCAATCAATTAAGACAAAACGAAACCCACATGCAAATACGTAAAATGATTTGAACGTTGATGCATAGACTATTTTTGACTTAAAATATAAATAATATATCCATGTTAGTAAATAAAAGGAAATTTTACTTACCGTTTCATGATTCTTTTGTACAAATAGACAAAATACAAATTATTTATCTTAATAGGCAGGAGCACCACAACGTTAGCAACCAGTGAATACTGAGTACTGACTGAACTGATTACTGAACCGGTCAAAGACAAAACATCGGCCGTACTGTAGATAGATACTAGAACGTGTGTGCTTGGTACATTCCATGTAAGAGGGAGAGCCAGTTCATTCTTATACAATTTCTCATTTGTGTGAAGGAGTAAGAAAACTACGATATAAAAAGCCACACTATGCCCGAATGGTGATCGCATCTGTTACGCGTCTTGTGACTTGACGCGCCACAGACTTGTTTATGTTATTGCGTCCTGTAATGGGACGCGATAAGCGATAACATACAAGAGGATTCATTATAACGTGACGGAAAACACTTAAAACTTTGTAAAATCAATCCTTTTTTAATCAATATAGCAATATATTTTAGGCTACAAAGAAAACCAAACAGGTGACTGAACATGCTGAACACATGATGTTAAAAACAACGAGTATTTTGAGATGTGAGGTATTGTGCTGAAACACAGATACAGTTCGGCCGCTGTATCTTGGCGCGTCTGAACTTCGCGCAGAAGGCTGCGCAGTAACGTAATTCGCCAATACTCCATGCGCGGTGTATTGTATCTTAGTCACACGTTAGCATGTTCATGTTGCCATCTCTGTCTTACATGCGCTAAAGTTCGCAAAGCCTATGTTCAGACGCGCCAAGATACAGCGGCCGTACTGTACTTCGCATGTTGATAAGCAGAGCTTGGGGCAGGTTACAGGCGTTACAGGAATACTTAGTTGCTTTGATTTAAACATTGATGTCCATCCTCAAAACAGCACACTTAGAAGAACCACCATAACTAATACAACAAGAGAACTGTAACTGTAAAGTGGAGGCCTATACTTGTATAACTACTTTGACTTATATAGATTGCTTCTGTACTTACATTTCCTATTAAAGTTTCGAGTACATACCAGCATAGAGGTTATTCCCAGTTGCCCCCACCACCCCCCACCACCCCCCACCACCCCCCACCGTCGACGCCACCACTGGTAGAGATTTTAAATGCGAAATCTGCGCACGATTTTAATAAATAAAATTAAAATAAAAATAAAATGAATCCGTTATCAATGATGAATTATGTCTCCTTTAATATGTAAAGTCGAGTGCCATACTTATACACGAATAAATTCAACTACATACATATAAAAAATATCTATTTTCTATAAATAAAATGCGAATCGATGCTGATAATCTTTATGATTTAGTGGGAATATCGCGTGCTACGTTTGTATGACAATAAAAGAATCATAAAAGAATATAATGATGTGAATTACAAATTTCTTTCTAGTTAACTAGTGTCGTCATTGTCCTGACCACTTGCAAGAAAAACTTCGTTATTCTCATGATTATCAACGCAATTAAAATCTTATTGTTCTGCCTCTAAGAATTTCTGTAATAAATTCCATGAATAATTTTAGGAAATATAACACTTTTAATACGGTACAAAAACAAACTGTTATAGGACCGTTATATTTGGCGTGTTTTTATGTCTGTCCATCGCAGCTTCGCAGCCAATATTCTCCCGAATGTACAACCTTAAAAATTTCGATTCAATATAGTTCGAGCAACTAATTACTACCTGGACAGACTGTTTATAACAAACTTTAATTTTAGGGTCCTTATTTCTATCACGAGTCGTAACAACAGAATAATAAATTAAGTTTAGTCAAAGAAGATCATGCAACTTGGGCAAGAAATGAAACCTTGTTTTAATATTTTTTCCAAATAAGAACTTTTTATCATAATTTAATAAAGAGTTGCAAATCACGGTTGTGAATAATTGATATTAAAAAAATTACTTATTATCACGTTATCACCATCAACATTGTGATTATCACGATAACATTATTCTAATAAGGTTCATGGGCGTCATTCATAGAAACGGCAACTTTTAATGTATTCATCATGATTTAATTATCTGCAGTAAACCATATCGACTAAAAAATATAAATACTCGTAATATCACGATAACACGAATCAATTATGGATGCGCGTGACATCTATACTGGTGAAGTGAGTGTCACGCTAACGTGTTCCCACTCCCAACGATTTAATTCCGGTTACTACAGAAGTCAGAAAGAATGTCCACCAATTCGCACTGGAGCTACGTGGAGTGGAGAATGCTCCAGGCCTCCTCAAGAGGAGAGACACGTGCTCAGTAGCCACTGTCCAGGCAATTGCTGCTGCAAGCTGACTGGCTAACCACTGCAGAGACAGCTGGCAGCGGAACAGATGCTATTTTAGTAGATGAGCGTTTGGAGTCTTGGAGGAGCAATGAGACTCTTCAGAAGGTGCCAGCAGAATTTTCAAGAAAACATTTTCTTTTGCGTTGTAAATTAGTTGACGATAGTGTACGTAAGTACCGCTACGCTATGTAGAACTATACAGCACCCAGAGTCACTTCTGAATGTTCTGACAGATCGAGTGCATCGAACAGCAAAACAAACGTCGATTGCTTATTGTAAACTGATAAAGGTGCCGCAGCCTTCAGCGGCCATTGTGCGGCCGTTTCCGTCCGCCACACAATACCGGCCACTTCTGGGATCGACTCACTTTTTCACCTACATTTAAGTTGATTGGCTCAAAAAACCAGCGCTTCCGGGTCTGCAATACCGATCAGTATTTTCGACACCGGATATCCAAAAGTACATTTTGAAATGGCTTCCTCCAGCGTTAATGTCATTTATATCTTTGGACAGCATTGTGCGCTCGCCTTATTTATACTTTTCAATTTTTTCGCCTTCCTATTCCTATTGTTTTTTTATCGTAGTTTTTTGTCGACCTCGCCCCTTTCATAACAAATAATTCTATTCGTCTATTTTGAAATGAACGATTTAAAATGAGTACATTTATTGAATTTATGTTAAGTAATATTTTATTGTATCTACTTAATATTAATAACTTACATTTAGTAGGTAACTGGAGCAGCAGTACCTGCGGTCAAGACTATTCGGTCGTGCTAACTGCTAGTGCCGTGCCGTGATTGCAGAGACTTAGTTTCTTGAAATCAATCATGGACGTGCTCCCATTCGAATTACTATCAACCATAACTACTAGCTACCATAAAAACCTTTGCTAACACCACTGTTTGTTCACAGGACTGACAGTGGGTCTGACGGTGATCCCGCAAGCCATAGCCTACGCGGGCGTGGCGGGGCTGCCCCCTCAGTACGGCCTCTACTCCTCGTTCATGGCGTGCTTCGTGTACACCGTGTTCGGCTCGGTGAAGGACTCCGCCATCGGGCCCACCGCCATCGCCGCCATACTCACGCGGGAGAACCTGCACGGGCTGGGGCCGGAGTTCGCCGTGCTGCTGGCCTTCCTGTCGGGCTGCGTGGAGCTCGTCATGGGGATCCTGCAGCTCGGTCAGTATACAACCTTTATGTTAAATATCGCCCCGTTTCTTCATGAAAGTGCGAAAGAGAGACGAGAGAAGGGACACTATATTAGCTTGTCTTGTTTGATGGACGTAGATACACCCTTTATGTACAGCGCAAAAGGAAGGGACGCTAACTTGTAGATTGCCCTCTTTCTTTTCTTTCTGTTCTTTCTAGACCGGAAAGCTGGAGAGATCTTTGGAGTTGGTGTCAATGAGCGTCGGTGATCAATTACTGTCAAGAATCTCGTTGGCTTGAATATACGGTTGCGAAAAGAGGTAAACTGATGTCACCTGCGGTCATAAGGTTCGACACAGTGAAGCTGCACATTTTTTTATGTATCCTGAAATTGGTGCTATTTTTGACGCAACTTTCAGAAAAGCAAGCCGATCACGGAGGATGAGTTGGAAATGTAGTCCAAGTGCTAACCAGATTTCTGTGGGTTGTATAATAAATGTAGGTAATGCCACCATTCACACGGCTTACAATATCGATTCCATAGATACAGAGTGCAATGTGGTCTCCGAAGGCTGCCACTGCTGCCAGTGCGGACCATCGCGTGATAGTTTCCTATAAATCTTACCTTACTGATACCAGAGAAGTCGATAATATTATTCTAAACATTAACATCAGAATAAAAGACTGCAATTAATTGTGTAAAGTTGACGGTGTGATAGGTGTAATTATGATGTCAGTGATACTAGGTATTGTTGTTTGTATTATAATTAGCAATCAAAGTAATGTTTATGGTTATTTCATAGAGTTCACTCCTAGTACTTCTTTATCAGTGGGAAGAAATCGGTGTAATACAGTTGAATAGTACAACACCGACATACTGACTTATCTACTGTATAATACATTTACACAATTACGGTAATGCCTATTATTTGCTTTCATCACACATAATTACACATAACTTGGATACATCTATTTCAATTCAAGTTTCCTTGAATTAATCTTGCAACTTGCAAGTCAGACAAATTTTCCAGCAGAAATATCTAGACAAGTGCTATTTACTCGAGGCGACACGACACGACAATAATCAGTATCATTACACGGTCGTGGTTGTTTGTTGTGGAAACAGAGTGTCATTTAACGCAGAGTTACGTCCCGTCCAATCCGTCCGTCCACGATCGGTACAAATGGTTGTAATGGTGGAAACAAACTCATTGTGTCGCCGCACAATGACGGCTGCCCGCCGCCCGCCGCCGCGCCGCCCGCCAACAGTTTACTGAAGATAATGACAGGGCTGTCCAATACTCTACTACTTTATTACTCTATTTTTGCAGAGTAACTATGATTTATATGAAAACAAACAGCAAATAATTATGGTGCAGAAGGTTGAAATAATACAGCTACCTACTAAGCTCAAGTTCGTCACTACTTATTGCATTATTTTATTTAGCTAATGAGAATGAGATGTATGTACTTAATATAACGGCCATATTTCCCAACATGAGTAATGAAAGATAAGCTATAGCCCACTGAGTAAACAGTGTTGCAGCCCTACTGTGCAGTGACCTCATTACGGCAACATGAGGTCAGCCGCCGCTTCCTGAAGGCACTCCGCTCCTCAAGATCAAGTTTAAGGCCTGTCGTAGAAACAATTGTATTGTATCTGTTTCTCATTACATTGCTAGGATTAATAGGATGTTTGTACAGACACTACCGACTGCTGTCTCGGTATGGTCTGGTTAAACCATTAAACAAACCGTTGTTACATAAAGTAAAGGGCTGTTATCGTTAGCTACCAGGCACTTGCCCACTGTGTAAGAGTTCTTAAAATGTATTTCAATGTAAAACAAATTGATGATCATTCCACAAAAAGTTCGGTTCTGATACTTCTGATGCCCGCGACTTCGCTCGCGGGAGTATTGTCTCTAACTCCTTATATTCGTACCTCATTGGTATAAATTTTCAAGAGCCTTAGTGCCTTTCTTAGTGCTCCTCCACACCTTTTATGAAACCTCTGTGGCAAATTTCATGCTTCTTTCTTAGTCCATTGATTTACATGGGCCTGACTTTTCTGTCAGTCAGCGCCAGTTAGAGTTATATGTATTCCCTGGGCTAGTTCTGAAGGAGAATGTGCGTCGTATCTAATATAGGCTGCAGCAGGCCTACATTGAAAACTACATAATAATATTAACGTATTGAAACTTCGGTTACATTACGGTGCTTTGAGCATCAATTATTATTAAATATATACCTTCCTCAATATAGCCAGGTGCCCAGGTGATTCCACACATTTTACAACATCCTAACGCTGGAAAAAATCCTTGATCATAAAACTTGCGAACAAAAACTTATTGGCGATGTCAATAACCCATCATTTTTTTGTCCATCGAGAGAATGCTACCGCTACCTTTTTTGCTACACCAAAGAAATAATGTAGCTTACTGACACCGACTGACGACTGACACTCACAGCTCGTTCGTGAGACATCTTGGAGAACTGTAAGGAATGCAGTTTTCTTTGCGATGTTTTCTTTGATCAAAGCAAGTGATATTACTTTCTAATACACACATAGTGGGGAGCACAAGATTCGAACCCCGACCTCCGTACGGGATACCACTGCTAGTATAATAATAATAAAAATTTATTGCCTATAAAAACATAAAATACAGTTTTTTTAAGACAAGAAAAAATAAACAAAATTGAGGCAAAAGGAGCCGGCTCAGATTAGGCACGAGAAAAAGATCTCGTGCAGTGCTGTTTTTCAGCTGGCCCCTTCTCCCTGAGCTCTTATGCGGGAGACAAAAGTTGTTGGTTCCCAAGACAAAATTCCCAAGACAACATTCCCAAGACAAAAAAGTATTGCTGCACTTAATAGCCGTATAGAAATTATGCCTCACGTCAGTCACGCCACATCACATCACACGGAAATAACAAAACGATTAACGTAATTCGGAGATAATGTAGATCGCGATAATGTGGTGCTCCATATCCGTATCGCATCATTCGCAACACATTATTTATATTATGTTTATTTCCTATTGATTGTTGGTGAAGTTCGGTTCGTGTTCGAGCTACAGATACATACATCGTGTTTTATATAGTTTATTACATAAATAATTTTATTGACCGTGATACAGAATATTACTATTCCATATTATGTTTGTTCAAAGATCATAAAACATGGAATTAGATGATGAAGTACTTGAATTATAATTTTGTACCTTTAAATGATTGTTTAAATGATATTACGTAATCGCGTAATTAACAGTAACAGTTAATGAAAAATTAAATTAAAAACAATGTAACAAATGATTTGTGTAACAAAAACACAATGTCGTGTTAAGTAGCTAAGGTTCCACGTAATTGATTTGACAATGTAGGCACCGACTGCTTTATTAGTATCGTTAATTGAGTTTAATTCACTAATCCCTCTGTCGCAATACTTGCAATAGGTACGTAATCGAAACTCAATAACTTTTTTTTATGGAAATAGCCGGCAAACGAGCTGACGATCCACCTGATGGCAAGTGCCTATCGTCGCCCATGAACATCAGCAACACCAAAGGCATCACTGATGCGTTGCCGGCCAAGAAAGAGAGAAGAAAAAGAAAGAAAGAATAACTGGTCCGGTCATAATAATAAGTTATACGAGTAGGTAGGTAGCTGCTGGTCGATCTTCAACGGGGTATTAACTGTACTCAAGAGTCGCGCGCTCAGTAAGAGTTTCTTCACTTTTGACTTGAAGACAATACTTTACGGTACAAGGAATACTGAAAGCGCCTCTCCATTTTTTTCGAGGGCCTCGCCACAACATCTAGCTAGTGGAACGCTGGAAGATCTCCTGTCGACTGGTGGTCGGTCGCTCAGGAGACCGTCCTGCTCTGGATGTGGCATGAGGCGCATGATTGACAAAAATGTTTTCTGTGTAGGTTTTCTGATCGACTTCATCAGCGGGCCGGTGTCGGTGGGGTTCACGTCGGCCGCCGCCATCATCATCGCCACCACGCAGGTCAAGGACATGCTGGGGCTCAGCTTCCCCGGGGGGAAGTTCCTACAGGTACCGCACCCAACACACTCCAACACCCCCTACATTTACCCTAGCTACAGTGCAGCAGTAACGCTATATCCTAAACCATTTTAGGGGTTGTACTTAAATTCACAAATCAAATAAAGTTTTAGTGCAATTAATCATTTTCTAAAACCATATTCGTGACAATGGGGGAGGGGAAACAAGAGGGGAGTCTGGAAATCTTATGCGAAGGGTTCTAATGGCCAAAATTGATCATACGTAATTAAAGAATGACCCATTATTTATTTTACTTAATTATTAGGTAAGTCCTTATTTAAGTCAGAACTGATTTATGAATTTTACGAAAGCCATACCTAACCAAAATGTTGTCTAAGAATGTGTTTTATTACTTTTGGAACTTATGTCATACAAAACTATAAAAAATGAACAATAAAAAGAAGTAATATTCTAACATAATTTATACTTCGTAGCACGTTAACCTTTGATGTTAGGGTAGGCGATCACTATCCAGCCGCCTGCTTGGTGCTTGTAAAGACCTCTACACCACAGACCACATACTTAATTTTATTTATTTAGTTATCGTTCAGCAACTCAACATTTTATTGCAACAATAAAATCCGTTACACTTCGTGTGTTCAATTACCAAACCAGAACACGCTAAAATAAAAATAAAAAATTACATTACTTTTAATGTTCTCCGCAATACTATGGGTGACACATAAAACCTGCTAATACCTGTACCTACCTAAGGTACGCTAGGTTACCCTAAGAGCCGTAACATAGGACATAGGTATGCAGATTACATTTTTAATTAGTTACCTGGACTATTATTGTCTGCTTATTTTTTGACGACAAGAAAATAAATTTAATTTAATTTGCAATTTACACTAATATTATTGCTAAATTACCTACGTACAAAATAGTTATAACATATAATACACCGACTGACAGTTATGTTATATGTAATTACGCAATTCAATCAACTTATGTACACTCATAATTGAATGCAATTACAGCTGTTGTATTATTAAGTTTTTGTTGATCTCACGACAAATCAAATTGTTTCCGCACAGTTTGTCAATATTTTTTATTGACAACACCTTTAATGTCAACAATTTATTGCTTGCCAGCAAAAACTGCCACAAACATTCCAGTACCCGCATTACATTTGAACAATAATTATTGTAACGAAAGATATATGAGATAGTTATAATGAACCTATATAAAAAATATCAACACCTACCTACCTAATTGTTTTCAGGATGAATCAAATGTCAGAAAAAATACAATTAGGTTCTTATAATTGAAAAAGTAAGTCGTGCAACATGGTGACAATGATACAAACGACAAGTTCAGTTCCTCTTTCTCTCTAGGCTTTCTATCGGCCTTCACTAGCTTTACATTTAATTGAAATGCAGTTTTTTTACTAACTACTTAATTTAAGTGCACTTTCGTCTGTCTAGGACCTACGAATATGACAATCTTTATGAAAATCCTTCTGAAGACAATATCTAACGCATTACATGAATGTTCCAGGTGTGGACAGGGATGTACGAGCACATCGGCGAGACAAGGTTGTGGGACACGGTCCTGGGCGTGTCCTGCATCGTGGTGCTCCTACTGCTCAGGGTAACCATCTTCACACTAACTTTTCGCGGATACATGTGACTGATACAATTAAAGAGCTTCTCAAAAACACGTGCTGCGATGTGCATTTAACGAAGCCAACAATGGATCCTCGTCGAGGGAGATAAATCGGCAGGATACGGCAACCGACCGTACAATCAGTTGTCACGCTTCGTAAATCACTTAATATTTGCATTCAGCGTAGGTACCTACAATTACAGAATTTTCATGCCACGACGCAATTCTTAACTGTCGATAATTACGTATAATGGTGAGGTTAGCAAATAATTGTGCCGCCACGACACTGTCATTACACGATTAAAACTGGATAATGGCAGACGAACACTTAGCAGATCGTCTGATGAGAAAACTGTAAAAAAATCTGAAATTACTAATTATTATTAAATTAGCCCGGCTGTCCTGCAAAAAGTATTTCTTTGTTGTCCGTGGCCTGCTTGCCTACATATACTATTATAGCATAACAATTAAAATAAAAACTGCATGACTGTCATTCTAATATTGATTATTGATAAGTTAGAGCTTCAAGAGAAATAATTGTAAAATAATTCTGCATGACCTATGATGAATTGATTGCGGGGCCTGTGGGACGGAAATGAATGGAAATATTTTTCACATTTTTTTTTCAGTTAACAATGAAATTACACAATTTACACAGCGAGAGAAGAATGTAAAATCCATGTACAATCTTTTGAAAAAAGCAAAAAAGATTTGCAAAGTTGGGTTACCGACAGTTATGTAGCTAACCTGTCTGTTCAGACAGATTGCAACAATCACGAACTTGAATAAGATGAATGGTATCGTATCGTTTCAGAAAGTGAAAGACATCAAGGTGGGTTCGGAGCGGTCGTCGTCGGGCGAGGGAGTGGGCGAGGGCGGGGAGGCGGGCTCGCGGCTCGGCGCCTTCGTGGGGCAGGCGCTGTGGTTCCTGTCCACCACCAGGAACATCCTGGTCGTGCTCTTCTGTGCTGCCTTAGCGTATTACTTCGATACGCAGAAGCAGACGCCGTTTGTACTCACCGGTGAGTTGTGAGGGGTTCAGCTGTTATTAGAGCGTTAAATTGTACTTGTTTTCTATATTTAAGTTACTCGTAACAATGATTAGTGCTCCTGGAGTTTCTCGTGTCCATATATGACGCTGACCACTTAGAATCAGAATATGGCTGGTCTGCATTAAGGCTATGCAAACAAAGATATATTGTGAATACCCAAGGAGTCCTAAATTCTTTGGAAAAACGAATTGCATCATGAATTTTCATTGTGTTAAATGTACGATGTGATCGTGGTGGTCCGCAGGTGAGGTGAAGCCGGGGCTGCCGCAGCTGTCGGCGCCGCCGTTCTCAGCCACGGTGGGCAACCACACCTACTCCTTCATGGAGATGGCGTCCACGCTGGGCTCGGCCATCTTCGTGGTGCCGCTGCTCTCCATCCTCGAGAACATCGCGCTGGCCAAGGTGTTCTGTGAGTATCAACTATCCACCTCACCTCAACTGAAGTGCCTACGAGTTAGTGCGACGAGAATGTTATCCAAACTCTGAGGACAAGTTGGGTGCGAGAATACGGTTCCAAGATATGCACTGAGAAATAGTTGTAGTAGCTACTAATAAAATGAAGCCAGTTGAAGGCTCGTCCGCAGAAGATTATTTCATCGCTTTTCCTTAACACTGGAAGTTTCACTCTGCGGTTAGAATCTGCAGACATTTTAGTGTTCACGGTTGTGTTACACTGTGGCTACAATATCTTATCAGCTGAAATGCATTGCCGCGTCACAAACCTACTAACGACTTTGAGTTAGAGATTTATGAGTAGAAAAGTTTTGTCAACGGTTGCCAAACAACCTGATGGGGTATAGATTATAATAGCCGTGTAATATCGTCGTGTGTGTGTGTGTCCGTGCAGCGGAGGGCAAGTACGTGGACGCGACGCAGGAGATGGTGGCGCTGGGCGTGTGCAACGTGCTGTCGTCGCTGGTGGAGTCCATGCCGGTGTCGGGCGCGCTGTCCCGCGGCGCCGTCAACCACGCGTCGGGCGTGGCCACGCCGGCCGGCGGGCTCTACACCGGCGCGCTCGTGCTGCTCGCGCTACAGGTACTCGCTTCTGACACCTTCTTGTTTCTTTCTTTTTCTTCTCTCCTTCTTGGCGCGCACAAAACACTGACGCCTTTGGTGTCGCTGATATCCATGGGCGATGATAGCCGCTACCTTCAGGTGGATCGTCAGCTTCAATGGTTTGTTGGCGTTTTACGGCATTACGTCGCGCTGCACATGCACGCTACCTTTATTGTTATATGCAAGCCAGCGCTATTTCTTCCTTATTCATTGTTTTGTTACATAAATATAGGCTAAATATTTTGTCGTATTTTTCCAGTATTTCACTCCATACTTCTACTACATCCCAAAAGCATCGCTGGCAGCGGTCATCATCGCCGCCGTCGTCTTCATGATGGAGCTTCACGTCTTCAAACCAATTTGGAGGACGAAAAGTGAGTCTCCCATCAAAAACCATGAAAATAAAACTAATAGTTCATCAGGTAAAGCTAGTGTACTCATAGGCACGTGGCAGGAGCCTTATTATTATTTCTTATGTAAATGACCGTGGTTGCTGTTGCCCGGATATCAGCAACACCAAAAGCGGCCAAAAATAAAGAGAGAAGTAGGTAAATACAGGCTTTCAATAAGAATGAGATGGTTGTAGCCAGTCAAGCAGCAGGCTTCACGCAAATATAATAATACCTACATACATACATCATAACTTAATTATAATACCTATACGTCCTTATTCTAAACCGTTTATAACGGCAAAAGTTGTAAGCAGATACCAGGTGCCTTAAATTGTCCAAGTATAGGTACTGAAACTTCATATTATTGAAGTCTCCTGCTGGTGTACCGTTATAATGTGATCGTGTGGTGTGGTGTTGTCGTAGAGCTGGACATCATCCCGGCGGTGGTGACGTTCGGCGCGTGCCTGCTGACGCGGCTGGAGCTCGGCATCGTCATCGGCATCGCCGTCAACCTGCTGTTCCTGCTGTACGCCTCCGCGCGGCCCTCCGTGCGCGTCTCGCGCGCAGTGGTCAGTCACTGTGTTGTACTTACACTTACTTTACACTTGTAGTAAAACTACTGGGCGACACTGTCCATATTATTTTGAAATTATAAATAAAAACCGCTAGGCCCAGGCTTCAACAGTCCATTGGAAATAAAGCTGGCGAAACATTTACCCTGATACATAATAATACATAGCTGTAAATATAGTTGTGTTCCTACTTTCTTAGATACGATACACGTCATTTTTTTTCTTTATTAAGTCCAAAATTTGTAATACCTACCCTAGTTAAGACCCACCCTTAAGCAACATAATGCTTATGTTTAGGAGTACCCGCACTTCCATATACCTAGCAGATTAACGTTTTAATACTTACTGTATATATATTATGTATCTTTATTTACCTTACAATTATATTGTCTAATGATGTGTATGTGTGTGTGTGTGTGTGGTGGTCGCAGTCGAGCGACGGCGTGGCGCACGTGGTGGCGACGGTGGACCGCGCGCTGGCCTTCCCGTCGGCCGAGTTCGTGCGGCGCGCGCTGCGCAAGGCGGCCGACCCGCGCCTGCCGCTCGTGCTGGACGCCAGCCACGTGCAGGCCGCCGACTTCACCGCCGCCAAGGTACTGCCTACCTTCACCTTCACACTCTTACTGTAACTCTAGCCCCGTACTCGGCCACTACTCACTACTGACCCACTGGCCCCACTGCCCGACAATCACTTGAATTTGATTATTTACTAAGGCACGACGTGTGCATCATCCAAAAACACTTGAGATTTGGTCACCTGGGTCCACTTTTGGAGGAACTTTGTTCCACCTAAGGCCACATGCGATGCAAATTGTAGCGATATTATTTAAAGCTGTTGTTTGCGATTCGGCAGTAGGTATGGAAGAAAAACGTCCAGTGTGTTATTTCCTGGCCTAATCATAAGGATGGTTATCCTTAACACATAATAACATAAAACAGGAAGTTCATAAGCAGGAAGCTTTGATTTAGGCAACATTAGAGCAATCGATAGTTCATAACATTACCTACGTAAAATGTTGTGTAATTTGCAAGTAGAACATTTTCGTAGTTTACTCATGTACGGTATCGCAGTGTGTTTATAATGTAGCACAATGATATATTCAGGGCATAAAAGCGCTGATCGAGGACTTCCACGCGCGCGGGCAGACCATCATCTTCTACAACGTGAAGCCGTCCATCGCGGCCGTGTTCCGCGGCGTGCGCCCGCGCGAGTTCCTGCACTGCGCGTGCCGCGCCGAGCTCGACCGCCTGCTGCTGCGCGCGCAGCGCCAGCACGCCGCCAAGCAGCCGCCGCCCTGGTGAGACACCACCACCCCCACCACCACACCCCCCCCCCCACACACACACACACACAGACAAGGCGACGAGCACACTAGCGTTGTCCTACAGCTCGTTGTGATACCAACACTGAAACCTGCGAGACGCGTGCACAACGGAACGTTTTTTCTTGCAAATAACAAAAGTCATCATCTCATAATATAAGATTTACGATTATATTATAATCGTACTCCGAAGTTATCATCTTTACGTGATCTTTGCCTTCCCGGGCAACTTTCTCGATTTAGACCTATTTCATACAACATCTGTCAAATGGTACATCCTATTTCAAATTATTATGGGACTAATGTTCGGTTTACCCACAGACCTATATACCTAGAGTAGATGGGGCAAGTTCATACATTTCACGTGGGACAACTAGGATTTGAAATCCTAATTAGGCGCCGTGTCATTTAGTCGGCCTTTCATTGCTATTGGCAACAGATGTCAACTGAAATAACGAAAAATGCCTGATTTTAATGTTATGAACTGTAGAAAATCTACAAATATAGTAAGGAAAGATAAATAAAACATTTTCATTCATCGCTAAGTAATTTCGTTATAAAATTGTGTTCCTATCTATTTAAAATAAATTAATTTAATGTTTCTTGTGCTTTTACCATGTTTTACAATGACGAGCAATTACTGAGTATGCACTACATACTACACAATACATTGCTCATTTTGGTCACAAAATTGTAGGGCTTCTTTGTTGAAACACGCAATGAAAGTACAACAATCGTTACTATCAATCGTTGCTAAGCAACGCTTTACTTCGTAGTACTGTCAATATTGTCGTTTTTCGGTCAAATATAGTTTATAGTGTTTTTCATTTGCCCAATCTTGTCTCGATTCTAATCGATTTTGAGAACCGACGAATAATTAGGTAGTAAAAAGGTAAGTGTAATTTTTTTATAGTTTCGTCATGTCTGTTCGCCCGTCCGTCCGTCCACTCGCAACATAGTGCTGAGAACCTAAGAGCTAGAAAGGTGTAATTTGGCATGGATGTACATATTTATTAAAACTACAAAGTCGTAGAATAAAAATTGATCTGTTTGTTTATATTTTTGAAACGTGTTTATAATTTTAATATTAATAATAATTTAATATTCAAATTCAAAATCATTTATTCATATAGGTATCATTGATACACTTATGCACGTCATTTTTTTTAATCAACCAGCTTTTCGCAAAGGTGCTTTGTCATGGAGGAGAAGAAAAACCGTAAAGAAACTCCTCAGCACATCTTTTAAAAATAAAAATACATTGGTATATTTATTACAAAAAATATCACTAGCTTGTACGGAACTGGTTGCAGAGCTGGTCATTTCCATACGTCTTTGTCATTTAAGTACTCATCTACAGTATAGTAATCTTTGCCTAAAAGTTGAGATTCTACATGTTTCTTAAACAATTCCACTGGCAAATCAGGTATTAACTTCGGGATTTTATTATAGAACTATACACCAAGCCCCATAAAAATCGCTGCACTTTAGAAAGACGGCAAAACGGCGTAACTAATTGGTGCATTACCCCAATGATATATGAAAACATTAACAAAATAAAATTATTTGTTTGGTTTTATTCAGCACTATCCTATACAATAACAACCAACCAGACTGATTATAATCCGTTATCGATATCGAGATTCGGTAAGAAATCGGTTTCGTATCGATATTGCTAGGATGAGGTATATCAATCACTAAAATATGTATTCTTGTGACAAAACATTGTGTCAAAAAAAGTGACACGCTTGGTTTTCATACAATTCGAGCTACATGCGCAGTCTACTCTAGTATATATGTCTGTGGGTTTACCCGTATTAAGTAGTTAACTAAATTTTAAGTAAATTAATACGTATAAACGGACAATTTAGTAGTTTAGTAATTTAGTAGTTAAGTAATCAAGTAGATATTAATCAAGTAGTATTTAATTAAGAATTTTTCTATTTTCTGTTAAGTAGGTGGGCGGGGCTTATCACTTAACACGTTTGGACAGGCACTTTTAACTTAAAATTTAGTTAAAATTTAGTAAAACGCTTAAGTAGTTAAGTAGAATTGTATGAACTAAAGAGCTTTACTAAATTATTACGTGTGGACGGACACTAAAAATTATTCACTTAAAATTTACTTATCTACTTAATACGTGTAAACAATAAGACAGTGCATAATAAAGGTCGCGCCTCGAGCCACAATACAGTCTGTACCCACCCCACGCTAGTCACCTGCTATACATTTTCCTTTTCCCTTGCAGAGCCATGACGACCACATTTTTGTTAAAATGTGCAACGTGATCTCCCCTGCAGTCCGGCCGACATGTCACGATCAAGCAAAAATGTACCCTATTACGTAATGTTAAGGTGATTTCGGTGCTAATGTACATTCCGCGCATCGCCCACGAGACGGTCTCATCGCCATTCTGTAGGTAGCTGCAATGTAATTATCATCACAAACTGTATATTAAGATTTATGCTAGGGACATAGGATATATTTTTGCATGACTCCGACCGGCCGTGGATCCGTGTCGAGTATCGTAGGCTACGGTAGTGTACACTATGTATTTATATTGTAACATTGAGTAGTGCGTAGTGACGTAGAAGTGCGCAACGAGCGAATGTGAGTCAAGAGTGAATCTCATGTTTTGATGAAAATAAATCAATCCAAACTTTTCTGTAGTTTATAATTCGACCCGTGGACTAGCACCTGCGTGGTCATTAAACATCCCACGTACGTCTGTATATATCTCCCACCTTATACCAATTATTTTTAAAATAGTACAGAAATTGAGCTAACGATTTCGACGCTTTCTTTAAAGAGAGAGAGCGACACACTTCACAAACTATATTTGGCTATGGGACTCTGTGTTTGCGCCGAACCCATAGACTGACGGTAATATTATTATTTAAGTAAGGGTATAAAATAAAAGGCAGCGTGGGAGATAATCAAATGTATTCATTTAGTTGACATGCCGCGCCGCGGGGCCGCCCACCGCCGCACGCCGCAGCGCCCGCGGCCACTTACACCACGGAATTACTATTATACATTACATTACATTACATTACAATACATTACAACGTATCGCCGCAGTCTCGCCTCTGCGCGGACAGACAATGAACGTGTAAAGCTTCCGCTAATCTCTACAATATGGCAACTTGCGATCAACGATCGCCGCCTGCGATGTGCTGCGCGCGACGCGTCCGGCGCGCGGCGGGCCGCCGACTGCTCATTGTCCGTCGACACAGACCCCGTCGCCAGTCGCCAGTCGACCTACACCGGCTACACCTACCGGCTACACACATATACGCATAATTGTATAACATTACAAGTACATTAAGGAATTCAAACTAAACAACGTCGACGGGATGCCGCAGCACCAATCACCATCACCTCCAACAAACATTGAGCAGGAGACGAGTCGTGCGACGTCTCCGGTCGTCAACTTCTACCAAAACTGAGCAGAGAAACTTGTAAATTTAAAATTTAGAAGTAAACGACTTGACGCGGAGAGGAAGACGACGTCGCGGTGCACTACACCCTACACCGCCACACGCGGGTAAATTGAGCTTAACCATTACGAGTATATAGAGTGCCTCGGACGCACTGCACATCGAATTCAACTACATCGAAACACCGAATTATTTTAAACCGTATTTAATACACAATAAAGTTTAGTTTACGACGGCGAGTCGCCAGCGGGCGCAGCTCCGCCCCCACTCACAGTGAGGAGAGCCCTCGCCGCACGCACACACCCACACACGCACCCACACACCCACACCTACCAGCTACTACGATATGACACGTTACACTGTTGTTCAACATATTTGCACTTGGCGTCTCGTTCCGAGTCAACAATTAAAACTACTTAAACATAATCATTTCAATGGGGACTTAATTAAACTAAATTAATAAACTAAACAGTATACAGACGGCTAGTGGCGTACAGACTAGCTAACCGATTTTTACACTAGGACACTTTAGAAAATATAACACGTGGCGACGCCCTTACAGAGTATTGCACTTTGGCGGGTTCGGGCGCCGCCACACCGCTCCACACGGCTCCTCACAGCTAGGGCTCCCTCGCTACCTCGCTACCTTACTTGTAAAATATAAATGCAATCGAATCTCGTCAACGTGATGTGTACGTGTCATGTGCGGGCTCGCCGCTCCGCAACGCTCGGGCAGAGATCGGGCGGACTCTCCACTATCCGCTGTCCGCTGTACGCGGTCTACAGCAGCATTAGGAAGTTAACAAACACGTAGGTCCTTAAGTTTAAGCGTTGTCGAAGCGGAACGAGCTCTCAGCGCTCCTACCTTCCATCTCACTATCCTTTCCACTCTTCCCTCCTCACCGCTCACTCAAAAGAGCGCAATACATACATAGTAACAAATACATACTTATTCTACGAGTATAATGTAGGTTCCCGAAGGGTCTGTTGTTCCCGCCCGCACCGGGCCGCACCAGTTACAATTTCGCGATGACGGTGAGTGCGCCGACCTCGGGACCGCGGACCCCTCCCAACAATCTCGTGTGAAAAAACTTCCATTCAGTTGATTGTTAATATGAATGAAGATTAATGCGCATGATGATGACAAGTACGTATACAATAGAGCCTCGAACATCCGGACTTCAGTTATACAGATTCGAGATTATCCGGACTATAAACTTCTATTAAATAAGTCACGTCAAGGTGCAGCGCAGACGACGCTCTTTGTGCGATCGAGTGTGCGGACGCACAAATTTCTACATGGCGCGCAGCCGCACTTTTTTGCGCGTCGTATGCGTTACTGCATATAATTGCAAAGGTTCTATTTTCACAGACTTAAAAGTGCGTCACGGACAGTGTGCCATCTGCGCTGCACCCAAATGACAATTACCAAATACTTTAACCTTAAACTTTTTGTTGCTATAATCTGTTGTGCATAAAAACCGGTTTTCTTCATACATTCGATTATCCGTATATTCGATTATCCGAATGTCTAATTACAACAATTAGTCCGGTTGATCGAGGCTCTACTGTACGTATAACTAGAATGATAAGGAAATGTTGACAAGGAAACAATTCACAGCCGCTACAAATGATGCTTGGATCCGTCTTGTTATTTATAAGTATATTCTGCATATTCCGTCGTAACACGTCCGAGTCCCGCGGTCCCCCCCCCCCCCCCGCACCACCCAATAGAAAACCGATTAAAACGCGCTCGAGAGCTATCTTCAGTAAACGTTGAGCTGCAGCACGGCGCGCCGCGGGCCGCCCGGCCGGGCCGTGCCGGTCGGTACAGTATCGTTACAAAAAGTTGCACAATAAAAAAAACATCGAAATAATACTGATATAAAATGTTAGTTCATTGGACGCGTTACCAGGAGCGCAGCCGTCACTACACTGTCATGGGGGCAGCCGGCAGCCGGCAGCCGGGACGCAAGCGGGGCGGTGCGGCCGGAATATAAATCGTTAAAAGTAAATAGAACAGTCGAAATATGGCAGTGACTGCGCCCGGCGCCGCTCGCGAGCCTCACCTCTACACTACGCTACTACATTGTGATCATAATATACCTTACATCTTACACATACATCTACCATACGTATTGTACGAGGACCGTATGAACCTGTCACAGTTGGCACCCTTTACATCCCGTATATCTGGTGGTTGTAGACTTGGAGACTGCACCTCAGTGACATCGGATATCGAGTAACGTATTACACGGTCACACGCATTAAGCATCACCCAGTCATGTCATATAACAGATTCATACGGCCCATCGCAGTACCATGGAAAAATACTCTATAAGGATAGAGGGCGGCATTCAGCGACCGCCGGATGTTCTGACTTGTACGTGGGTCCGGGGGTCCGGGGGTCCGGGGGTCCGGGGTCCGGGGTCCGCTCCGGGCAGCCTCAGTACTTGAGCAGGTCGTCGTCCAGGTCCGTGAGCGCCAGTTTACTGTCTATCGCTGGAACATAACAACACGATCGCGGTTAGTACTTGAACCACGTTTCAACTCAATCAAACTTATAAAATGTTAACTCTCATCTTTTTGTTATGTAACACAGTAAAATAAAACATGTTAAGGCGCGCAATGACTACGATTTGAAAACGTTGATTTCACTCACACAACCGCATATCTGCGCCAATGTAATGATACATTTACGTGACGCTGAATAGGGTTCAAAATTGCAAAGCAATTTTTGTTAATAATGTAACTAGGCTGCGAATAAACATTTAATTTGCGGGTTTTCCTTAGATAATTCAGAATGTACGCACTAAATTCAATATTTGTCCGGTTAACATTTTAATAAAACCATATACCTATTATATTCCCAAAAAAGAAAATGTTGTTACCGCTGACAATACAGAGAATTTCGACGCTAAAGTTTATTTTTGTGAAGCAAATTACGATTTTTTATTGCAAAATAAATATTAAACAACTATTTAATATTCTATTCGGTTAACATTTTTCTTCAGACCTTTTTCTATGCTCTGTATTTTTTGCGTGGGATATTTTTACTGAGTTTCCTAGTACTCGAGCATCAAAGAAACGCAGTTTTGTGAATATTGAGGTATCACCGCGCCTTAAACCATTTTATAATGTGAACCGTTACACGCTCAAAAATGATAAAATACGTGATACAAAACGCATGTGTGCGGGTCAGGCAGTCAGGCGCCAGGTGCGACCATGCCGACCATGTGAACGGAGCGCCATCAGGCATTTTCTGCGATCCATTAATTATAAAACAATCAATAAAAAAACAAATGTGTGCAATTCACACGTGTGTAGGAAACAGCCCGAAAAATCCAAACGCCGTTCACTTTAAACCTCCTTTATTTTCACATAACACTGCACAATTTTATTCTTAAAATACACTCTTTAGTATTTTATTGTTATTTAAAATCGAAACAGCTTTATTTTAATAATTACTTAGAAAATACACAGTACTGCCGCTTAGAAGTGTGCTTCGTCTTTCGATGTCTACAAGAGACTGCCATGTTTTATTTTTCAAATCTTCCACGTGGTGTTTGCCGGAAGTAACGAGAAAATATGGCGCCGGAAGCGGAACCAAGGCAGTCTATGATAAAATTAATATTACTGGTAATTGTAAATAGGCCAATCAATTGTAACAATAATACCTAATAAAACTATTTATTAAAACACTTATTTAGCTAAATAATATTTTTAGAATATTGCTCTTTATTTTAATTACATATTTACGTATTTGCCAAACCGGAACAACACATAAAAACAAAATCATTTAAAATTAATCCACTATTATACAATACAAATCATTCTTAATTTACGATAAAATTAATAAAGCTAACAGCTCGGCCTTCCTGCATATCGCGAGTCCCATCGCGAAGGAAAAAAAACATTTTTCATAACATGTATAATTTTATAAAATTATATATATATAAAAAAAAACACAAAAAAATAGGTAATGATAAAATCAATAACTCTAACAGCTCGGCCTTCCTGTATATCGCGAGTCCCATCGCGAAGAACAAAAAAAAACATTTTTCATAACATATTATTATTATTATTGTTAAACAAAAATATAAATAAAAATGAATTCCTTTTTAATGACATTTTACTTAAAAATTTCACTTGCGTTTTATTAAGATGGATTACTGAAATTAATTCACAATTAAAATCACAATTAAATTTTGTTTTACACAACAATACATTTAAAAAAATATATAATTTGAATATAATTTAAAAAAAACGAGTAATTCATAATGATTAAATGGTGTAAGTAATTATTTAATATTATTGGTTGTCAATATTTACATTTATCACATCATTTCTCTCACTAGTGTTATTATCATTTATATTTATCACATCGTCACTCGTCGAATCATCAGGGTTTTTGTCAGAGTCTGAACTGCTACCAAAATTTTGATCAAACGTCACCCATGGTTGTATCTTATCTAGGGCTACAATGCCTTCATATCTACGACCGCCTTTACGCGACAGTGGGGTATCCTCGACTACAAATCTATCGTGTTCGAGCACTTTTACTATACGGTAAGGACCCTGATATTTGACCGTCAATTTTTGTGACCGGCCATCGTGTGGTACTTGCCTTTCAACCTTAACCAAGTCACCCTCTTTATAATGCTTTCCTGCTTTTCTATGTTTGTTATACCGTACTGTGTCCTTTTGTTGTTGTAATTCTATACGTTTAGCCGCTTCTTCTCTCACTGTGTCTAATTCGTCGGGCGATAGTGGGTGAAATGTGTCATTGATTACGGAGCTTAACAAACCTTGACTGCTATGATTAATATTAAAGCCAAATAAAAGTTGTGATGGGGATTTTTGTGTTTTGTGTATTGTTGTATTGAGACCCATCTGAATACTGTGTACATTTTCATCCCATGTCTTTTCATCTTTCCCGTGATTTGAAGTTGCTAATGCTTCCGTTATCGTGCGATTAAACCTCTCTACTTGACCATTAGCTCTTGGGGTTGCAACTGCGTTTAGTACGTGTTTTATACCATACTCTGAGACAAAAGCTTTAAATGTTTTGCTGGTAAAACAAGATCCCCTATCGGTAATTAATCGCGTTGGAACTCCAAAGTAGCTAATATGGTCTTTTAGGATCTTGACTGCTGTGGTAGATTTTGTGTTCCTAACAGGTGTAATATTTACAAATTTAGTAAAACCATCAATGATAACCAGAAGATAACAATTTCCAGCTTTGCTTTTTATAAAAGGTCCCAAGTGGTCAGCGTGAATTGTATGAAAAGGTACGCTAATCTTTTCAATTGGATGTAAGTTACCTTCACGTTTCCCTCCTGGTGCCTTGTGGTGGGCACATTCTAGACAGGCTGAAACATATTTCTTTACGAAGCGTGCCATACGCCCAAACCAGTAATTTTGTCTTATACGCTCTAGAGTTTTTTCAAACCCACAGTGTCCAACGTCATCGTGATTTCTTTTGACTATCTGCCATCGCACTCCCCTTGGTACTACCCACCTCAACTCATCCCCTATAATCCGATATACACGACCGTTTTTTAATTTGTAATTTTTGTATACTTCAGCTATATTTTCGGTATCCTTATCGCTAAGTATGTTTTTTATTCTAACTATGTCATCGTCGACGCATTGCACGGTGGTGATCCAATTTTGTTCAGACTCTACTTCCAAAACATCAATGATATGTGCTTCGCTATCATGTGGAACATCGACTGGATTTCGGCTGAAGGCATCCACATGGGACATTTTTGTACCCGGTCTATATTGGATTGTACAGTCATATTCTTGTAATTGGATCCACCAGCGTGCAATCCTCGGGACTAGATCTCTCTTAGTCATTGTTGACCTTAGAGCATTGCAATCAGTCTGTATAACAAATGCAATTCCTAAAAGATAGACGCGGAATCTATTTAATGATGCTATAACTGCGAGAGTCTCTAATTCAAACGAATGGTATTTCTGCTCCTCGGTAGTAGTTTTGCGGCTGAAATACGACACTGGTTGCAATACGCCGTTACTATTTCGCTGAAGTAGGATGCCAGCTAGGCCATGTTTACTAGCGTCCGTGTGAAGCTGTGTCTCTGCCTCCGGGTCATACAAGGCTAATAGTGGTCGTTCCGATAATAACTCTTTGATATACCTAAATGCTTTTTCTTGGGGTTCGTTCCATAACCAGTCATTATTCCTTTTTAATAAGTTCGTCAAGGGGGCAGCTATCAAAGAATAATCTCTTATAAACCTCCTAAAGAATCCTGCTAATCCAAGAAATTGTCGTAATTCATGCTGATTTTTAGGTTGGGGAAAACGCGATACTGCATCAGTTTTTATGGAGCCTGGTCGAATGCCATTTTCATTCACTTCAAAACCGAGAAAATCTATGGTGTCGAAGAAAAATTTACATTTACTTAATTTTAACGTCAATCCTCCCTTTCTTAATAATTCGAGTACTTCCTGCAGACGACACAAACCTTCATTAAAATTTTTACTGGGTATGAGGATGTCGTCCATATAAACTAGAGCGTATTTGATTTTGGCTTCAGATAAGATCTTATTAATCGTTCTTTGGAACACAGCCGGGGCGTTAACTAGTCCAAATGGGACACGGTTATATTCAAATTGACCGTCGGGTGTGACGAATGCTGTCTTAGGACGAGAATTTTCGCTAATTGGTATTTGGTAATAACCTGACGCCAAGTCTAGTGATGTAAATTGATTATTCCCAGCGAGGAGGTCTAACTGATCCTCGATACGCGGTAATGGATAGTGATCCTTTTTAGTTTTGCGATTTAAAGCCCGGTAGTCCACACATAACCTTTTATCGCCCGTTTTCTTTTGTACGAGAACTATTGGGCTAGCATAAGGCGAACACGATTCCCGAATTATATCACTATCCAGCATCTCCTGGACCATATCCCGAACTAAGCATCTTTGCGAATATGACATACGGTAAGGCCTATAAACTACTGGTTGTGAATCCTCTAATTCAATAGTCATTTCGGCGGCATCAGTATATCCTAGATCTTTAAGACTACTGGAGAAGCAGTCGTTAAACTTGAAAAGTAAATTTTGAAGGGTTAGACGTTCTGCTTCATTTAATTTGGGACCACAAATGACTGTATCGTCGACTTGGGTTGTGGTAATGGTCACCTTGCTAACGTCAACTATAGGCGACGCAGGTACTGAACGTGTCAACAGAATATCTTTAGAGATCGTAATATCAGAATTTGATAAGTTCCAAATAAGAAGAGCACATCGATTATTCTTAACACTATACTCCCCGGGCAAGAGAAAATATTCGTTGCCACAAGGCCCTCTGACGGATCCATTAACGCCAACGTAACCGTTCATGAAAGAATAGCAAGTGACTGGTATAGCGCATAAATTATTAATGGGTATTTTGGTTTGCTCACATGAAATAAGACTAACTTTGTTGTTGGGGATTTGTTGAAAAACAAGCTTATCTGGTGTTTAAGTAATAATAATATCGGGCCTTTCGGTAAAAGAATGTCCTAGTAGTACCGGATACTTTAAAACATAGTCCTCTACAACATAAATATCAATCAGTACCTTTAATATTTTGTACCTCTACTGTTGCGACCATTAAGCCTAAGGGCGTAACCAAGTTTGCACCGATACCTCTTAACCTAGGCAACTCTACATTGATCTCAAAACTTATGGCCAACTTCTCTGCTTCGCTTTGTCTCATCAAAGTCACCTGACTACCTAAATCAACATGACACTTAAAAACGATTTCGTTGACTTTTATATCCATTATATATTTAGTGTTAGACTTATCATCCAAGCTTAGCTGCGATACTTGCTTTTCGGTTTTATCTGAAGAAGCGTTACTATTGGAATTATTTTTGTTTAATACATTAGTTCTGTTCTTAAAACAATCTACTGTTCTATGCCCTAGTTTATCGCAATTAGTGTATTTATTCAAAGGTTTGTCACATTTAAAACTTGGATGCCCAATTTGATGACAATTGTAACATCGTATATTAGCATTTTGTTTATTGGAGGGAAACTTAGAGTTGTTAGGCATGCTATCATCGCTGAGGTTACGTCTATCTAGTCTAGTTTTTCTGAAGCTGTCATTGTTATCTCTGGTATGACCCACTTTAACTGATCTAAAATATTTTAACACCTGTTCCGGTTCCAAAAATTGTGCAGCCTTAGCACCCACTTTAATCGCTCTATCATCTACTCCATGAAGTAAACAGTCTACTGCTTGCTTGCCGTTTATCTTGCATCTGTTTAGCAAATTAATTTTCGCATAGTAATAGTGCTCTAACGTTTCCCCGTAACGTACCCTTTTACTCAACATTTCTGTAAGGAGCTCAGCGTAGTCCTCGCGACATGGGAATGATTCTATTAACTTCTTTTTCCACTCAGTCCAACTATACAATAGTGTAGGCAGCCCTTGATACCATGACTTAGCAACACCGCATAATTTAGGGAGGGAATAGTGTATTATCTCCCTTTCATCCCAATTGTAAATCTCTGCGCATTCTTCAACCTTTGTAATCCACGTTAACATGGATTGTTCCTTACTCATGGGATCAAAGTCTGGGATAACGTTGGTATTGAAAGATAATTTAGATCTATCTGAGCTCCTTACATCCTTAATTATAGAAATAACCTTGTCAAGAATGGTGTTATCTTCCAAAATCTTAGCCCGTTTATGGGTACGTGTAGTTTTAATGGACTCACCTGATGATTCTGACGAATTTCTGTGATTTGTTCGCTTATTATGTATGTGCCTTCTACGACGTCTTTCCGTTCTTCCTCCAGTCCTTGTAGCTCGGATGTCGCCACCATAATCAGATTCCTCTGATGAATCCATTGATCTTCCCCGTCTTGAACGCCTCCCTTCCGATATACCTCCACGATCCACTCCTTGGAACATACCGCTTGTCCCAGGTTCTTGGTTTAAGCGCCTTCGATCTGGGTTGCTACCGTTGACTAGCCCTTTACCTTGGGCATCATCAACTCGCGACTCTTGACCTCGAGTATAACCGTAAGTTAATCCTTGACCTCTAAAGTTGTGCACCTGTAACCTTTGGCCTTGAGTATCATCCACATTTAACCCTTGACCTCGGGTATTGTCCATTGTTAACCCTTGACCTCGGGTATTGTCCATTGTTAACCCTTGACCTCGGGTATTGTCCATTGTTAACCCTTGACCTCGGGTATTATCCATTATTAGCCCTTGACCTTGGGCATTAAAATCATTAGGCCCTGAACCTCGGGCATCCTCAGAGTCCATGTTTCTGAAACTCGAAACAAATAAGCTTAAAAAGATAAAAATAAAAACCGTCAACCAAATGACAGACGAATGTATTCTGTAACCATAATTATCTAATACATTACTACTAATTAAACGAGTGAATTTCAAACTTCATTGTATCATAGTTAAATTAGTTAATTTTGATTTAAATACACATACATAAATACGTACAATAGGTACGAGGGTAATTGTAGGGCATGTCAGGTATTGATAAATAAACCGGTGTATATGTATAAGTGTTATCTTTAATAAAACTTAGGATATCTAAATCATTTGAGTGTATATTATATAATATACACAGTATCAGTGTATGTATAATAGTTATTTTTTTATTTTTATTTTATTCAAAAGGTATAAAATAATCAATGCGCAAATAAAAGCTATATATCATAATCTTCTGCCGCAGCAGAAAAGAGTACGTCGTAAGTTAAAACAGATTAGTCTTGGGTTATGCAGGTTCCACTAAGCATATAGAAGTTTAAGATAAAATCAGCTTGTTATTTACTTACAAGTAGGCGTGGAAGGAAGTTTTATATATCCTTTTCGAATATCCCGTCTTCTGAACTGTAGGAAACAGCCCGAAAAATCCAAACGCCGTTCACTTTAAACCTCCTTTATTTTCACATAACACTGCACAATTTTATTCTTAAAATACACTCTTTAGTATTTTATTGTTATTTAAAATCGAAACAGCTTTATTTTAATAATTACTTAGAAAATACACAGTACTGCCGCTTAGAAGTGTGCTTCGTCTTTCGATGTCTACAAGAGACTGCCATGTTTTATTTTTCAAATCTTCCACGTGGTGTTTGCCGGAAGTAACGAGAAAATATGGCGCCGGAAGCGGAACCAAGGCAGTCTATGATAAAATTAATATTACTGGTAATTGTAAATAGGCCAATCAATTGTAACAATAATACCTAATAAAACTATTTATTAAAACACTTATTTAGCTAAATAATATTTTTAGAATATTGCTCTTTATTTTAATTACATATTTACGTATTTGCCAAACCGGAACAACACATAAAAACAAAATCATTTAAAATTAATCCACTATTATACAATACAAATCATTCTTAATTTACGATAAAATTAATAAAGCTAACACGTGGTAGAAGTGAAATGTAAAATTTCGGGAAGATGATAATAATTATTGTAGGTTTTATTAATGATCATAGTGATGCAAAGTTAGAAAATAAAAATAAAACAGTGGTAACTAACGCCATCTCTTAACATAATATGAAGAGTAAAATGAGCTGCTATCGCCATCTATCCAGCAATAAAACGAATCTTCTATCTTGTTCCTCGCGTCATCTATGAATACAACTTAGCACTTTTTAAAGTAACACAAAGAGAACCACGAACATAAGAAACACTGTATAATGCTTCCTATCTCATTCCTCCCACGTTAAATCTTGTGAATTTATGAGTCTGTCTCTTTTTACTGTCGCTTTTTCGTTTCATCGACTTTCAAATCACCACGATGCTAAAGAAGTTTTCACTTCAATAAATTTATTTTAAAATTTAATACATAATGGACGTGGTGCGCCGCCGCCAGTTAGTTGTAGAATTGACGTTAGAGTAACTTATCTAGCTGCTAGTGCAACTAGAGTGACGAGTGTGTGTGTGTGTGTGTGTGTGTGTGTGTGTGTGTGTGTGTGTGTGTGTGTGTGTGTGTGTGTGTGTGTGCGTGTGTGTGTGTGTGTGCGTGCGTGCGTGTGTGTGTGTGTGTGTGTGTGTGTGTGTGCGCGTGCGTGCGTGCGTGCGCGCGTGTGTGTGTGTGTGTGTGAGAGAGAGGTGATCGGCTACTCACTTTGGTCCGGGATAGTAGTAGGGCGGGGGTCGCTCGTACTCAGTAGGCCCGTGGTAGCGCGGGGGCCCTTCTTCCCAGTGCCTGCAACATACGCCGCCACCGTCAGTGCGTGCCTCCCGCTCCCACTCAAATACATTGGAATATTCAATAATATGGGAGAATTTTATACAAATCTTATAAATGACTCAGCTATATAACAAATTTGACATGGAAACTGATTTTAATAAGCTGCTTACGGTGATCATTCGTATCAGTGAACAATGTTTTGGTAAAAAGAACTGAACGCCGTGGAATGTGTGATGAGGGCACCGGGGAGTTTGCCGAGTGGGGGAGGGGGAGGGGGAGGGGAACAGTTCACTTTTAACTTCCTTAGCCCTCACACCCAGTTCCAAGTTATTTGAACCATGCAACCATGTGTTGTTACTGCTTCACAGAAACTGCAACACCTATCGAGGTGCCGCGACACTGCCGAATAACGATGAAGGTGCCCCGATACCGCCGAAGGACAATCATAATATATCTCTATTCTGTTGGCCTGCTCTTGAGTTAGTCAGAAAAGACACACAACATGTGTTTGACCAAGTTATAAAGCATATACAACATGATAATTTTGTGTGAGTACTTACTTTGGCGCCATATCATTATATCTGCGCGCGTGGTGTGCGTCGAGAGGCGGCGCCAGGGAGTGCGCGCCCCCCGCGCCGAGGGCTCCCCCCGGCCCCCCTGCGGGCCCCGCGCCCCCCGCCGGCCCCGCGCCGCCGCCCTCCTCGCGCCGTCCGCGCCCCGCGCGCTTCTCTGCCTTGTAGGCGCTACAACCGTCACCCACACTCGTCAGGCTCGCACACAGGGTACATTATCACAGGAAGGAAAGCAACATAGTCGCAAGATATATTTGCAAGGTAGGAAGGTAATTTAATACATTTGGAATAGACTTCAGGTTCATTGTTCATTTAGAAAAGCAACTTCAGATACACAATGAACCATTTTTTTGCAAAATTTAAGATAGTCTATTCCAGGTTTGAAAAAGAAATTAGTGAATTAAAAATCAAAACAGGAGGGCGTTGAAAATAAAATCCAATCGTTCTTGCAAACAAATATTCAGACATTAAGAAAAGTAAGCAAAGTGTAGGGCACCCCACAGCTAGCGTGCAACCGAACGTCTACGGCAGAGTGCAGAGTGCAGGAGCCACGCCACACTACAGTAACAGTAACGCATGCGACACCAGACGGAAACAGAACATAAGAAACAAGGTGAACGTGAATGAATGAGCTAGTTACCACCGGAGCCGGCGGCTGCCGCTCCCCGCGCGCCGGGCGGCCCCGGAGCTGCCCCCGGAACTCAACATGTACCTTACATCTACGCCACTATAAATGTTGCCTAAAATGTTACAACTCATACAGAAACGGTTTAGTCCGGAACGTGTCCGCTCGGCGACAATATCGAAGCATTACAATATTATGCACTCCCTTAAGTCGTGAAAAATGGAACAGAGTACAATAGCTGAGTGAATATGTATAACACGGCCTGATACAATACATTATACAATATACAACGTACAATCTACTCAATTCACTCCAGTGCAATCGCTTACCATTGATGATAGCCTAGTACCTATGTGTTATGATATATTATGTACTACATATAGCTAAACAATACTTATTATAATTATTATGGCTTACGATGTACAACTTACGTATTTCATTTGTTTGATATGGTTATCTCACTTAAAATTTTTAAATTTATCAAATATATTAAAATCATTGAGTAAATACTTTAATTTGTGCTTTTGTTTCATCCGAAAAAATGCTTATCCATTTTTTTAAGATACATTCCTATCTAAGCATTCTCCAACACATTGAGATTCAATTAATTTTGAATCTCAAATTAATTATTTAAACACCATAAAAATAGTTGATGCATTGTTCGTTATTTTTCCCAATCTCCAAGTAAATACAATAAGATATGCCGCTAGATATCTGTATATGCTATAACAAAACGCGTGGTTAACCACTGTTAAAACGTGTTAAAACACGAGATTAAAATTAAACTTTGATCTTACAGTTACACTACACGACGTCAACCACAGTTTTACTTCGTTTTCTCTACAAGCAACTGTAAAACTTACAGATCAACATTCCTAAATGTACCACAGTATCAAAACTATGCCAAAAATATTTCAAAACCTACCGCTGTATATTCGTAAATACGTTGGCTACTATGGAAAATACGGAATTCTTCGAAATATTGAACAAGCGTTGCGTTATAGTATACCGACTTGTTCGTCGCACGTTAAACAAACATTTGTTTGGAATCATGGAATATTGGGGACGATGATATTATCTAATATAGTCTTTTTTTGACGGGTCTTATTCGTTAAACATTCCTGATATTACTTTTTGAAATATTCGTTTAAATTTTTGTTATCATAAAATGAAAATGTTTCCTTCAATTCTCCTCATTCTATGACTGCCTTATTTTTAATTTACAAATTACGAAGACCCTGTTTTGTTTACTAAGTAAGCACATTTAAAAAATGGACTATAGACTCTAAGAGAGTTACAATCTTAAGTAACTTTCAAGTAATTTTATTTTAAATATGCCACATTAGTATCTTATTTTGATTTGACGAATCAAATGTTTGTTCAAACGTCGGCCCCAGCGGCGGTGCGCAAGCGCTGAGCGTAGCAAATGGACGTACAGTGCGTAAAGCGTTAGTTTCTAACATGGTATCGTATCACATTGGAAATAAATAGCTCCGGGAGGACGACTGCAACCCTTATTAAATACAACATTCTCAACCTTGGGCTCAGAACGCTGAACGGCGCTGCATACAAACGACTGGACAGCGCGGCGACTACAGTAAATTGGTCTCTGTACGTACTCGCAGTATCAAAAGCTACATAAATATCTTTCCAAAAAGCCTACTTTTGCCACTCTAAATGGCGCTTAAAATGTATTACATCAGTACAAAAGGTGCAATAATTCGGATGTAACATGTTACAAAAAGTGTGTACCGTGCGTCGGGACCGTTTCTATCGAACGGGTAACGCATTTATAAGTATGTCAGTGGCCGGTACAGTTATACATCGTCACCACCGATACATCTCTAATCGAATATATTTTAAGACAATTACAAAATACACGTGTATATGTATGATATGTTAATACGCTAGGTTACATACAGGCACAACACGACACCAATTAAACATTATTGAAGATACGAGTTATCCTAGGATAACACAAATTACTTAACAGGTACCATATTAAATACGATTATGGAGATTTCGCGCACCGATCCAAATCCCTAACCATTTAAGTTAAAATGTACAACAAGAAATTCTATTTAACATATTCCCGTAAACGGTTCTAGAATAATTTAATCAGAAAATTTTATCATGTTACTATGCGTGTTTAACTTTCGGTATTTGGGCGCGCCTTGCACTCATAAATATAAGGCTATATTATATACATAGTCATTTGATTAATGCAACTTGTAGGCTAAGCGTTCGCTGCAACGCAGACGACGCAGCGCAGCTTCACTTCTACAGATTCAATGGCGCAGTGCAGGCGGCGCAGCGCGGCGGCGGCGCTGACAATGACAAAGCGATTATCTCATAAAATGGCCTCAGTCTTTATTTTGATTCAGAGATATTTTTCGTTCATAATAAATCCTCTTTGGCAACAAAGTTCAACATGAAGTAATTCACATAAATCTTAAAAAAATTTACGCCAATTATAAAAACACGTCCCGACGTGCACGTGTCTGCTTTTGACTTGTCGAAAGTGCCACAGAGTGGGTTATTAGAATTTGACATGTCCGTCCGTGTTAGACGTGCCTGCGTCCTGCACGTTACAGCGTACGCAGCGGCACGTGTTCAGTGTTGTAGCTCGTTGATACATTACACAACCGCTCCGTACCGCGCTGCGCGGAGCTGCGCCGTCTGCGTCTCAGTTAGGGTTGCCAGATGGTAAGACTTAAACATCTGGACAAAACTTCAAAAAGTCAGGGTTTGTCGGGACAAAAAAAAATTTTTGGAAATAGCCGGCGAACGAGCTGCAAACGAAAAAAAACGGCTACGCTGCGGCGGCAAACGCGTTCTGTTGAATCGAGTGAATTGTCGGGACATTTTGTATTTTTTCGGGACTCTGGACATCATGTGAAACGTCGGGACAATCCAGACGAATTCCGCCTTTGGCAACCCTAGTCTCAGCATACGCTTAGCCTTTCCGTTCAAACTACAAACAGACGCGTGTAAGGAGCTGCATCATCTTGAGGCCCAGCCGACCCCTGCTCGTGGTGTACCCAGCTGATCAACAGAACATTTCAAATCCGTCCTGTAACATTAGAAATAATGTTAGAAATATATTCACTATACGATATTGACAAGCGATTCACCGCACCGGTGATGATTGATCGGCAACACGTGGGTGTTAGTTAGGGTCTGAGGGCGACAGAAAGAAAGTAACATTGTGTACGTGTAATCGATTACTGGCTCGTTCACTTGACCTCTACCTCACCGACGCAGGAGACGCAGACCTAATGATGATGCACTCCTTGCACGTAAATGTCATGACAAGTCTGTTTCACACGCATGCCGCTGCACAGGGCGTAACTCATTAGGAGTATCAGTGAAAGATGCTGGTCGTCGCAACGACGGTGGACGGTGGACGGCAGACGGCGGACGGCGGACGGTCGGTCTACTCGGACTCGTGGATGCCGGACTCGTTGTCCTCGTCCTTGGCGTCGAAGCGCGTCTTGAGGTCGTCGATGAGCGCGGGCGGCGGCAGCAGCGTGCACACCACGTCGCGCCCCTCCAGCTGCAGCTGCGTGCCGGCGCCCCCCACCGCCTCCGCGTTGCGCCCGCGCCACTCCGCGATCTTGCCCTCGATGTCCAGCGTGCTGCGCTTCGACCCGCTACACGCCACACACACACACACCCACACCGGTCACGCCGACCGCACGGTGCCCGGGCCGCGATCGACGAGGGGAACCGTGCGGATCGACGCGATATAGGCGCTCCTACCGACCGCCGTCGAATCGACTCACCGCTACACACCAACACTGAACGTACCGGTACCGGTACCGGTACACATATTGTGGACTAGAAATGGTCACTTGAACGCGACGATAATCGATCGAACAATGATCGATTCGACGGAACTTTTTATATCTGTAGTAGACGCCAGCGTTGGGACCGCGCTTGCCACAAGTAGCACGGACGGCAGTCACTGTTAACGCATTTAAAGAAAGAAAGAAAGTGACTTCTCTATTCTGAATGGTATCTATTTACGATACTGTACAATACGCGTGCAACATCGTTACCGATGCGATACCGATTAGCCAACTATCAGCGCGTCCGGTGTACTATAACTATTGCTAATTTATGGCATGCGCGATTTACCAAACGATCGCTAAGGTAACTCGACAGAGGATACAGTAACATTAAATAATCCTCTGACCTAACTTATTCACTCTGGAATCTTCAGAGTGGATTGATCCCTAACCAAAATTATAAGAAAACAAATTATAACATAAATAAAGTAACAGAAAGTAATATAAAACGAGCCAGCGCGGGAGCGGCATGCGGGAGACATGCACCACGCGGGACCTCCGCTGCGGCGCGCCACATGCGCTACACACATCTACACCCGTTAACATATTATTTACATCCAACCTACCGCTACATCTACTGTTAAACTGTAATACAGAATTGCCCCTCACCCTGCAGGTAAAGTAGATATTGCACCATTAGAGACACGTTCAGTGAAGAAGACAAGAGACGCGTTAGTTGTACCCGCCGCAAACAGTCAATTCATGCACTAGTACCGGAGGAAGGAAATCAGTTGCTAGCTACCGCAGAACGGCTCCTGCGACGGTCCACTGCACGGGAAATGAACAACTTGATGCTCGGAGACCAAAAGTAATACAATATCAAATATCAAAATTATCGCCCAGCCCCCACCCGAATGAAACTTAGAGTTTTCAGCCTCTCGAACATCTTTCCATCAGTCATGAACACATTGAACATCATATCGGAGCAACGATTTAAACATTTCCCTTGCAGGTCCCGTCGGTAAGTAGACATTCCGTCGTTCCCCAAGCCGCATGCATCGGCTAGCTGGCGGCACATGCGAGCGGCGTGCGGCGAGTGCGGCCAGGGGGCGCTGGGGGCGCTGGGGGCACTAGGGGCGCTAGGGGCGCTAGTGACACTTACTTGGCAAGGGGTACGTTATCGCGGTCCGCGTACGCGTCATACAAATACTCGCTGCAACAGAATACACGGGCGGTGAGCCGCAGCAGGCGGGCGGGGCGGCACGGGGCGGCGGGGCGGCGGGGGCGGGGGCGGGGGCGGCGAAGGGCCGCTAGCGACCTCCACACTCGACTATACACCTTTACTTATTTATTGACAATGTCTTTTGCCACTATTGCTCGAGCAACGTGCCAGAAATGTCAGTGAGAATTGACAGAACAACAACTACGACATAGTAATATGAGACGCTGAAGCCTCTGACTAAATTTATTTACTAGTGTAAATGTTAGTTTTGTACAAATCAGCCTCTGTAAGTTGCGATCAACAAAGACAGGTTCTTATGTGTACACAAAGTCCATATTAGTTTGGCTAATTTCCATGGACTCCGCACGTTTGGAACATCACACCCAATAAAATTTTGCATGGCATACATTTTCTGTGAAATTTTTGACATTCAATTTTCTGGCACACTGCTCGACATGGCTGCCGAAGGTGTGGAGGTCGCCGGCCGCCCCCGCGCCCCGCGCCGCCGCCCCGCGCCCCGCGCCGCCACGCCTTGCAATACAACACAACACGATCGGAACTTTACATTCGGCCAATCAAGTTAATTTTACTATATCTTGTCTGCAATCACTCCTAACTATTGAACAACTTATATATTTATACGTATACTATTACTTCAAGTAAAATTATCGTCTATTAAGAAGTTAAGTTACAAACTTTAAATACAAAAACTTGTCTTAAATTACTCGTGTATTTAACGAACACGTTAGCATTCCATGTACTAAGTAGTTAAATAATTAATTACGTGTACGTTAAGGGGCCCCGCCTGACGACGGCGGCGCACAGTATACTAATGAGTCATGAATGTCGATGGCTGATCCAAAAGGAAACGAACAAACTAAAATACCAAACAAAACTTATCTGGAGGGTGGGTCTACGTTCTATCGCTACGGACGCCACGCGCTGGCTACACGCTGGCTACACGCTGGCTACACGGGGTCTCCGGTCGTGCTCCAGCGGCCGGCAAGCGGTGCTACAGAGTACAGACTACCGCTAACAGTACCACGTCAACAAACAGCTAAACGGGTCGGCTCGTTGGAATCATCATGCAGCAGTCCGTCCCCCGCTGACGGGAGGACCGATAACATTGCCTACTCTATGGGATTGTCAACACATTACACAACCGCACATACAAAGTGCAGCGACAGTTCTCAATCGTAGTCACCCGAAAATGGTCACATGGAATAAGTTTATTTGTTTGTGTTTATCAGTTATTCGCTACACCTTGTATGATTATTTTAGTCTTTTATATAATAAAATACTGGTGCTGAAATATTATAGTGAAAATATTTAAATATAAATATCATAATATAACAAAATTAATATGGAACCGTATTAAAGTTGAGGGGGTCTACGGGAGGCTACTCCGAAGAGGACGAACATTTTATCATTCCAAAAATAAATACTACATAATATAAATGAATATATTATTACATACTTAAATTATTATACCTAGTCCGTTCTAAATGTACTGTAGTGTTCGTTTCAAAATGAAACACGTCGGTTACTACAAAGGAAAGTATTCCAATGAGCCTCACCGCGGGTCACGATGCCGGGAGGGGGGCGGGGGGACGGGGGTTGGGGGGGTGCAAGCCGCTATGGGGTCGAAGAGCACACTTCACGAGCGAAATATCGAATTACTTAGCGAATGGACGCCGCCAATATCACGATTACAAAAAAAGATACGTAAAGTTAATTTACGGATGTATTATCTTATTATTCTTTCGTTGTTTTAAGAAAAAGATAATTTATAATTATTATTCACAATAACTAATTCATTTTCAATGTTTCAAGGCTTTCTGATAGATTAAAATATTTTTATAATAACAAAATCGGAACGAAATAAAAAAGAAAATTATTTAAACAAAATTCTTATTCAAAACATGTAAGTTCATTTAACTAACAATAAATAAAATATTTGATTGTCATAAAATTATAATTTTAGAAATATGAACCGAAAAAATATTCGGCAATAACAAAATATTTTACCCCAAATCCATCTATCTATCTACAAAATAAAGTTGAAGATCGTCCTCATCTCATCTTAAAACAAGGAAATCGCCTGCAAGTACTAGGCGGTCATGGGACGCGCGGAGGTGGACGCCGGAGCGCGATATTGGCGGGCGTGTGTGCGTGTTGTGTGTGTGTGTGTTACCGGAGGGGGCGTGGTGTCACCGCCACCAGCCGCGCGCCTTGCACATCGGCTCATACTCGCTGCCGACAACACGCGCGCATTAGTACTTCAATGCCTATCTAATGCTTGCTTATGGACTCCTAGTGATTACTTACGGACAGATGTCAATGTGAATCATACATAATATCTTAGAAATGCTATTAACATCAATGGACAGTAAGGAACAAGCCACTGCATGGCGTAAGGCTTGTCAAAGGAAATGTATGAACATTTTTTTTTGCAACCAATAACCAATTTGCAAACTATTATTTACTATTATTTAAAAACCATATTTTTATATCGATGAAATTTATTTTTTTAAATACTTTAGGCGGTAGGGTGCACGTATGTAACTAATCTACGCCTTGTTTGAAATTTAATGGCGGTGAGTGAAAACAAAGTAAAATTAATAAAATCGAACTTCATGTTAGGGTACTCGAAGACGGTCGCGCCTGAATTTGTTCTGATAACTGGATTACTTCCTCTTATGGAAATTTGATTTCATAATTTATCTTCCTAATTAGACGTTTTAATTCATTTGTCTTTCGATTTAATTAAAATTGTAGCTATAAATCCAGGCCATTCGGATAACGAAAATAAATGTGTGTGGAGATTTAAGGTAGCTACTGTCACCCGTAGCCGGCCCTTCGATTTTATTTTGGAGTATCGACCCCCTGCGATACGCCCGCAGACGTCACCGTCACAACTGATACGTGGCGCGGACCCTCGGTCGACGTCACGCCGTCAGTCGTACAATTTACATTTAGTTTTTTGCTACCTCACTACGCACGATAGCAGCTATCGATGTCAGCCGAAGCGTGTGGCATGTCGGTATTTACAAACCAAATACATTGCAACTCAGCAGTGACGTACAATTTCATTACAATTTAATTTTCTACCCGACGAACAGCTCTTCAACCGCACAGGGACGTGCCGGCGCCGGCCGGGGAAACTAATCGACTCTATTCGGTACTCGACAGAGTCCACTTTCGCTAGTTCAAAGAGAGAGCGAGAAGCCGGTCGACGGGTGGATCGTTCCCCCTCTCTCTCGGTGAAGCCCGCCGGGCGGTCGCTACGGGATGGGGGTGCAAACAACCCAGGGGAACATCGACAAATCATACAGACCGAACTCAGGGAACGTTAACACAGCTCGCAACCAAACATAAATTAAACAATTCCAAACTAAATTAATTGAAATCAACCGAAAAGTTAAATAATGCGAATTGTTTGCACGTCGCAGTAAACCTCAAGTAACGATACGGTGACATATTTTACTAGCTATGGAGTACAATTGTATTTCACACGCGTACGTGCGACTTTCGTACGCACGCCACGACGCGCGCTCGACATGCGTCGCAATTAATTTCAATGCATGTACAGTTAGTAGTATTGCAAACAATTCAAAAACAACAGTAACAATGACGATGGCAGATGAATGATCCTTAACGTAACATCGTCACCGGAGCCGCAGCGCCCCGCCGACCGCAGCCGCGCGGCGGGCGCGGCGGGCGCTGCGGCTCCGGTAAAACATGAAATGCACAGATAATTAGCAACGTATGAATCTGTTCAGTCCACTTGCATACACAGTAAAAAGTATAAATAATCATCACAAAAATTACTGAAATATCTGAATGATGCGAAGTCATATCTCAATAATTTTTGATTCAATGTTAGTAGAGCACAGTGACAGTATCAAGTGTGAAGTATCACATGAGTATTTATAAAAAGTTAGAAAATAGATTTATGTTTAAATTACTTATTATTCATTGACCAGTAAATGTACTAATTTAATTTAGGAAATTTAATATAAACTTCATTTATTGAAGACTGAGACTAACATGTAACAACAGATATTAATCTATACCTTTCAAGAGATGTTGAGTCAACTACGTCTTGTTGTTTTGTATGTCGATTGTCGATGCGTGTGATCCAGTGTGATGGTGTTTGTGCAATGAACAGTAAGTGTACCAAATTATGACGCCTCAGACGTATGAAGTACAGATCCCGGATTCAGACTGAATCTATAAAATAAATGTACTACAATAAATGTTCAATAAAGATGTGTGGATAAATGTATTTTATTTTTTTTATACAAAATAGTGTTCACAAGTGTGAGTCTGCATATAGTACTCGCCAAGCGTTACGACCGCTCCGCCCAAGTAAATTTGTTCTACATTTGCTATATGACAGCATGTTTACAGTGCACCATGGAAACATTAGCTGTATAATAGCGTAGACAGCGTATCCTACGCTGATATAACTAATTTGAGCACAAATTATTCAGCACATATCTGTATAAGAAAACCTATTAATTAATTAATTGGATCATATCAACATTACATTGGCATTTATGTATGCCAATATAGACATCCCAAGAGTAAAACACTGCCAGATTAACATAGCACGTGTTATCCATTATACAGCAATGCAGACAAAACAAAATCGACGCGCTTCGTTACGCAGGAAGTAAGTAACGCGCAGTGCTGTAGCTACTGTAGCGGTCCAGCGGGTGCGCAACACTTGGCGAGCGGTACGCGTGAGCGTGACGTGTGTGTGTGTGTGTGTGTGTGTGTGTGTGTGTGTGTGTGTGTGTGTGTGTGTGTGTGTGTGTGTGTGTGTGTGTACGTATGTATGGGTACGTACGCCTCGACGAGCGGGCCGGGGTAGGGGTCGGCGTGGCGGTACAGGCGCGCCAGCCGCTGCGCCACCAGCAGCGCGGGCGCGAACAGCACCACGCACCACGCCAGCGAGATCCAGTAGCCGTTCTGGAACCACACCGGCACGTCGCTTGACTCGCTTGTACTCTACACCCACTCTACTGTCACCTCTGGGGCCTGTGACCTGATCCCCTCGTCAGCCCACAGGCAGTGCCGCATTTGAGTATGCTTACAAATGTCAGTACTACATAGATGTTTTTAACGCTACACACTCATAGTCCCATTAGGATTCCATGTGTCATGGAAAAACACAAAGACAATATATATAATTATATAAAGTGTGTATGCCCCCAACACCGAAAAAAGAAATTCAAAGTCATCATTCAAACCGCCTCGCTGGGAATTGAACCCAGGACGTTTGGCCATAGGAGTCGTCAAAATTTTGAACGATTTAATTTAAGATTGTAGCCAAAACGTCCCTCTGGGTCTACACGGGCGTGAAATGTACGCCGTATTTTCAGCATAGGCGTCCAGTTACTTATTTACACTCACCGCGGGCATGAGCACGGCGCGGCACGCGGCGTCGCGCGTGGCGTTGAACGCGTGCGAGAGCGGGCCGCAGCGGCCCACGTCGCGCCGCGCCGCCAGCACCACCATCTCCAGGTACGCCGACAGCTGCGCGCCCACCGCGCCCGCCCACTCGCGCGTCATCTGCAACACGTCATATGCAACCATTGAATTTTATTATGTCATTGGTCCCAGCGGGAAGTTCTATTTTCAAAATTGAGCCCCTGTTCTTTCGAAATCACACGAATCCATTGAAAATTGAAGTCCCTTGGCGCTAATTAATTGGGACAAACATCGTGTTCGCGGCGTCGGTTCTACACGCTTGTAATAATACTTCGATGTACGCAACACGTTATTTGTTGAATACTGCACACGTTACAGGGTGACGTCACGCCCGGGCGCCCCAGGCAAGAGCACCTCACCCGACCTGAGATCTCCCTTTGCTAAATACTTATTTATAAAACATTATTGAAACACTCCATCATAGATCGTCAGATGGTACTAAAGTTATCATAAGATACACACTATACTACTGCATAAAAGTATTTCAATCGGTTCGCAAATTTTAAAAAACGTGTGTGTGTGTGTGTGTGTATGTGTGCGTGTGTACTCACGTTCTGGATGAGGTCGGGCCCCTGCGTGTTGAGGAAGTGCTCGGCCTGCTCGGTCTCGTGCATGAGGTAGGAGATGGCCTCCTTCAGCGACGAGTGGTTGAAGCGCAGCCCGTCGCGCAGCTTCGTGGCCGTCGCCTGCGCGTCACAACACGAGACGTCTTGTTACTACTCGCTTGTTACCAACTTTACAGATAACTACGCCATCGCTTCGACAAATCATCATGAGTGGTCCCAGAAGCTGAAACTTTCTAGCAGTTTTTCTCTCGTGCTATTTATTAAACTCTTACCCAACTTGTGCTCAAGTAACAAAAACAATCAACTTCATATTACTTGGCCTTGGCTTCAAGCGAAAGACAGGATGATATTTTCGGATAACAAACTAAGCACGTCAGAAGTCGTCCTCTAGGTATGTATATATTAAATATTGTTGACCAATATAGGCGCTACGCTCTACGTACGTCGCTAAATCTTTAGAAAATCCAATTTAGAAAAAGTGTGCATGGTTGTGTGTGTGTGTGAGAGAGAAAGAGAGAGAACACAAGACTGACATTGAGCATTTCGGTCCCCTCGAGCATGCGGCGCACGACCTCCCGGTGCAGCTGCAGCAGCAGCGCGGCGGCGGCGCGCAGGTCGGCGCGCAGCGCGGCGAACCCCGCGCGCGCCTCCACCGAGCGCGCCGTGGCCTCCAGCTGCGCCGCCAGCCCGTCCAGGGACAGCGACGTCATGTTCGTCTCCAGCTGCCGAACACACGTTCACCAGCTTTATATATAGATGCATCGGGCGGCAGATGTAGCCAACGTAATTCAAATCCTTCGATGTGTCACAGAAGTCACCCAAGTTAATTCTTAACCCAGCCACGCCCCCTTTAGCACGCTACCTGCTTGCCACACCTACGAAATTACAGTTTTAATAAACGCGCTAGGACCCAGGTGTAGCAAGGACGTAAGAAAAATGCGTCCTGCCGCGTGGCTGACTAATTTTTAATTAAACGTTAAACCCTCACGATATGATGTGACCACAGCAGGACAACGTACCGCATGCAGGATCCTGTCGAAGTCGAACTCGGAGAGGCCGGTGTCGGCGAGGCGGCGCAGCTTGTCCTTGGCGGCGTCGTGCAGCAGCCGCAGCGGCGCGCCGCGCGGCATGGCGGGCCGCAGCGCGCGCGTGCGGCGCGCGATCTCCGCGTCCGCGTCCGCCTGCAGCGCGGCCAGGTCGAACAGCCGGTGCAGCTGCAGCGCCACGTACAGCGTGCGGTTGGCGTGGCACTGCAGCAGCACCGAGCTCAGGTTGAAGGCGGGGTCCGAGCGCTCGTTGTACAGCGTGTACTCCAGCTCCACGAACCGGTCCACGTCCTCGAACAGCCGGTTGCCGCGCGGCTCGCTGCCACCACACACACACCACAATCATTATAATGTTAAAGCACCAACACTTGTAAATGTTTCCTGTTTAATGTAGTCGTGTTGTGATCGGTAATATAAGTAGCCCTCACGTGAGCGGGTCGCAGAGGAAGCGCTGCGCGGTGACGCCGGCCGCGAAGTAGGCCGCCAGCACGAGCGCCACGCCGCCGCCCAGCAGGAACGTGATGCCCACGCCGCTGCACACACACACACACACATACATACACACGTTATAACAAACTAAACTATTGCAGTGAATCACTTGTCACTTGTACCGATCCTCTGCGATCAACCGAGTTAACTTACTGTTGTCGGTTTAGTTCGGTTAACTAGATCTGGTAGGGGAACAATTTCACATATTGCACCTGTGTCATGTTTGTGAGTAAACGCCCTGGTGACGTCGCGCTGTGTATAACCAGACTTTTGAGGGTGACAAAGATTGTTTTGGTGTGATGTTTTCATTATACTCATCCATCGGTCAAGTCAAAAATGCACTCCGGGAGAGCCGCCCGCGCCAGGCCGACAGAAGTGAAAACTTGAACGTGTGTATTTTTGAATCGTCAGGAAATATTTTATTGTGCATATTTTGAAATGAAGTGTTTTTTTATTCATTACATTTTTAGTGAATGGATGCCAACGCCTGGTAAACTATATGCAAACTATAATCTTTATATTAATACGAGCTGCCGAGCTTAAATTAAGTAACTACATCTAGTGTTTTACTTTTCTCAGAGATGGCGCTACAGGTAGGTGTCGATTAAAATGATTACGGTGTCGCGAACTGATTGTTTTTATCCCATCTCAAAAATTCCCAACGCGCCTAAAGAAGTTTTCACTTCAAAAATCATCTAATCAGAAAAAGCTGGATGTAGCAAAACCTTACGAGGACATTTTTCAATAACATAATTAAAAAATTTCATTTGTTTTAATTTACGTTACTATTAATATGCATCAGTTGTGTTACCAGAGCAGACAGGAGGAGCCCTGCGCCTTGTTGCAGCAGTCGCCGCCGCCGTACACGTCGGGCCGCTTGCCGCACACGCCGCACACCAGCCCCCACGCCATCACGCAGATGATCTGCCACACACACACACGCACACTTAACACATACACATATCAAACAGATTACGTTGCACAATATTTAATAACAATTTTGTCATTTATTTTCGTGTATGTTGCAAGCCGTTGTAACCGTTGTACGTAGTAGGGTATACAATAAGAAGGGTGTCATTGTTAAAGTCCTGTTTACTTATTTAAAATACCCTATTTCAAGTGAACATCGCTATTCATTTTACTGACCGTCGTTCAACAACATGTAGGTCATGTAGTCTTCCCCTCCACAATACCCAACTTGGAATTACAACGAGCAGTTAATTCTGATGTTCGATAAAGAGAGGTGTCAAAATGTCCATGTGTGTATGATACAGTAACAGTCTGTAGTGTGTTGTACAGTAGTGTGTAGTGTGTGTACATACGAGCAGCAGCGCGGTGGCGGCGGCGGCGCCCGCGTACCGGCGGTACGGGCCGTAGCGCGCGAGCAGCGCCTGCAGGCGGTCGGCGCCCGCCGCGCCCGCGCCCAGCCGCGCCGACGCGTTGCCCGCCAGCTGCGTGATGTCGTCCGCCAGCGCGCCCAGCCGACGACCTGACGCACCCACACACACATACAGCTTGCCTACCATTCTGCTGTTGCCCTACATTGCGTCACACGGTGACGTCACGCCAACCTGAATCACGCTATCGAAGTTTCTACGATCGCTGGCATATATACAACTCTCCGAAGAAATCAGTCGGGGCTCAGCCACCTCCTAGGTCACCTAACACACCTCGCCTGGCGGGAGATCTCCCTTTGCCAAACTATTAAACGACCTACTATGCTTACAAATGTTTATTGAATAAAAAACACCATACCTCATTTCGAGCTCTGCCTAACCTCTCTCTTTCTTTACTTTAATCTAATTTAAAGTGTACTTCCAAAGTGTAAATAATTGTTACTACCGTCTGTAGTATACTACAGAATTTACTGTAAGTACGCTCTCTGATTACAAAAAAGCAATGGATGTTTTTAACTAAAATAAAAACGACTCTGACGACAGCATTCTAAATAAAAGGCAAAGTTGGTGTTAAAACTCAGTTGACAACCGAATTGAACTGTGCATTGGATGTGTTGTGTCGTGGTGGGTGGTAATGGTGGTATACCGATGTCAGTGATGGCGTCGTGCACGTCGGGGATGTGGCGGTCGACGGAGCGCTGGATGCCGCGGCGGATGTCGGCGAACACCGCCTGCCCCGCCGCCACCTCCTCGCGGATGTTGCTCTCCAGCACCGCCGACACGTCGTGCAGCAACTCCGACACGTCCGGCATCTGCCAACACACAGATACACATATAACTTTAAACACAACTGTATTACGTGTAGTGCGTATTGTAAAAGCTCTGAGGAATCCATCCATAGTATCTTGCAACATTACATCAAATAGAACGTGCAGTAACTAACTACATTATAAATCTACAGATTGAAAATTATATTGCTAAAGTTGACATGTTTAAACAAAACCAAGATAGGTATTTTCTTCTACATGTACTTACTGTTGGAAAATATTTATCCAGCATCTGATGAGAGTATGCATGTAATGATAAAATTACATAACAATAATAATACATCGATGACAACAGCTTGAACAAATATCAATATTGAACTGAAAGTTTGGATTGAGGTCGTGTGTTTTATATTTATTATCTGGATGACTGAGCTTTGCTTGGTTTTTTAGAATTGTTTAACAACGCCATCTACTCTTCTACTAAATAGCCCTGTGTCGTTAAAGCAGTTAGTTGCTCCCAATAATAATAGTATTATTACATGCCAATAGATATCAGGAAGAGTCAATGATATTGTAGCAGTTTTTCATTGCCTGAAAACACGGATAAAACTACATTTTCTAAAAATAAATTCTAGCTAGATCGAAGTATCACCCCCGAAACCCTGCATACTAAATTTCATGAAAATCGTAGACGCCGTTGCCGAGATTCAGAAAATATATATACGTACATATTTACAAGAATTTTATTGCTCGTTAGCAATTGTATGTATCAGTGCTTGCTTTGCTATCAAGGTGGAAAATTAGAACCCTGAGCACAACAATGCTAATGATAATAACAGGCTCGTTGCCATCGTCTAATATTACAACATAATATTGTTGTGTGTTATTACTGAGGATCAGCTGATAGTCGTTGTCATGTTGGTGTTGTGATGGAGGAGTGGAGTGTGACTGACCCGGTTGTACTGTATCTCGGTGTCGAGCTGGCCGATCTTGTACTTCTCCTGCAGCTGCACGCACACGCGCTCCTGGCACTGCGCCAGCGTCTGCAGCAGCTGCGACTTGACCTTGCGCAGGCCGGCGTTGAGCGTATCGGCGTCGCTGCGCAGCCGCGCGGTCACGTCGTGCACGGCGCGCAGGTCGGCGCGCACCGTATCCAGCTGCTGCACCAGCCGGTTCAGCGCCGTCACCGACGACGCGCGCGAGAACTCGCCCAGCTGCATCGATACCATGTGCCCGCTCGCTGCGGACGTACACACACACACATAGATGTTTATTGTTCTGTGCAATCGACGATCTCACCCATCTGACCCTGAATCAACAATACGTAGCAGAGAGGTGAAGTACATACACTCCAGATGTCTGTGTATCGGAGATCCGTCCAGTGGCTGTGGACCGCTTGTGGGGTAACCTCTTTTCCCCACTTTTTCACCAGCTCCTCAACACTTAATATACACTTACAACTTCCGACACTTGTTTCACGATAATTATGAGCAACAGGTGCTTATAAAACACCTGCACACTAATACAGTGCAACTACTGTCTATCCACTATAGATTGCGGGTACTGGGCATTAATGGCATGCATAAATAAATAAATAAATAAAAATATCTGCGACGTCACTGAGCTATACCGACCGGTGAGCATGGAGGAGAGCTTGAGCTCGAGCTCCTTGTAGTTGACGACGAGCAGGTGTCGCGCGTGCGCCTGCGTGGCGTTCAGGAAGGTGCGCGCGTCGCGGACGCCCGCGCGCACGGCGTCCGGCGTGCGCGCCGCGCCGCTCTCCACCTGCGAGTCCGTCGCGAACGCGCACACCACGCCGAACCTGAACACATCACACAAGCAACCAACCATTAATTAGGGAGTGAAATAAATTCACTCGTCAAAATTTTGGAGAGCAATTATTCCACTTGCTTCCAAAACAGTAGGTTTTAGGATTCAGGACATCGTCGAAAATGGAAACCTTAAAAATCTCTTGCGGATGGAAATATTTAACTACATATAAAGTAAATTAATAGGTAATATACGGGGTCAACACGAATCCAATTTGCACTTTCCATTGTTACAGTAAGAAAAATGTGATATTTACAGGAAGAGCGTGAGGATCGCGATGAGCAGGATGGCCAGCAGCCCTTTGAGGCAGGCGTCATACTTGCGGTCGAAGGGCCGCCGCCGCCGCCCCACGCGGCACCACTGACAGCAGCACCAGAACAGCCTGCAACAAACATATAAAAGATGACTTAAATAGAAATAGATATAATGTGCAGTCTAATTGTGAACTGTTTGTTAGCCATGCGTGTCTTTTGGAACAGAGTTCCTTAACGCGGCTTGGGGCAGGAGTAAAATGGGAGAAGTTGTCTATGTCTATGGCGGAAGTTTGATGTAATGAAAGCCAGGAAATGCTTTTCCTTCGTAACCACCGTAAGTGGTCAACATCACCCATAGACATTAATAATACCAAACCAACATCAACGCCGTTGCTGGCCAAAAAAAGAAAGGCGTAAAGCTGCGTATCCACTTGAGCAGCCTTGTGACGAACTGTCTCATTGTGAGCGTGCCGCGGACTGCTGAAAGTTCATGCGTCTCCACTTGAGCCACATAAAAGAGCATCGAGGCTACAAGCCTCAACCCGAGCCATAGTTCTCTCAGTTCCGTACAACCGTCTCCACTGAACACACGGCTCTCACTGAGCCGCCTTTGAGCACAGACGTTTACCAACATGGTTTGAGTCGCTGCGCGGCCGCATCGTTTGGTTCAAGTCACGGCAAGCCTCGACTCGCGGCACGGTCTCCACTTGCTCTGCCGCGGGTCGCTCACCAGCGGTTGCCTCAAATGGATACGCGGCTTAAGAAAGAAAGCACTGGCTGTGTGTGTGTGTGTGTGTGTGTGTGTGTGTGTGTGTGTGTGTGTGTGTGTGTGTGTGTGTGTGTGTGTGTGTGTGTGTGTGTGTGTGTGTGTGTGTGTGTGTGTGTGTGTGTGTGTGTGTGTGTGCGTGTGTGCGTGTGTGCGTGTGTGCGTGTGTGACAGACCCGGTGAGCGGCAGCACGGCGGCCAGCAGCAGCGTGACGAGCAGCACGGCGGCGGGCCCCGCGTAGTGCACGAGCAGCGCGCGCCACTCCTCGCGCCACGAGCGCAGCTCCACGTGCCCGTCCTCCACCTGCACCACGCCTGCAACCAAACACGACCACACTTGACGCGGACGATACTACGAGTAGATGGCAGCACACATATACTGTTAGCTACGATAATAGACGGCACCACATTGAAACTTTAAGCTTTCTTTGTGTGTGTAGGTTGATATAAAAGTAAATCCATTCATAATAATGTAGGTGCTATTAAATCAGCATAACATTGTCGTAATATCGTTCATTCATCAGCATGACATTGCAACAATGTGAAAGAAACTGGATGTACAAGCTAAATTACATAGTCATTTCCAGTTATCTAGTTGTCAGTGCACTCTGTTCAGAGTGCTCAACTGACACCAATTAAACGTTCGCCGACGTTTAAATCGTGGCAAGTCCAGTTAGCTCAATTAAAAAGAGTATAGCGGTGAAACCGCCGACATATACGAAGGCTGAGGGCGCCGCGGACCGGTCGGTCGTGTTAGACTCCTGGTTCTAGTGGTTCTCGACGCCGACGACACCTGCCCGGCTAGTCCCCACCGTCATCCAACTGGCTAATAAATTATTTTGCATACATTTGCGACCCGTGCCGATACTGCCGACATCGAGTAAACCACTTGGCATTCGATGACTCACACATTTTATCTCCGGTTTTGAGAACGGAGCGAATTACCTAGAAGGAAAGCGCGTGGGCAGTACAATGCTCGCACTGTTGATATTATGCTAACAATGCAGTCGTGGCATGATGTAATCGAATGAATACAACTGCATTAAATTTTTAAAAGATGCACAGTGAGTGAAAAAGAATGTAAAAGTGGTTATAAAAAATGTCATAATTATTTCAAACAAAATTATCAATTGAAATTAAAATGTGTGCAATTCGCACGTGGTAGAAGTGAAACCTTAAAAAATTTTGGTTTCAAGATAACGAGACGAATGTAAAATTTCGGGAAGATGATAATTCTAGGTTTTAGTAATGATCATAGTGATGCGGTTAGAAAATAAAAATAAATCAGTGGTAACATGGTGGTAACTAACGCCATCTCTTAACATAATATGAAGAGTAAAATAAGCTGCTAGCGCCATCTATCCAGCAATAAAACGAATCTTCTATCTTGTTCCTCGCGCCATCTATGAATACAACTAAGCACGAACATAAGAAACACTGTTTAATGCTTCCTATCTCATTTTCTCTCACTTTAAATCTTATGAATTTATATGTCTGTCTCCTTTTACTGTCGCTTTTTCGCTTCGTCAACTTTCAAATAACAACGATGCTAAAGAAGTTTTCACTTCAAAATGAAAAAAAATATCGTGGGCATCACGGCCGGAATAACTGATGATCGGTGAATCGAAAGGTCCTCAACTTCTTGCATCCAGTATTCTTAATGGAACCTACTGGTACTTAGAGTATTTTCACTCTGGATTTTCTTCATGGACTATGGTATGCGTTCAATGACAATGTAGGAGAGCCTTTGGTTCTAATAACATTACACAATACCTAGATGGAGCAAGAGGTAAATGATCTTACAAATCTTACGATATCGTAAATAAAAATGAAAACTAAACCTACTCTCGTGTTATTTTGAGCTTTTAGAGTCTTACCACTCGTACAAAAAACATATTATGACGATGATAAACTAGACTCCATGTTATAATTGTGATATATTGCATGACCGAGTGCTCAGCGCGCTGCAACCGCGATGTCTAATTATGTCTTCAATTGCCTTTCATTACGCTTCTATCCAAACGTGACACTCGCCGCTGCGGAGGACGCTTCACGCAGAACTCGTCTCCCCCGCGCAGGACATAAGAACCAAACTCGCTCGCACGGTAGATGTAGGGCAGGACGATAGGCCTTTTATACAAATTGATTGTCTCAAACGGATGGAGTTTATCACGTCTCTCCTCTCCCCGAACCAGCACGGCGCGGCGCGGGCGACGCGGGCGGCGGGCGCGGCCGGGCGACCTCAACACTCACGACATTAATGACTCACTATTTTTAACCGTCCGTCGGCTAAAACGGCAGTCCTGTTATTTATCTCCAAAAGAGTTTATCTCACATAAATTATATTACATTCTTTTTGGACCTTGTCAAAGACAAGATCCCGCTAAAAGAAAGCTTCTTATGGTTTTTTGTATGCCTTAGCAGGCAAACGAGCAGATAGGTCACCTGATGGTAAGTGATCACCGCCGCCCATGGACATTAGCAACATCGGGGGCGTCACCAATGCGTTACCAGCCTCGAAGAAAACAATAGTCATGTCATAGCTTAGTGGGAACACCGATACAGGAAGTTCGTTCCACAGTTTACACGTCCGTGGCAGGAAATTTCGTGAAAACCGAACTGTGGACGAACGCCAGGTCTTCAGGTGGTGTTGATGGAACCTGGTATTTGATGGTATTTGTGATCAACATAAATGAGTATAATAGAATAAAATAAAAATTTTGAGTTTATGGACATACTTAATTATTAGAAAAGGGATTTTACTTAAAACTAATTAATTATTAAATATTGTGTTCCCAAACCATTGATGCGTATACCCAGATATATGACGCAACTTCGGTACATCTGATCGTAATTCAAATCATAATGACAGATTAAAAAATGTTATCTGTTTGTTGACCTGAGAAAATAAGATAGGTACTTGTGTAGGTACCTACATTGAGAGTATGAAAACAGATACAATGTATAATTTGGAAGATCATAACAACCGGCTCGTTGGTCTAGGGGTATGATTTTCGCTTAGGGTGCGAGAGGTCCCGGGTTCAAATCCCGGACGAGCCCAGTTCTTATTTTGTTTTAAAATTATACCACAATTAATTATCTAAAAAATAATAAATAAATCTTTTAAAAATACTTAGGTACTAGTATTTTTATCAACTCTAGTTATAAGAAAAAAATTTACGGGCAACGTTTGCGAAACGGGCAGCCGGGTCATTGGTAAATTGTAGAAACATTTAACATCGCAATTCTTTATTAGTATACTAAAATCAACGGTGATAATGCTTTTAACCGTTCGTTGCAAACAACAAGCGCTTCCTTTTTTACCTGCCATCGTCGGTCACTTCGGTAAATAATAAATTAGTGTATCTTAAGTGAATATTAGGTATTTTCTATCAATCCTCAAAAACTAAAAAGAAAAAAATACGACCAGAAGTTTAGAATGTTGTTAAAAGTAATTATTACTTTTAAATTACTAGTCTTATTTTTTCTTTTTAGTTTTATTATGCAGTCGGGTTTTTTTAATTATTTTTTTATTTTACACTTATTAGTTAGGATTCATTGACTTCAAAAAATTCGCAAAGTTGTCACACATTAGCGGGAAAGGTTGTATAAGGTTTAAGGTTTACGCTTCCCGCCCACATCAGTCTTTTTGTAGGACCGATAATCGGGCCGATTTTTTCTTCCATATTATTTCTGACCGACTTTTTGACCGACTATTGCTATCAGTACGTTCTATTTTTCTCCTACAAAAAAGTGGTCACCGATTATCGGACGTGGGCGGGAAGCGTTAAGCACGGACCTTAAAGAAAACTGTGATCCGAAACAAAACTGATAATGACTCGCTCGGTTTCACCATAGAATTATACTCGTGGTTAGCTAATCAGAGCTTAATTCTGGATAAGTTTTGGTTTGTATATATTATTCCCTTATTACTTTAGTAGTACCAACAACTAGTAAACAACTTTAAATCGTTATACGAGTCCTAAACTGTTAGTTAAAATGAAAAATTATGAAAGGAACTTAAAAATCATTATTGAATACGTATTCAACGATACCCCATTCGATGTTTTGAGAAAAAAAATTTTGAAGACTCAAAATAATTTTTTTTTCAATTCTGATATACCCAGTGTCAGTCTCACAAGAAGGGGTGAGTGTAAAAAGGGTTTAAGTAACAAAAACAATAATTCGAGATAAATGCGTTTGAAAGTCAAGACTTCATTTTCGTTATATTCTTAGTCACGGACCTTAAGGTCCGTAATTCTTAGTATTCAACTTCAAATCTGTTTTTTTATGATTCCAAATTATATAAGATACCTTCGAATTCTCATAAATAAAGTATTTTTTAATTATTTCTCTGTAATAAGCAAATATTGTCAGTTTTGCAATTAAAACCCAATAAAAATGCGCCACATCCATGCGTTTTTCACGAAACAAGGATTTAAATAACATTATATTATATTGAATTTTCCACTATAAAACCTATGCCATAACATTAAGAATCGAAAGACGAATTCAACGATAACAATAACTCTATTTCAGTAATTTCATCAGTTGAACCCTTTTTACACTTACCCCTTCAATTAAGACCAATCTAACGGCACCTCTCAAGCTGAAATCGATCACGCTGTTTAGGCTACAGAGCGTACCAAAGAAATATACATTGTATACTGACACATACATATATACATGCAAGATACGCGCGAAAAACATAACCCTTCCCGACAGTCGGGTAAAACCTACAAAAAAAAGATATTGTAACTTTCGATAGTCGTGTCGCAAGGATAGCGGGGGGTTGTGGTATAGTTATAGACGGTATAGTTTACATGCGCCGCACGTGGCGGCCATACCATAGTGTACAGTTGCAACTTGCAGCACACAGGGGCAACGCCCTTTGTGTGCCGTCACCGTCACTCGTCAGTCGTCACTGTCAATCACCGACTGCGCCTGTAACATATCGTCACGGCCGGGCGGCGCGCGGCAACCAGAAGGGTTAACATTAACATTGGCACAACACTGGTACAAACACATACAGTGTATTATAACATAAGGTGACATGCGTCCCGCTTTGAGGCTGTCTGGTCCGCTGTCCCAAAGCGACCAAAAAAGTCCCGCTTTATACCAAATGTCCCACTTTATCCCGCTTTGGTATATATATATGTATTTACTTACTTGTGGACATGAAATTCATTGAAAGTAGGTACTAGATTTATGCCCGACGACCTTTTTTTAGCTATAAATAGTATTAATTGAATAAAAATTTCCGTAAGCGTCCTGCTTTGACACGTGCACAGAGCTTTGGATATAGAATGATGAAGGGAATATAATGGAATGCAATTAGTTAATATAGGGTGAGGGTATGACGGCAGTGTAGGTTTTACGGCACAGCCCCTCTAGACAAGAAGAACCTTTTCTGTAAACTGTATGGGAATGACATGACACTGACAATAGTCACGTGCTCATTTTCCCGCACCTTATGTCATTCCTATATATATATATGGATTATCCTATGAAGGCAGCGTTTGACGTGAGCGTTTACAGAAAAGGCATAAAGGGCAGGACTGAAACAATAACACAAGCAAACAATTACAACCGTTCAATAATAGGTAGTACGTGAAATGCGTGTTTACCACAGAAGAAATAATAATAACAAGTTACACAAGACGAGATAACATGCTATGGCAGTACGCGAGAGAAGATACTCTAGCGTGGAATGGGAACTTGGGAACCCAGCGTGCGCCTTGACGTCCAATGAGAGAAAAGGAAGGGCGATTAGCAGTTGCAGACAGTCATGTAGGAAACCACATATGTGAAAAGGTTATAGCATTACGTCTCGAATCTCGATACATACATATCAATAAGCAGAGGGGTATCTCGCTACCCCATCTCCCGCCGCGCAGGATTTGCCTCCCACACCCACATAATCTGTCTGTCGCCTGGTCTGTGCTTCGTAAGTCGCAACCATGTAAGAGCCGCCAGATTAAACCTGTCGTGCGAGGGAGCCAGTAATGAAATTCCATTCCTCAGTGAACCGACGCGGCGCCGCGGCGTGGGCCCGAGACCTGCGGGCTGCGGGCTCGGCTCGCGGATATATGTATCCGTATCCGCTCGTAAAATAATTCTAATGATACTCGTAGTCGTAATGTAACAGTGATGCTGCAATATGTTATATACCTAACCCACCAAACCATCAACTAATGAATGGGAATAGGTATTTAAGATAAGAACGATTTCTTTTATTGCGACATGATCACCTTCTGATTCAGAACGGAGAGCGTATCAGGCATCAGCAAACCACAACCTTCGTTATCAACGTCACTGCTATTTGATGGTCGCGTAACTCGTATAATAACAGAAGTCAAGGTGGAAAACAAAACATTCGCAAATTACCCGTGTAGTGTTTGGAGGGTCAATAATACACACATTTTACTCTGTAATAGGTGATGTAGGTATACGCAATCGAACGTCTCCACACCGCACCTAGCACGCAGCCTCGCTGCCTGACTGACTGGCAGTCAGTCCGTGACTGACAGCTGTGCTTATACACTACATCCCTTCTTTATTTTATAATAAATAATAACTGATTACAACTGTTCGTTAGCAAATAATATATTGCAACATTTACATAAGATCTGACAATAATAATTTATTCAATATCCAACTTTTATTTTCTTTGTGTAATTTATTATCATTATTGTTGTACAACATGTATTTCCCATTTCTGTACATCGTTTTCACCATCAGAAACTCACACCACTATGTGAGTGCAGGGTTAAAGTTTGATGTCAATCTGTTAGCCTCAGTTACTTATTATTCATCGATATATTTTTCTGTAGCTAATTTAGAATCATGTAGCTCCCTTAGTACTGTCCACATAATATGGTTTCCCTCTTTTCTTTAATTGAATTATAGACCTGTCAATTTCTGTCTCTCACATTACTGTCATTGTTAGAGTGAAAGGTATTTTACTGGAAGCTTCATAAAAAAATTGATCTTATTCGCATAAGTCAATTTGGAGATCTCATCTCGCATTTCACTAAATACAACTCTTGTAGATCATAATTATATTTTTAACAAACGTCAAATGTAGCATTGAAAGTAGATTAACCCAAGCCATTTACCACAGTCGTCTCCTTCAATTATCAAAAGTAACAACATAACTTCTGAAAAATCTTGAGTAAGTCCCTCTATTACCAAGGCTCACCCAGCCGATATGCATATATTATCCATTTAGTGTCATATGTGTGCATCATATGTGTGCAATATGCATCACCCATACACACCCCAAACTTCACTTCTTCAACTTCACAACTTTCTTTCTCGAGATGGAAACTGATCTCGTATTGTTCAGTATCATGATTTATCATGATTACCTATTTATAGGTACTCGACTGGTACATGACTTAAAGGTATTTCCCTAACGCTATCTTGTTTTCTTTAAGACTAGGTGAGAACAAAACTCTTAAATTATTTATAGAATTAACTTTTGCTATTTCGACCTATCGTGATATTACTTTCCAATTTTTTCTTGAGGGTACTTCATTTATATTGAGGGTAGGTCACAAAATTTGAAGGTAATTTGAAATTTCCAAACGTTAATCTTAAGAATTTTGAGTCATTCAACTAGACATAATTCATGATGTCAATATAATATCTACAGTTCATACAACTCGCTCAGCGCATTATAAGAACTCAACTTTAAACAATTTTCCTATGTGACATTGTTATTTCCATCTCGTGTCACTAAGGAATTCAAACTATTTGCCGGCGGTGAGTATAATTCTACCACCAGCATTTACACTGTGAAAGTCACAGACACACATTTTTGAGGATACTTCATTTCATGGTAAGATAAGGGGTAAATCTTGAGAATTTGAGTCATTGAACAAGACTTAATTCATGATATCAGTATAATTGTCGACAGTTCAAACAACTCACTCCACGCATTATAAGGGTCAACTTTAAACAATTTTCCTATGTGACATTATTATTTTCATTTATTGTCAGTAAGGAATTCAAACCATTGATTGGCAACCCATTCATTTAATGCTAAGCTATTTTGCTCTACCAGTATTTACACTGTTAAAGTCACAAGGGTATTTAGAATAGTACCAGTAGAATCTCTAATAATCTTAAAAATAGTTGCTTGTGAAACTACGATCACAGCTGACCAATTTATTGTCTCTTTAATTATCGTGTGAACTTGAGTATTCTCTTCATTATCTTAACTCTTGATTCACTATCAGTTTAGTCAGTTAAGTTATGATTCTCTGGGAATTTGCGTTTGCTTCCCAGGGGAGTTTCAGTCGTTGACAAGCACTCTGGGTAAGGATGCTTTGTGAGATGGTGGTCCTGCGTGCACGGTTACACCCATTTACACATATGTACATTCGGCTTAGTAATGTGGCCACTCCAGCTTCTAGATGGAGATCTAGTGCTTTCAGCTTCCACAACATCAACGTCACTTTAAACTTGATAGATCTGTAATACAGAAATATAAGACCGACGACGAGCCTCGGACTGTACTGCTTTAGAGATAAATCTCTAAAGTTGCTACTTAGCACTGTCATTCAACTAGACATAATTTTTTTTTTTCTTTTGGCTAAGTCTGACATAATTAAATCGAACCACTTTGTTAACGCATATTCAATAATTACAGTATGAACCTTGCCCTTGATAGGTATTGTTTATGTATAATGTCGTGAAAAGTATGGAAACTGATAAAATAACCTTTTGGTCATTAGCCATCACTTGATGACGCTAGTTAACTATTTATGTCAATTTTACATGAAAAGAGCGCAGAGAAGCACCTAAGGTGTTGTCATTTTGCAGATAGTTCAAGTTGGATGAATATAAGTAATAAGTTGTATCTACGTAAAATAGTTGATTACAACGTCGTGTTTTATTGGACTACCTCAATATACTAAAATTTTATTTCTCAGTGTCTCATTGTCTCTTTACTATGGAGACAAAATCATAACCTTGACATATAATATTTACCTTTATTTGCGACAGCTCAAAAAGATTAATATTTATATTGCAAGTAAAGATATTAGATGGAAATACTACGATCTTCTGAGTCTGTAATTGCTCATTGCCACATGGATGAATCTTTATTTTTTCAATAATAATAATATATCCAATAAATTATTGTGGATTATATTATATAAGAATTGCAAAAATTTAATATAATTATCATAAAAGCCGAGTCCATTACCATGGACTCATAACTGCTGTCCTTTGTCATATTTTCTCATAATCTGCTCACATATGTGATATGTTCACATATTACATATTATACTCGTCTGTAACGAATTATTATAAAATAAGGAATCGTCAAAGACGGAAGTATGTCATTGTACATTTCATACATGGTCAGATTCAAATTTACTTCAAAAGAAGTTATGGAATGTTAACACATGAATGGAATAAAATATACCATACCAATAATCACTGTCTTACTTTTATTCCTTACATAATACTTGAATTCTGATGCCACATCATCTCTTTACTTGGTATTTGTAATTCATATTGATTGAGGTAACTTTCTGAAAACCTGCAATTTGTTATTTCATCCCACGATTTAATATCAGTGAAATGGGACCGATTATGATGGGAATTATCTCCATCAGGCATCTCGAATGGGTGTCTTATGAATCATATCCAACAGACATCTTTGGCTTTCAATGATATTCATAACGACATATCCATAAAATATTAATTTGTAAATATTTGCAGCCACTGTGTATACATGGATTTTTACAAATGTAACGTTATTACAAGTGTAACATGATTGCGTAGCCTTAAACATTGATTTATAATATTTGCGGGCACCTTGTATGCATGGCTTTTTACTAATGTAACAGTAACATGACTGCGTAGCCTTAAAACATTGATTTATAATATTTGCGGGCACCTTTTATGCATGGCTTTTTACTAATGTAACAGTAACATGACTGCGTAGCCTTAAAACATTGATTTATAATATTTGCGGGCACCGTGTGTGCATGGCTTTTTACTAATGTAACAGTAACATGACTGCGTAGCCTTAAAACATTGATTTATAATTGACAGTATATATTACGGTATATTATATACCACTTGTATACAGAATACATTACAGTATAAAGTATAATGCTCAATCATCTCGAATGACTTGCCATAGCAGTAATTCAATACATCGATTAATTTGGTTTCTTCCTCAGAATTTCAAGTCAAGTACCTACTCCATACCTTAATTTATTTTATGATAATTATGGTAAATACCCAATGAATTGAAAACTTTTTTTTTTCATTTTTTTTAGCTATAAAAGCGTTACAATATCTCTGTCATTTTAGACTGAACTTTAGTATTCCACATACTCATCAATCCTTAAATTTTAATATACCTTTTAGGAAATTACTCATTATGTTGAATAACTTCCGCAAACACTATATTTTAATGTCTTTTATAATTTGGCTGAACATAAAAATGTTCCACGTCACTTTACCCAGAACTTTGATTTTTCTTCTCGAAACAGCCATCCTTGAGCCATTACGAAAATTTTTGAATGAAACAGTGAAATCGGTTAAGCTATCAAGAAATACTAAAGTTCATTTTTATTTATACAAACAAGAAGATAAGTATATTACAATAATAACGTGCTTCTTTCGAGCAAATGCGTTTTTGTACACAAGGTATAGCATTCTCCTTACGAGTCTTGTTTAAATTTGCGTGCCCCTTTCAGGCCTTTTTGTATTCAAGGTACATTAAAAAGCTCCTTACGAGTCTTGTTTAAATTTGCGTGCCCCTTGCAGGCCTTATTGTACTCAAGGTACATTAACAAGCTCCTTACGAGTCTTGTTTCAATTTGCGTGCCTCTTGTAGGCCTTTTTGTACTCAATGTACATTAACAAGCCCCTTACGAGTCTTGTTTCAATTTGCGTGCCCCTTGCAGGCCTTTTTGTACTCAATGTACAGTAACAAGCTCCTTACGAGTCTTGTTTCAATTTGTGTGCCCCTTGCAGGCCTTTTTGTACTCAATGTACAGTAACAAGCTCCTTACGAGTCTTGTTTCAATTTGCGTGCCCCTTGCAGGCCTTTTTGTACTCAAGGTACATTAATAAGGTCCTTACGAGTCTTGTTTCAATTTGCGTGCCCAATCCGGACTTAATACTTGTATCGGGACAAGTGGGATAGACCCGTACAACCTGCGTGAACCTTGACGTAGCTACAATTATCAATATATTTAATTTAATATTGGCTTTAGCGATAAAAATATTAACATATATAATGCTTCAATATTGTTACGTGATACGGATTTAAAGGTATAATAAACTTTTTACATATTACGTGCGTATGCATAACACATTGTTTGTAGCTACTTTACAGGTTCTTCCTTAATATGGTTGTATAGGCAATGATCTTTAAGTGAACTGTATTGGCGTGACCATAATAATAATATTGAACTGCTAATTAATTAGCAAAATTACGTCTAAAACTTGTTTAGATAATCATAATCTTTTTAATTCATGGTAGAACGGTATTTGAATTATGAAAAACATTAACCACAGCATTGTATTAATAAGTGGGGTAGATTCTCAATCGTTTCTTTCAAAGTTATTGTAAGGGTAACGTGGAGTTTCACGTTTTTATTAAATACCCACCAAATACAAACAAAATTTAGGATATTGTTATTGTGATGCGGTAGCTTTATTTGAAATAAGAAACGAAATAAATTACTCTTTCACATACTACAATTTCCTACAGCAATATCATAGGAAATTTATGGTCTATTTGAAATAGTTACTTGAGGCATGGCCCTTTGTGAACAAAATGATTTGCATGGCCTTCGAAGTATTTAATTACTTTTGATGCTTAGACAACCATTTTTTGTACAATTATGGCAGTTGTACTTTAAGTTGCCGAGTTATTAAAACGTCAACACTCAAATAATTGTTACTTAAGTGCACGCAATTAGGTATACCCACATATAAATTATGTGGTTGTAATGTAATAATACACTTTACTTACTTAAATGCGAATATAACAGAACATATTCGTTACGAATTTGCCTGCCCGAACGAATGCAAGCAAGGGCGGCATTACTCCTTCTTTTTCTTCCAACATTTTTTGGTAATTCCTTATTATTTTTACCGTCGTCGCCACTTGTAGTGTTTGGAGGGTCAATAATACACACATTTTACTCTGTAATAGGTGATGTAGGTATACGCAATCGAACGTCTCCACACCGCACCTAGCACGCAGCCTCGCTGCCTGACTGACTGGCAGTCAGTCCGTGACTGACAGCTGTGCTTATACACTACAACCCGCAGCGGGTAGCAAAATGTTCAGATAAGCGACCTTCTCTAAATCCAATGCTACCTATATCTGATGCTGATTATGACGAACTAAATGATTACATATTGACTCATAAGTCACGCTGTAACTTACTCAGCTTTTCATTTTCATTTTCATTGTATGGCACTTCACTTCAGAAATGTGGCTCGAGCCTACCCACTGCGTGGAGGCTGGAGCACTAGCAACTAGCACGATCAGTGAGCAGTGTTGCGGGTGACGTCCACAATGTCCACATCAACTGTTTCATGACCTTCCGGTACGATTTAGCCGTTCACTTTTGTGCTAACACGAGAATAAAATTTATCTTAAGGTACTATAAAGCTGTGCTGTGACTTGACACTTTGAAACTGAGTTTTGCGTTGAGATTTTTTTATGGAAATAGCCGACAAAAGAGCAGGCGAGCTGTTGCTGCCGTTTATGTACATCTCGTTAGATGAAGAACTCCCTTAGTCTTAATCGCTTCAAACATTGGAGTAAAACATAATTATTAATTTTCAGCTTTCTTGCTATATTCATTTTACATTTAAATTATTAGTTTTACTAATTGCACTAAAATGAAGCCCAGTAAAGCTTGACGGATGATATTATAGCCTATTTACGATGGAATAGATCACTACAATTACTATACTGATGTTACTGATGTAACTACTACTGTTGCTACATATCGTACACCGTATGTAGCGTTCACAGTATGATATGATCATAATGTACCGAGTATTGACGCGCCGCGGCGCCGGCTCTCACATATTTTTGAGACTCGACTCCGTTAATGAGTATAAGAAAATCTGAGTGTGCGGCAGACGGGGTCGCGGCAGATTACAGAACAGTATTACAGCATTTACAGCTATCAGTAACAGTGACAGCCGCAGTAAAACAGTATGTAACCCGCTACCGAGAAGTACTGTGAACTGTGTCTCAACTGTTTAGTGTTCTTGTTTGATTACATTACAAGTAGTTCACGCGACACAGTTACGAACACCAATGAAGTTGTGATAGCTTTGTATTGTCAATACTCGATACGCCTTTAATTGTGCATACGTAAAAAAACAATGCACAATAGATGATAATGAAACATAATGGTACGTATAATGTGAATCGTATCGTAACATAATGATATAACATAACATAACGTTACGGGCCTTGACCGTGCGCCGCTCCGGCGACCACGTGTGACGCGCGGCGGCACTCCACTACACATTGACTCTGTCGTGTTGTTATTAATATTAACACGCTAATATTTACTTCACACATGACAACAATTTATATTTAAACTTTACTTTCAAACACAATCGCTCATCTTGTACCTAGACCATGTTGGAGAATATTATAATTAAGTCAATAAAAAGTTGGTCTTTGTAAATAGTACTATTTACCGAAAGAGTGGAGCACAACTGTGTTGATTGTGTTCCTTAAGGAGACAGATAAGACCCTTTGGATCGGTTCGAGAGATCAGAACGGAATAACTTTTTGTAAAAACTACAGGCCTTTGCACTTTGAACTTCTAGCCCCGTTTATAAGTTGTTTTCGAAAGTGCTCAAAAATCGCATTGCCCGCAAGCTTGACGACTTCCAGCCTCCCGAATAAGCAGGATTCCGAAAAGGCTACGGTACCACATACACACACTACGACAGATTCTACAAAAGACCGAGGAGTTAAATCTGCCGTTATAATATGTGTTGCCTATGTGGACTATGAAAAAGCCTTTGATACTATCGAGACCTGGGCAGTACTAAATTCTCTTCAACGGTGCTGGATCGACTACAAGTACATCGAGGTGTTAAAGAGTTTGTACACATTATCCACGATGTCCGTATGAGCCTTTGCACACGGCGCGTCCGAACATCCGAACATTTGAAGCACATCCGACGAAAACGGAATCTGCGCGTTTTTCGCGCTGCAAATGACGAGGCGGATGAGGCGTTTCCTCATACGATCGCGTTTTCGGCGCCGTAAAAATACGCCGTGTGCAGAGGCTCTTGCAGTACACGAGCAGCGAACTCCATGCAACAGCAGTATGGTGTCAGGCAAAGGGGACATCAGCATCACATCCCTAAAACTGTTCACCGCTGCGTTGGAGGACGTGTTCAAGCTGATGAGCAGAAATCAATCATTGATGGCGAATACATCACACACCTGCGATATGCCGATGATAATTAGTCATCTTGGCAGATACTTAGGAGGAACTTGAGGAACAATGCTCAGGGACTTGAACAGCGCCTCACAACGGGTGGTTCTTAAGATGAACTGAACATGGACAAGACGAAAATCATCTTGAATGTCCATGTCACAGGCCACAGCCGTACCAGGTGTTCTTGATTTGATGGCGCTGCTCTCTAAGTTGTTGACGAGTACATTCACCTGGGTCAAGTGACCCAAATGGATAAGTCCAACTTAGAGAAAGAAGTCACTCGTAGAATCTAACGGATAGGCTGCGTTCGTGAAATTACATCATAAATCTTGTCGTCCAAAAAGTTACCTCACTACCTGAAGTCGAAGAAGCAGTGTGTTGCCAGAGATTTGCTATTCTATTAAATTCATTATATTTCCAATTAAAAGTATTAAAAACCATTTCCAAACAAACAAGATTTCCAAGAACCATTAAAATATAAAGTAGTCGTCCCATCCTTCATTAATTCGCTCATGTATTTATTATTCAATATCGAATGGACAAACCGGACAACGTATACGGAGACGAAGAATAATAAAGACGAGACGTCGAGAACGTCGAGAAGAGACTCGAGTGTTTTCGGTGAACATTTCAACTTCGGAAATTATTTATATTATATTTGAAGGAAGATTAACGAACAAGCTGGCGAGATGTAATTCGAGAGCCCTCAGCCGCCGCTGACTGCCGCTGGTCAACAGGCCCTCCAGCCCCTCACTTGACCTGGACGACACTGAGAACGACCTACTTATTGGAAACGACATCATCCATATAATAAATATGCTAAGGTAAGATGTATGTTGAAAGAAAAAGTGTTCAATAGACCAGTGTATTGGAAGAATTATAAAGCTCGGTTTGGAAATGTTGCAAAGCGAACGTGCTATAGACCAACTAAAACAAACATTTATATTGGATGGATGTAATTCAGTACATAATGAGCGTCATCAGGGAAAGACCGGCAACAATAACTGTTTGCAAACACTTCGTATTAATTGGGGATCCGTTGAAGTGGGGTGATCGTGGTAATAATACGGGACGCGAGCCCAGCAGGTTCGTGTGTACTGTGTACTGTGTAGGGTCGGCGCAGGCCGTAGGGGTAGGAATTGCTGAGTAAGTTATTACACTACTCAACGATGCATCGGCCGCCCCTGCAAGATTCTCGGCTCGACGTAATGGGACTCGACGTAAAGGGAACCAATCGCATGATCATACATGGTATAGCGATCTGAAAGTATACATAGCATAACATATGGATAGCTAGTATTGTATTGATCAAGATAGGAGATATTTCAAATTTTTCCCTACTTACTAGTAGTGTAGTACCCCATCTTATAATGTAGAAACGACGCGCTCCGAGTAGGTAAGGGACTCAGAATCTGAATCAGAAAAGTCAGAATGCATATTTTATTGACATACAAAATGACAAAAAAACCGCTCAAATCTAGGTTATCTGGGACTGGGACCAGTTGCAGGTGGAGGGCGTACATTTACTTATACAAACTGTAACACAATCGGAGCGACCTCGGGAGAGGCGGGGGGGGGGGGAGCTAGCCCTCCGCCCGCCCCACGCCCCACAGTGTTTGACGCACTTTTCAGAAGCACTGAAATATGTAGTGCCTGTAGCGTCACTGTAGAGCTAGCAGACTGGTGGCTAGGTTAGGTACTTAGCAACCCACAAAATGCTTAATCGTTAATCTATTACAAGTCTTCTATTGCATAAGTACTTAATAAGATCTGATATTTTTTCACAGTGAAAGTGTTAGTGTGCCTTCACATTAGGTCGCAAGTAGTGCGGCCGCAGCGCGGCAGCAGCGCGACAGCAGCGGATGCCTTCTCATTACAAATACAGCCGCGCGACTTGCTTAGATTAGGGTGGCCAGTTTATTTCAATAATGGACACCAACGAAGAAACATCATTGTTGTTCCTGCTTTTGTTGGTTCTCCTTCGGCGCCATCGACGTCGCATTCATAAAAAAAATCATATATTTTTTTAGTTTTATCATTCTCTTATTTTAGAAGTTACAGGGGGGGGGGCACATTTTACCACTTTGGAAGTGTCTCTCGAGCAAACTATTCAGTTTAGAAAAAAATTATATTATAAATCTCAATATCATATTTGAAGACCTATCCATAGATAGACCAGACCTATCCACACGTATGGGTTTGATGAAAAAAAAATTTTCAGTTTCAGTTCTAAGTAAGGGGAACCCACAAAATTTATTCTTTTTTTTCTATTTTTGTGTAAAAATCTTAATGCGGTTCACAGAATACATCTACTTACCAATTTTCAAAAGTATAGTTTTTATAGTTTCGGAAAAAAGTGGCTGTGACATACGGGACGGACAGACAGACAGACATGACGAATCCATAAGGGTTCCGTTTTTTGCCATTTGGCTACGGAACCCTCAGAAATATATATTGGATTGATCCTTTTATTTCGAAATCGGCATGTGAATACTGATTATGTAACAGTATTCAAAGTGTTGAATTATGGTAGTAATGCGATTGCAACACTGGCTCGAAGCCGACTGACCGGACGCGGCTGCCGCGCTGCCGTCCGCTATGAAAAATCACGTGTCGCGCGGCTGTCGCGCTGCTCTTTTTAGTATATAAATAGCAGCGCGACAGCTGCGCGTCTGTCGCGCTGCTATTGTCGCGCTGCTGCCGCACTACTGACGACCTAATGTGAAGGCACCCTTATTATTACTATGAGCTTGCGATTCATGGGAATCGATTCTACAATAAATGTTTTTAGTGGGATAATATCGTAACATAATAAGAACCTATTTAGATTATTAAAATATTGAAAATCTAATATGCCACATTATTTTGGTCATGTTTTGTACATGCTTGGAGCGCTGCACCCCCCTCGCCAGCCCCGCGGGGCGCCGCAGCCTGTTGCTGACGGCTGAGCGGCGGACGGGTGGGGGTGGTGCGGGGGGTGAGGGGAGCACTGGAGGCAGGCGGTGCAGCCGATCGATAGCGATCCTGTCTGTCTGTCCGGGGCCGAGGCTCCAGAGCCGCCGCCAGCCGTCAGCCGCAAGCATCACTGTAGTGTAGTGTTGCCAGCTGCGAGCTGCTGCTCTGATTCTTGACGACACTCTTAACATACCAACAGGCTCTGTCCGATGAATTACGCTCTGCGGCCGCCATTCATTTCCTCAAAAGATTACTTCCCTTACAAAGATATATGACACGGAAGCTTTATGATACATACAAAATTTAATGTAATGTACCTACTGTGTACATTACAAATACCGAGATTACCCTTACAAGTTACATCTTGACTCAGCTAAATCACGCAGTCACATCAATATCAAGCATGTGTGAAGAGTCGACGTCGAGTGGATATTTGTTCACGTTTTCTAAGGCGCCGGCCGGGCCGGTGCCTCGTCGTATAAATCAAACAATATACAAACAGACACAATAAACAGCCCTCAATGATTACGACCCAAACGAAACTTCGTAATTTAGAGCGTCTCTCATAGCACGTCGTTAATCTATAGACAAAATTGGAACACATGTGTGTACCTAGTAGAATGGTTCCCTTTACGTCGAGCCGAGAAAGATCGCTCCGTTGGGACGTGAAAAAGGACAAACAAACACACTTTATTTTTTTATTGCCTGAAGGGCTGACAAAAAGCAGACGGGCCACCTGATGATTAAAGTGGTCAGGGTCGCCTATGGACATCAGCAACACCAGAGGAATCGCCAATGCAACGCCGGCCCTGAAGAACCCTTTCCACCCCTTTTTTGAAGTGAGAAGGCCCCTTTGCCAGACCCGGTCAAAAGCCTTAGCGATATCTAGGATGACTGCCAGAGCTTCTCCGTTGCGATCAAGAGCCTGAGCCCACCGGTGCGTAAGATAAACAAGAAGATCACCAGCTGAACGACCGTGGCAAAAACCGTATTGTCGATCACTGATCAGCTGATGATTTTCCAGATTTCCTAAGAACTGCATGTTAATCACGTGCTTCATTACCTTTGCAGATTGGCATTTTTGTGGATGGGATGAACGAGGGCAACCTTACATGAAGACGGTACTACAGTGCTACTCCTATGAATTAAAACATTTCCTTTAAAACCACTGCGGGGATACTCGACTTCTTGGTATCGAGAGACTGTAGAGCCCGTTTGATAGACTTTTTAGTAAAAAGTACATCATTCAACGAGCTCCCACACCGCGGGATGTTAGGCGTTGTGGTCCCTGTATCATCAAGTCGAGTTGGCGGTAAAAAGGGTGCAATGCCAAGAAGATGCTTGTATTACTAAGTGTTTTGTTTTGATTTGTTGTAATAACAAATAATAAAACAATATTTTATTAATACTATTATTTTTTATAATACAATTTTTTTACAAAACCTTACTTTTTAATCAATCTCGACGTAACGGTAATAGAAGCGTAAAATAGCAACACTTGCGAGAACCATAGACTCTCGGACTCGACGTAAAGGGAACCAACCCTAGTAACAAGTCAGATAATTAAAACTATCAACCGTAGGCCTCGCCAGCACTCCCTGATAAAAATTAGCGTAGACATGATTTTATTGGAGGTGACTGGATCACGAGTCACGACTCACGACATGAAGTCGTGCAACAAGGAGGAGTAAGAGGACAAGCGGCAGGTGTGGTGTGGATATCGATACAACAGGGTGTGGCCGCGACCGCGTGTACGGTTTGCGGTTTACATCTTCATTTCTACTATTGAGTAGATGTTTTGTTCGAGAGCAGGAGGCCTAGAGGTCAAGAGGAAGGTCCCGAGGTTAACATCGACCGCATGTCACGGATGCTTTAAGGCTAAATTGGAACACCCAGAGGGTCAGCGTTTCCTATATTGTATTTTTATACTTCGTTCGCATTCTCTCGCAAACACTCTTGAATAAATTTTTGTCAGATCTGCTTAGAATGTGTGTCTAGCTCAGATGAATTATTTCCTTCATCTGAGGTGTCTAGTTATTTGACAAAATGGTGTTTATATCAAATTTGATATCAACAGGTCAATCGGCGACAAGTGGTTGAAAGGTATTAAAATGATTATCACTATTTTCACTATTATAAAAACATATGCCTAGGTAAGCGCATAAACTAAATAGTTTTACAATAAACTTTCGAGAGAGCTGGGTAATCCGGCGATCAACTCGGCATCAAAACAGTCGTATGTAGTCGATGCATCTTCAAACCACCCTCCCACCGCCCCTCGCGCTCAGACCAACTACCGAACTCAGCAGTGGTCATTAAACAACAGGTGGCCAGCCAGGTTGTTTACGTTACGATAAACAATCAAAACAAAAGCAGACCCGCGTGATTTGCGCTTGACCGCGTGACCGGTGCTTAAATAATCTAAATTTTACTATCAAAAAATAACCGACTTCAAAGTTACTCTAAAACTACTTGTCAGATCTCGTTCAAATTTATGTGGGATTACGTGACAAGCACCTGCTTTCGATTAAAAAAAGAATCATCGAAATCGGTTGGCGTGATATTGAGTTATTCGTTCATTTGTCGCGCTTACTTAATACAAATTTAAGACTTATATGGTTTTATCATGGATGCCATTGTCAGATCTCAATAAAATTTATATGGGACCACATCACAGCCACCAGCTTTCGATTAAAAAAAAGAATTGGTAAAGAATACGGCTTTACCAAAGGCCGTAGTACAACAGATGCTGGTGCTAGGCTTCTCAAACACATCTTTGAGGCCTGGGAGAATTCACAAAATGCCATAGGGGTATTCTGTGACCTGTCTAAAGCATTTGACTGTGTTGAACACGAAACACTTCTACTTAAGCTCAGCCACTACGGTATCAAGAATAACTCACTTAACTTGATTGCGTCGTACTTAAAGGGTAGAATCCAATGTGTTAGCATAAATGATACCAAGTCATCGGGATCTCAATCTGTTATGGGTGTACCTCAGGGCTCGATTTTGGGCCCCTTCCTTTTTCTAGTATACATAAATGATCTGCCGTATTATATTAAGAAACACGCAGAGATTGTCCTGTTTGCTGATGACACTTCCCTTATATTTAAGACGAATAGAAATAAAATGAATTTTGACGACGTAAACAGTGCTCTATCTCGTTTATCACACTGGTTTACAACAAACAATTTGCTACTTAATGCTAAAAAAACTAAGTGTGTTGAATTTACACTACCTAATGTACGGAATATTAGTAAAAGCCTGAAATTAAATAATGAAATTCTAACTATGGAAAAATCCACAGTTTTCTTGGGTGTCACCTTAGATTCTAAACTACAATGGGGCACCCATATAACGGCTCTCGCGAGTAAGCTAAGTAGGTCAGTTTATGCGATTAGAAAGATAAGACAGTTTACCGATGTAGAAACTGCGAAACTTGTTTATTTTGCATACTTTCATAGCCTCATGTCCTATGGTATATTGATGTGGGGTTCAGCGGCTAACATTGGTTCTATATTTGTTTTGCAGAAAAGGGCAATCAGAGCCATTTATAAATTGAAATCACGTGATTCTCTGCGTGAGAAATTTAAAGATATAGGCATATTAACAGTAGCCTCTCAATTTATTTACAGCAATATTATATTTGTAAAAAACAACTTAGGTATGTTCAAGCTGAATAGTGATACGCATAATCATCTAACTAGAAACAGACATAATTTGGTGACGTCATCTTTTCGCTTAAGTAGGGTACAACGCTCTTATATGGGGCTCGGTGTACGTTTTTTCAATAAATTACCCAAGTCAATACGTGATTTACCTATCCAAATGTTTAAGAGATATGTGAAATCTCAGCTACTAGGCAAAGGATACTATAGCATAAATGAATATATTAATGACAAAGACGCCTGGAAGTTAGTGCCGCATCCAGTTCCGCGTAGGTTAGAAGATATTATGTAACTTTTCATGATTTTAAAAGATGTGCGAGGAGTTTCTTTCGGTTTTTCTTCTCCTCTATGACAAAGCACCTTTCCGAAAAACTGGTAGATTAAAAAATGACGTGCATAAGTGTATCAGTGATACCTATATGAATAAAAGATTTTGATTTGATTTGATTTGATTTGAATCATCAAAATCGGTTCGCCCAGTTCAAACTTCTGAGGTAACGAACATAAAAAAAATACAGTCGAATTGAGAACCTCCTCCTTTTTTTGAAGTCGGTTAAAAAAGGTCAACATGCTCTACTGTCAATACTGTCATTAGTCTGCTCAATAGTATCTGTGGCGTTTAGACAATCTTCCAGTGCCGCCTTTCCAGTGACCTGCGTCTCACTTGACAGACAGTGTCACCGAGAAACATCACTGTCAGTACGTCACAGTACCAATACTCAATCGTCATTCGCCACCGCAGACTCGATCGATTTAAAATAGTGTTAACTGTTAACGATGATACAAATTCAAAAACTGTAATGTGGTTATACACGGTTTATTTAATTGCGCGTCCGGAGATATCGGAGCGGCGCACAGTGGGCTGAAAATCGGCTTTCATAGACATAGGAATATAAATTTTAAAATGTCGATTTTTTTGTTGGATTCGGCCTTCATTTACAATTACAATGCTCAAATATGTGATTAAAGTTAATTTACCATGTAGATGGATGACTTATAATTTTTTTGCGAAAAATTTGTATGGAACTCGCACGAAAAGTCCGATTATTTTCGGAACTGCAAGTCAAACCGTAATATCCTTATAGGAGGTGTTAGTACTAATTATTTGTGATTTTTTGACATACCACATATTACGGTTACTGCTGCAGAATTTTTTTTAAAAATGGAGAAATTTAAAATATTTATTTATTCATTTAATGTTTCATTTTAATGCATCAAGTTAAAATGCGAGGTACCAATAGCTGTTATTATCTTCTTGGACTTAGTAAATGATAATTAATCACTATCATTTAGTACTAGCATGTCACAATACAAATCATTAATTAACTATAATATAATTATAATTTTATTCTGTGAAGTGAGTAATTAGGATTATGAGCTCCGGTAAATACTTTCTACTATCATTAAGGACTTGCAAGCACATTTTAATTAGCATACCTAGTAAACAAAGGAAAATGTCCAATGAATACCTCATTAACAAAAAACTTTTAAGAAGCTCTTATAAGATCTTTTTGCCGTATTGGGGCGGCTTAAAATACTAACCCCAATCCCACGCTGGATGGGTGTCATAAAAGGCGACTAAACCGCTGGTGGTGAGGCCCCTCGAGGGATTATATTGGTAATATTGATTTTAATAATTAATTAATGGCATTATTACTATTATTATTTCTCCATTTGGTTCGCCTGGATAGCTACCACCCTTGAGCATGAGTCAGCCGCCAACGACTCGTCGTGTTCCGGCTGGGGGCTTGAGAGCCAGTACTTTCTTTCTTTTTCTTCTCTCTTTCTTGGCCGGCAACGCGTCAGTGATGCTTTTGGTGTTGCTGATGTCCATGAGCAACGATAGCTACTTACCATCAGGTGGATTGTCAGCTTGGATGCCGGCTATTTTCCATAAAAAAAAAATTCGCTATGATTCCGATCAGAATACTAACACAATAATATATCATTAGTTTTCAATATCGCTCTCGTCGGATTCCAATTCGGAATCAGGATCCAAATCCGGCATATCCAAAAACTCGAACGAAGTTTCGGCAGACTTGATTAATTCTAAGGTTTCAACGAAGAAATCCTGCCTTTTCTTAGCGTTAAACTTCGGTCTTTGTGCGGAGATCAAAGGATCAGATGAAAGAATAAGCATATTGAGGATATCTTCATTGGAAGCTTGCCTGGTCTTTTTTCGCGAATGATGTTCCCGAAACCTCCTAAAATCTTTGTTGCGGGCCTCTGAAGCTTCTTCTGAAAGGCTTCCAATTGGCACAATATCGTTACTGGCGATTATGTCTGCACCGTGCATCAGCAACTTATGGACGGTCGATGACATGTGGTACCAGTCGTATAACTCCACGTACCTTTCTGCTGTTTTGCGAGCATATTCCTTAAATTTAATAACATCTATTTGCTCTCCAGATGTTATTGCTTGTAGAATCACAGCAAATCTTCTAACAAGCTCTACATCCAACCCAGTAATGGCTGCAGTTTTATCGGGGGATTCGAAGAACCTTCTTGCTGTATTCCCGTCATTTGTGGTCCCGGAGCCCTGTTTTACAATATCAATCAAAAGATTGAGTTCATTTTTAAATTTGTCTTGGATGACTTTTTTTCTTGTCTCCATCAATGCCTTGTATTCATTTCCTCGTGCAGCCCATTTTTTGAAGTCAAGTCGGTATGATATATGTAAAAGACATTCCATCGTATTTATACGGGCATGTAAAGATGACAATCCAAATTCATATACACCAGTGGACACAGTCTTTGATGTAACAGCATCCAAGCGGTTCATTTCTGTAGGTTTAGCTAAACACAAGTAGCACGATGCATTCGATCTAGCTTCAGAAAGGTACGTGCAGATCTTAGCGTTGATCATTGTCATCATCAGTTGATGACTCACCTTGTTACTGTTGCACTCAGTGGGAAGAAGGGACTTAATTTCATCGTCCATTTGCCTTTTGTGACTGACGACCACTTCTTCGCTCTCTTTTACAAATGTAAACTGCACTGGACGACAATATGACGCTGAGCATGGCTTTGGATTCGTCCATAAATTTTCCTCTCCAGCAACCAGCTGTAATGGCACCAAGGACGTCATAAATATACTAGAATCGTCTAGTTGCTCATCCATTTTCTGTTTATATCGGTTTTGGTTAGAAGCACCATCAAATCCCCACTTTGATATTAATTTCATATCTTTATTTTGAACATTTTCAGGAAGACTTTCAAGGATCCTCTTCACTGTGACATCGAGTAATGCTTGAAGCGTAATCCTCGCTGATGAATCCGTTACAGTCACTGATTCCTTCGGAGGATAACATTGATGTTTAGCTTTTTGCACTTTGTAGTAAGACGGGAAAATGTATTTTGCACCTTCCCGAGTGGCTGTCTCTCTCAGAGTGATGTATTGCCACTTAGATAGTTTTAATGAAAGGAGCAACCCTAGCGCTTTTTCTGCTGTAAATATTATACTTTTAACTGGTTCATTAAGCCTTTCCTTAATTTTTGTAGCTGCTTCTGGATTTTTCAGCATATATTCGATAACATATGCCATATCCTCACGACCTTCTTCTTTAAAAAGTAATGCAGCTGAATATGCCAGTTCATTTGGATCTTTGTTATAATAATCATCAGACCTTCTCTTCTTTTGTTTGCTTCCTAGATCTTCGAATGCTTTTCTAGGTCTTTTTGTCATTGTTCCACAAGACGATGTCGAAGGTTCTTGACAGATTAAATCTTGACTGGGTCCCTGGTGTTCTTCTTCATTTGATTGTGGCGTATTGAAACTGGCTAGCACGCAACTTGGCCAATCAACATTAGCCTGAAGCCAATTTTCATACTCCTTCCTAAATGTATCAAGGATACGGTGAGATCTCTGCCACCTCTCTAAAGCAGCTCGTGTAAATCTTCGACAAAATTCCTTGAGCGTTACACGATCTTCATCAGAAATGCGATCACCTAAGCGATCTACCACAGCCTTGAACAATACTTCATGATCAAATGTAGTACCCTCCCCTTTTAGAACAACAAACAAATCTAAATTGGTACTTAGACTTTCCATTGTAAAACTTTTATAGTCGCAGGGTAAAGATATTATAGTAGCGGTTTAAAAGTTTGAAACAAACTGAACTATGAAGTAATAAATCAGTGTATTTATAGTAGTTCAATGTCCACCAAAAATTTAAGTGCAAATTATTATATAATTAGCAAATTAACTTTTTCATAATTACCTTAACTAAAATTTTGCTAATGAGAGGTAATCTGCTTTGCTTGCAAAAGTCCTTAATGATAGTAGAAAGTATTTACCGGAGCTCATAATCCTAATTACTCACTTCACAGAATAAAATTATAATTATATTATAGTTAATTAATGATTTGTATTGTGACATGCTAGTACTAAATGATAGTGATTAATTATCATTTACTAAGTCCAAGAAGATAATAACAGCTATTGGTACCTCGCATTTTAACTTGATGCATTAAAATGAAACATTAAATGAATAAATAAATATTTTAAATTTCTCCATTTTTAAAAAAAATTCTGCAGCAGTAACCGTAATATGTGGTATGTCAAAAAATCACAAATAATTAGTACTAACACCTCCTATAAGGATATTACGGTTTGACTTGCAGTTCCGAAAATAATCGGACTTTTCGTGCGAGTTCCATACAAATTTTTCGCAAAAAAATTATAAGTCATCCATCTACATGGTAAATTAACTTTAATCACATATTTGAGCATTGTAATTGTATATGAAGGCCGAATCCAACAAAAAAATCGACATTTTAAAATTTATATTCCTATGTCTATGAAAGCCGATTTTCAGCCCACTGGCGGCGCGGGCGGTGAGCTTTACGAATCGCGACGTGACGTCAACCTAGGAAGTGGGCACTCGAGAGCACTTCTCTGTCAGCCGGTGAAATCGCGAACCACTTGCGACCCCTCTACGACCATCTATCAAAACAATCCGTCACGGGAGCGAAGGACGATATCGGTATTAATTAGCCAGCACGGCTGGCGGGCGTTGCTATGATATGAGCTTCTCCTGTCTCAAGTACTCTCGTTTGGGCGTCTTGTCTACCTCGTCTACAACAAGCTACATATTCATAAATATTAGCATTTTTATGTCAGCTATTATGGAAAACGTCGGCACAAATTCTTTACTGTCTTTAGTCGCATTCGTTCACGAAGAAATTTATATTAGTTTCAATTGCATATGCGTGAAGAATGGATGTCAACAACTGTCTGATAGCATCGTATCATCACTCGATGCTAATGGGGCGAGTGCAGCCGCCGATAGCGCAGTTCGTTGAACAAATTGCAAGTAGAGCTTTCTCAGAAGTAAACCCTCGCGGTTAGTAAACATTATATAACAACAACACCACTTGCTCCTTCCGTTACAACAACAAGCAGTGTTTTCGCACCAACCTGTGCTCATGATTTTCTAGTAGATATTAT